>JAPQNM010000018.1:2394124-2404124 GCA_029783475.1 Metacarcinus magister
TATTATTAATATTATTATTATCATTATTATTATTATTGTTATCATTATCATTATCATTAGTGTTATCATTTCTTATATTCGTTAAATACGCTACTTTTGGTTTTCCTTCCACGTAGAACATTTAACATCGGTGCACAGTTGGAGGTGGTTGTGTCCGGTCGGTGGTTGCAGCAAGCTCTGTGTTTGTAGTTGACCCGCGTGGGTGTTCCGGGATGGAGACATCAAACAGCCACGTTCATCCTCGGTGATGGTGGGGACACCTGGCCGCGCTGCCCGCGTGCCACCCTGACGTGTCGGACACCTGGACGGGCACCCAGACTCCCTCGTCACCTCCCCACCCTTTCCCCTTACCTGTGACCCTCCGCTGTCAGACCACTAGCCTCCGCCCCTCCACCCCCTCCCTGCCTCGGTGTAGGGGGTCGGCCCCTCGCCTTTACTCCGCCCATAACTGACAATCTTTTGAGGTGGAATCTGATAACATTAAGCTAACATAAAATTCCACTCGGGAACAGTGCAGTAAACGCGTCTCAACGGCTCATAAACAACATAAACGTCAAATGGCATCACGACCGTCTTTTTCCTGTCCGGGTTTAGGCCATCAACGTCGGTCATGGCTGGAGCGGAGGGGCGGCCGTCACGAGCTGGGGCGACGGCTCTAGGGCGGCCTCTCGTGTGATTCCTCCCGACTATTTCTGA
The DNA here is from genome assembly GCA_029783475.1 of Metacarcinus magister. Lineage (NCBI taxonomy): Eukaryota > Metazoa > Arthropoda > Malacostraca > Decapoda > Cancridae > Metacarcinus > Metacarcinus magister. The sequence goes on from JAPQNM010000018.1 coordinate 2,394,821, forward strand.
AAAAAAACACACACACGGGGCGTCCTCTTGGAACATCATATCTGGAAGTTGTTACTCTAGGTTGGCCTTACTGATGCACTCTTAAAAGCGGCCCGAGGGAAGCGTTCTCACAGTCTACGCAGCTTACTATTGGGTTGATCCGATGTAATGCTTCTTGATGACTGGTGTGGTATCTTCTTACAGGCAAAATCTCCTTGTAGGGACAGTGTGGATGATGTGTTGAGGCAGGGAAAGGGAGTGTGGTCTGTGTTAGTGTAGCCAGACTCTCTCCACTCATCCCAAGTCATCATTCAACCAGCCTCGCGCTGTAGGATGGAATGCAGACCCTCAGCTGATCGCTAGTAAAGCATCACGGAGGTTTAATTAAGTGCGTGGTCACGAAAAGAGGAGAAACTGTGGGAGCGAGCAGACTGAAGGAACCGCTCCACTCCCTCCCGCTCTACCGGGGTAAATGAACTTCTCGTGTTACCCGGCGGAGACGATTAAGAGTTATAAGCTACATAAAGAACGTCTTTTAGCCCCTATGACAGCAAGAAGCAAAGGTGACGGTGTTTATTCGGCGCCGAGAGAGTAGTGCTCCGGAGAAGTCTCTTTCGATAAATGTATTCAGATCGCTGGGAAACTTATGGAGAAAGTATCAATTGCACAGCAGTCTGTTATTTACCAATATGGACACACGGGCCCGAGGCTCTGAGAGACTCCCAGCACTATAACGTCATCACGATCCAACTTTTATTAGAATTTCCTGAATTTATAGACCTGCATAAGACTACAACTTTTCTTCCCCAGCAGAACTTCAGGATTAGATACTGTTCATTTTTCCCGGACGTGTAACAAATGTTGATGTTTTATAAAGAACTGGCTCGGGAGTTGCGACTTGGGGCTGCGGGGCGGAAGGAAGAGGCAGGGGGGAGGGTGAGGGGCACTCTCCCGGGTCACGACGTACGTACTTCCCCCCATCATCCCTCGACCTACCGCCTCCCACCCCTCCCAGCAAGCGAGGGGGAGACGCAACTTATTACGACCATCGTAGTTTATGACGCCTGATGAGTGGCTTTCTCGAGACGCAGAAGTGAAAGAGGCTGGGAGGACTTGAGCACAATATATATGTTCTAATGGAAAGTATAATTAATATTTTAGACTTTGATGCTTTCCTGTGCGGGTGTGTCGCGGGGCGGAGTCTGGTGTAATCTGTGGCGGACTTTGGCGCGGCGGCGAGGATGGTTTATTCATTAACACAGTAGAGGCTGACTTGAGTGCTGCCCCTCCGAGGTGCTGCCCCCTCACCCCCCCTCCATTAAGCCGTCTGGGGGGCTGCTTCCCTTAACCCCCTACCGAACCAGCCCCCCATCTCCACCGCCGCCCACTGTGGTTGGTCGGTCGCGTAATTTTCTACATCTCTCATTTTTCTCACTTCTCCCCATTTCTCTCTCTTTCTCTTGCTCCCTAACCCCCGTCGCCCCCTATCGCCCCCCACTCAAATAAAGCCGGAAAGTTTAGTATGTGGGCCATCCATCAAAGGCGTAACCCACAGGCAGTCGCCCAACAGTCGTAGAATTGATACTTCGGTCAACCTAATTGGTCATATCACCGGACGGGGCGAGCGATAAGGGCAATATGGCAGTCTGGCCGGCCGTTCCAGGTCGTTGGGAGTCGTTTCCACTCAAATCTCGTGTCGCTCTGTCGCCAAAATGCAGTGATTTGAGAGCTCGTAATCCGGCGCAGGCTGTTGGCGGGGCGGCTGGAGGGGCAGGAGCTGGCTGCCTCACGGAGCCCTGCTCGCGGGAAATTGCCGGAGACTGTTGACACAATCCCTCCAGCCCACCCCTCCCCTCCTCCACTGACTTCTCCTTTCCCTCTCATTCCCTCGCAGCCCCTCAAACCTCCCCTCTCAAGACCCTCCTGTAGAGGCGTCCCTCGTCTCCTCTATCCCATGTTTTTGTGCTTCGCTAAGAATCACCCTCTTTATTTTGTGACATTTGTTATTTCAGTGACTCTGACACAGGGTGGAGACGCAGCTTCATTCTTATGGAAGCCTTGTTTATTTATTACAATAACTACCAGTCCTGATGGCATGGGGAGAAACTTTTTATTGTTCAATCAAAAATTATATTGGATTTGTATAATCTAGGTGCAAATATAAACAAACGCTTTTTTTCTAAAGCATATAACAAATGTTTTCATTTCTTTATATAAAATGGAGCCCCACCACTCGTCTGGCAGATGTCCTCTTCAGCTGGTCGCCCTTCAGGAGGATCTCGGAAGGCCAACCAATTTTCTTTAGGGACAAGACGAAGACATTAGAGGAAATCCCGCAGATTTTCACACGGTCAGTCTAGCGGGGCCGCTGATGTGGCATCAGCACCGAGGCAGCGCGGGCACACACACCACAACACACAGCTGCTGTTGTTGCTGCTGCTGCTGCTGTTGCTGCTGCTGCTGCTGTTGTTGTTGCTGCTGTTGTTGCTGCTGCTGTTGTTGCTACTGCTGCTGGTGTTGCTGCTGCTGTTGTTGCTACTGCTGCTGATGTTGCAATACAAGACTGAACTGCAATCTCAAAACTAGTTTTAAGAAATGTCAATAGAAAATAACAACTAAAAACTAAGACTCAAAGTTCTGTCTCGTATAATATAATAATAACATGGGAAAAATTTATGGAGGACTTCCTGTTTGTGACTTAAGCTGTGTGGAAAATAATTAGATTTTTATGTAAAATTTACCATTAAGCATTTGCACCACATTCCCTCTCCCTCCGTCATGTGCGTGGCTGCTCACCGTCGCCCTGTGTCGCGAGGAGGGTCGCCGCTCCCACAGGCCTTGGCGGTGCTTGGGCTGGACCTTGTTTTCCCTTACTGATCTCTTTGTGGTGGTGTTTTAGTGTATGGGTCCGTGGTGGCCCCGCGTGTAGGGGACGCCAGGCAGGGAGTCAAGGCGGCAAGTGAGTGATGTTGGGAAATATTACTTTACGAGTCTTGATGACGTGGTTGTGAGGCTGGAGGTTAAGATTAGCTTGGATTATGAGAGTGAAAGTAAGGTAACACATCATTAGTGGAGAGTTGGATTGATAATGAAGTGGACAGTAAGAACGGTGAAGGAAATACATACTGTGGCATTGAAATAAGAATCATGAGTGAAACAGGAACAAGAACGAATAAGTCCACGTATAGGACAGGAAGTGAGGGTTGCTTGCTGCCGGGAGGGAGGAATGAGACAGCAGTTAGGGAAGAGAGAAGGAATACACAAACTGATGAGCGGAGGCCATATAATGAGGGAGAACACGTGGTTTCAGGCGAGACTGAACCTGATAGTGGGAGTAGAGAGGAACCCTTCATTGCCCTTCCCCTGCACCCGCCGCTGGCACATATCCGGCGGCTGCGTTAGATCCCTCTTTGCTTGCCAGGCCTTTCGGGACAGGGGAGCTGAGGGCAGGGGCTGAGGGCAGGGGCTGAGGGCAGGGGCTGAGGGCAGGGGCTGAGGGCAGGGGCTGAGGGCAGGGGCTGAGGGCAGGGGAAGAGCGGCTAATTTCGTTGTTTCTGAGCATTCTAATCTTTGTTCTCTTTCATGCCGTGGAATTTACTTGCATTGAATCCTACATCTCACGGTAAGACAATGAAAAAAGCCTGGTTGGAACTAGGCTCCGCCGCGGTTGTCCGACAAGACTAACTCTTTGTTGCAGCTACAAATTGCATTATATCTTTAACGAGTGACTGGGCGGCAGGCGGCTCCTTTCATCCTGTACGTCTGACCTGTTGCACAACATACAGTACACCTCCTCCTTCACCTCCCCGACACACCCTCCTCCTCTTCCTCATCCTCAGTAACACTTATTCCTCCATCTTCCTAATACTTCATTCCTCTTTTCCGAAACAATTCCTCCTCTACCACCTCCACTTTCTCATTGCCCTCTCCTCCACCTTTCACACTCTGCTTTCTCTTCCTCCTCCTGCTCCTCCTCCTCCTCCTCCTCCTTCTCCTCAACAATCATCTCACATAATCTCTTCCCACGTCGTTCCCATCACCACTACACGTTCTTTCTTCAATCACTCTTTCAGTTCTTCCTTCTCTCTGCACTTCGCCGCCCTCGTGCACGCTCACCTCAAGACTTGCGACGCATGTACCAAGCAGTCCGTTATGAAAGCAGCTTGAAACATCATCAAGACTGGAGTCGCAATAGTCTACGTCATATTGGTTTTAAATAGTTCTAGAAAGTCATGTTGATCATCTTCCTCCTCACCTCCTCCTTCTTTCCTCCTCACCTCCTCCTTCTTCCTCCTCATCTCACCTCCTTCTTCTTCCTCACCTCATCTCTGACCTTGAGCTTGAGTCTCTCCCCCCCCTGCACCAGCCCAGCGGAACACCACTCACTCCGTTCGTTTCAGTCACGATTGTTCGGTGAAGTTATGGCGTTGGTGATGCTTCTCAAGTAATATCTATAGCTTCCCTGACACGTGTAGGGAAGGGCAGGTGAGGAGGTCAGGTGGCGCCAGATGTATTGAATTATTTCCTCTTGATAGTTATTCTCATTTAATATTCTTTGCATGTTGAATACAGGAGGAGAGAACTCTATACATTTTTCATGAAACAGTAGTCTTAGGTGCCGAAACAAGTAGTACATTTATTACAATTGTGTGTTGGCTGCCGTGCTTCACCTTGCGTTCAGTGCAGGTTTACTTGTTATCCGGCGCATGTACTAGTACGTCCCTGGTTGCTGGTACAGGAGCCGATACAGTCTAGACCAGTAGTTCCCAAACACTTGGTGAGTATGTACCCTCTAGACTTTGAATACCCGCTGGAGTACTCCTTTGTGTTACCATTGTTTACCTGTCCACTACTACTACTACGGTTATCGTGGTGTAATGACTTCATATTACGTAGTGATTACTTTTCTGATCCGTTTTAGAAAGCCAGGAAACTCACAACTGAAGTGTTTCCGCCACCTTCATGTGATATAGTTATGTTATCAGTATGGGTAACACTGCCCTCTCTCGCTAAGCTTTCCAACTAATTCAGCGACTGTATTACCGTTTGGCAGTGGATTTCTTCACTCTTAAAAAATGGGGCTTACTGACAGTTCATGTGCATTTCTAAGCCATTAATGATGATTGATAAGTATCATAAAAAAATCGTGTTAATTGATGAGGTTCGTGACGCCCAACACAACCACGCGACTTACAGTTACCAGAAAAAAGTAGGTACTGATATAACATCACTCCATGACTTAGCATCACACACAACCCTGACAACGTAGCTCCTCAAAGTCCTCCCGAGTCTCCCTGGAGGTATGTGTCCAGTAGTTTGGGAATCTCTGATGTGAACGCTACCTGAGGGAATCGTAGGGGGTGTGATGGAGGGGGGGGGGTGCAGATCGCGTGGTTGGGTGGGGAAATCAAGAACATATCTGTGTAACTCGGCTGTTGTGGACTCGGAGCTAACACGCGCCTGACACCAACGACACCCGTGAATGGGGCAGAATATACCCGAGTTTAATGTCGCCTCACTTGTGTCTGTCTGGCAGGAAGAAGAGAGTAACGGTAGCGAGGCAGATAAATTCCTTACGGGAGATGAAGAGTAAGAAAAAAATCAATTAAATAAGTTATGAATCATTGCTCTAATAAACGGTTTTTAGATATATAAGTATACATATGTCGTGTTTATCTCCTTGACAACACTCGTATCTCCAGTAACATAATGTGATGCCTTTGGACCATTTCAGATTGCCGTGTGCTGCAGAGATATGCTAATTGTGCAAGGCCATCCTGTCTACCCTCCCTCCATCCCCCTCCACCCCATCCACCACCACTTCTTTGAGGCACCGCAATGTGTGCTTCTCTATAGACGCCTTGGGTAAGTGTTCCTCTCTTCTTCTTTTTTTGTTTCTTGATATTTGCTTGAGATTATTTTGTTACATGCAGTGTGTTCAGGATGTTGAAGCAAGATGGGACACACCTGAAGAACATGTTAGTCTCCCCTGAACCCCAGCTGCTGAATCTCCTTTGGTTAAACACAAATGCTAACTAAAACAGGATCAACTATGTGTTTTGAGTGTCCATGTAAAAACAAGTAATAAAAAACACTTGGGTCTTAGGTCTTAAAAGGAGAATAATCACCAGGAGTAATAATACGTAAGAAGCTTATAAAAAGTAACTGTATAACCTCACCTTCACAATGTTGAGGTAATACTTTCCCAGAAGAACTAACTAACAATCACAACCACATGACGCAGGAATATCACCCAACCCTCTACGTCTTGCTAGCGAGCGTCTCCTGGCCAGTGAGAGCAGCGTGTAGGTGATTATAGAGGCTGGTGTCGATGGCAGTGTCGAGTGTTGCTTGGCGAGGAAGACACACGAGAACAAAGCAAATATGAAAGGTTGCGAGAGACATTCATCACATAGAAGACTTGTTCAGCAGTGTTGTAAAGGGCGAAGCAAGGCAGGGGGAGGGAAGGAGCGGGTTCTGGGTTAGTGAGGGAACAGGACAAGCCAGGGACTGTCCGCAGGAGGGCGCCCAGTCACACCCACCACAAGAGCTCGTAAAGAACTCACGTGAAGGATCTGTGGGTGAGGCGGCGGCGTCCTGTGACCCCCGAGAGGGAAGTGCGGGACAGAGGAGCCTCTCAACTCGAGGATGCTTGTGGTGACGGACGGCACTGAGAGCCACCATTTCCCCAGCCGGCCACAGATGGTGTCAGAAGTTGGGCCAGAATAATGCCACTCGGCCAGGCGGCTTCCGGGTGTCCGTGTTCGTGTGCCCCGCGTCACTTCAGGTCGAGGCTCATCCACACCACCAACACCAGTACCAACAACACCAACACCAACACTAACACCAACACCAATGCCAATACCAACACCAACACCCGACCACTGTGATTTTGAGGCAAAGATGAGGTGGCTTGATCTTTTTTTTTTTTTTTTAGTTCCCAGTCAAGTCACACTTACATGAATGGTTTGGGTCCCGAGAATTTGTTTTGGTTTTAAATATTCATGTGTTTTTTTTTTTGTCAATGTCAAATTCAGTTTTACGCATATGTTATTTGATAAGAGTTTGGGTGAGTAGTAGCAGAAGGGGGAAGAGGAGGAGGAGGAGGAAGAAGAAGAAGAGGAGGAGGAGGAGGATAAAAATGAGGAGAGAAAGAGAGTGAAGAGAGAGAGAGAAAAAAAAAAGTGTGTGTATTTATATGTGTGTGTGTGTGTGTGTGTGTGTGTGTGTGTGTGTGTGTGTGTGTGTGTGTGTGTGTGTGTGTGTGTGTGTGTGTGTGTGTATGTGTGTGCGTGTATGTGTATGTATGTGTGTGTACGCTCGCCATGAAAAAAAAAATAATAATACATATACATTGATAAGGGAAAATAAAAATACGAAATGATACAAAGAAAACAAAGCCGAATGAATGAAAATAAAAAAAAGTATAAAATGACAAAGACAGACGGGCAACGAACAGAAACAAGCACATAACACACTAGTCCGACAGGTAAACCGATGAAGGACAGAAGCAGACAGCCAAAAGACAGCTACAGGGATGGTTTCGATTTCTAAAAATGAAACTAACTAACCAACAGTATCTACACACAAATCGTATATATAAATATTTGTATATATACCTTTTTTTCATTTTTTTATATGAGTTTTTTTTTAGTTGGTCATCTATCCAGTGAGGAAAGTCATAGGAAAGTAGTTTGAAGGAAGGAAGTACTTACGTATCTTTGGAAAACGATGAATGTAAACAATTTGTAACTCAGTGAAAAAAAGTAATGGATGGTAGATTTTTGGAGTGGAGAGTCTATGCACATGTATCACTGTTTGTTTCTGTTTGAAGATCAGGAATTCACTGTTGTTTAAGAGTCAACGCCAAAGGGAACAAAAACTATAATTCATAGTTGAAATAAACAGAAAAAACAACTTTAAATAATAAAAGAACAAAGAAAGAGGACAAAGAAAAGGACAAAGACACGCAAACAGACAGTCAGACATATATATAGACAGAAGTGAAGTCAAACAAACAAACAGGCAAACAGATAGAGGAGACAAACATAGCGAGACAAACTGACAGAGACAGACAGACAGTGCTAATTTAAGATGTTTTGTTTCCTAAATTGTTCCTCTGAGACAAGTGAGTTTTCTCGTCTTCTCGTCAGGAAAGGCAAGTGAAGAGAGAGAGGGAGGGAGAGGGAGAGAGGGAGAGAGGAAGAGGCAGATGGCAGTGAAGGAAATGAGGGAAGGGAACGAAAGAGAGGAGAGAGAGACTGATACGGAGTGTGGGAGGGTAGTGTGGGAAGAAGGAGGAGGAGAGGGAGGAATAGAGGGAGGAAGAAAGACAGATAGGAAGAGAAAGCTGCGAGGGAGAAAGGAACGAAGGAAGGGGAAGCAGGGAGAGTGGACAAGAGGGGAGTACTGGGAGGTGACACGAAAGGGGAAGAGGGAGAGAGAAACTAATGCAGGGACATGTAGAGAGAACCAGACAGGGAGAAAAGAGGAAAGGAGAAAGGCAGATACAAAGACAGGGAGCAGTGGGAAGTGACAGCAAGGGAGGACGGAAGGGAGTGAGTCTTAAGGCGTGACAGGCAGGTAAGGAGAAAGGGAAGGAAGGAAGGAAGGAAGGAAGGAAAAGAAGGAGGGAAGGAAAGAAGGTGGCCAGTGAGCGATAGGAGGGTGACAAGGAAGGAAGAAGGTAGCCTACGAAGGTGAGGGTGTGAAGGGAGGGTGAAGGTGAAGGTGGCTGCTGGTGTAGCTAGGGTCAGGTGAGCGTTTTGTCCTCGTCACCTGCAGTGTTTTATAGCATGTCCGGCCGGCAGTAAAGATCTGTCAGCCGGTCCGCCCACGCTCGCCGCCCACCCTCCGCCCTCCACGCCTGCTCTCATCAATCCTCCGCGGGGAGCCGGCGGGGTGCGAGGGCCGCCGCCCCTCAACACTCCCTTCACCGCTGCGACAACACGCCGAAGCCATAAAGTAGATACCTGGAGAATTATTCTGCTCGTTGTGAAGATTGTCAGAGGCTGCGAGGTGTGTCTGTGCGTCTGTCCCGCCATACAGACCACGACTACGCCCACGCCGACCTCGAGAGAGACGCCACACAACTCTTCAACACCCGTGTCCGCACCTCAACCCTGAAACTCATGTAGCCGCGCGGACATAACGAAAACAAACCTTATCTAATTTTTCCTGCGGCCTACCATCCACACCATGTCATGAAGAAAAGATGTTTGTGCAGCGCCAAACACTAACACCAAACGGCCCCGGTGGGATGTGCGTTGGTGTGGGAGAGTGTGGCTAAGGCGCTCTTCAACACCTCACTAGCGACACCCATAAC
>JAPQNM010000018.1:2406624-2414124 GCA_029783475.1 Metacarcinus magister
CTCCACGCCCACACACTCCAAAATAAACATCTGCTATGCCCGTGTTTGGGTTCAGGTGTTTAGTGCAACCTTCCTACACGCAAAAAAAACACGCACACACACACACACACACACACACACACACAGTCCACCACTACACAGGAATATAATTTGCTCTCCTTTATTGCCACTATAGTTCACGTCATTTATCTTTACAGCTTGTCAGAGAGCTGTACACGTGTGGCTGAGGAGTGCCTTTATAAACACTACATTTATCCTAATAGTTTATCACACACACACACACATATACACATACACATATACAGAGAGACGTAAGCTTGCAAAAATAGATCATGGGTGACGTGTTCGCGAGGGAGGAGCCGTGGGTCTCATCGAGGGTATAATGCTACTACTACTACTACTACACGGTGACACGATTCTAGCATCCATAAGATTAATTTACAGGCAGCTGATGGGCACTGCGATAGACACCAGTGAACGGGGGTCAATAAATAGTGTTTTCCCAAAGAAGAATCTATCTATCTATACATGGGCTGGCGGGCTATGAAAAATTATGACCCCAAATATATTGACTCGACCTGTAAAACGATGAATGTATGTGATCAAGTGAGTATCCTGACAGGAGAGTGAGAGTGTTTTAATTGATGGTTATACATGAGTCGTAAAGTAGTTGGTTTACGAAGCCTTAAGTAGTGGACGGACGTGGTGTGTGTGTGTGTGTGTGTATGTGTGTGTGTGTGTGTGTGTGTGTGTGTGTGTGTGTGTGTGTGTGTGTGTGTGTATGTGTGTTAGTACATATAAAGAGTATTTGAAGGAGCTGCAGTCTAGGAGGAAGGAAGGAAGGAAGGAAGTTATAGGAGACAGAAAAAAGAAAGGGAGGGAAGTAAAAAAGGATGGAATAGCAAGTGAATGAAAAGGAAAAGATAGAGTACAGTGATAGAGGTTAGAAAGAGAGAGAAAGAAAGAGGGAGACATATACTCTTCCTTATCCTCACACCAATAATTTTTCCTCTTTCCATTTTCTTTCCTTTGCTTTAGTTATCCCTTATCTTATCCTCCTCTTTTCCTCCTCTTCTCCTCTTTTCCTCTATCTTTCTTTCTCCCATTCTCGGTCTTTCCTTTCCCTTACCATATCTTCCTCTCCATCCATTCCTCACTCCACATTCTTCATCCCTTCTCTTTCCCTCCCTTCATTCCTCGCCTTCTTCCTAGCCCGTTTCTCTTCCTTCTCTTATCCTCTTGACTTACTCTCTCTTCTCGTTCTTACCATCCCTTCCAACTCTCACTTTCTCTCTCCTCCCCCCCTCGACGGTCTGGGGGAAGGGGGAGAGAGGGGAAAGAGGGAAGGGGGAAGGGAGGGAAGGGGGATGATGTCTGACACAAGTAATCTACGCTGCACTTCACTATCTTGATACACGAGACGAAAATCGCTCCTTATATCATGCTAAGGACTGTTCACACCAATATATTATAAATTAAACCCATTATATTGCCGCTACAAAAGGGGTTATTGTGGTGGGTGGAGGAGGAAGGGGCGGGGTGACTGCTGATCATTATTGAAGTGCGGGAGGGGAGGGGACTGGTGTTGCATGTATGGATAAGGTAACGTGCTGTGTATGGTGTATGGGCGGGTGTATGGTGGTGTTAGGTGTTACTTATGTGCTACTGGGGAATTGGTAGGCAAGGGTGTGTTGATTGTGGGCGTGTGGGCGTGTGGGGGTGCTGGTAGGAGGCAAGTTTGGGTGGGTTTGGTTTAGTCATGGTTGTGGTGATGTGGTGTTGGTGATGAGTAGTGGTTAGTGGTGATGGGTAATGGTGGTGGTTAGTGGTGATGTTAATGGTTAGTGGTGGCAGTGTTTATGGGTGGTAAAACGGATAGTGATAGGTATGGATGGTGGTAATGATGAGGGTAATGTTGGTTAATGGTGATGATGGTAGTCATTGAAAGTGTGCGTTGTTGTGTTGTGGAAAGGTAATGGTGATGGTGATGGTGATGGTGACTGTTTGGGTGCTCTTAGTAGTGTTAATGGTGGTAATGATAATGGTATTGGTGATGGTGATTCTTACACCTTCCTCCACCACCTATCACCGCCTCGGGCACCAACTTGCATCACCATCCCCTCCTTAGGTCCCCCGTCACCCGCGCCCCCCCGTCACCTGGCCGCATTGACCCCCGCAGCCACGTGTACACTGCCACGCGGTTTGAACCTCAACTATTTATCTCCTTCAAGCATATTAACTGAACACATTTTTTTCCGTCATATCACAGGATTAAAACGAAAAAAGAGAAAAAAAACAGGTATTGAGATAAACCTGGCGTTGTAAAGTTGCGTGCAGCATTAGGCGTTAAGAGTTGCTCCTCCAGTGCACTCACTCTCTTATGTTTTGCCACAGCTATCACCTTGCTTGAGACTCACGCACCGCCCACCAAACCTGTTCTCAACCTCAAGGGTCGCGCTGGGGCTGGTGTTGCCCTCCCCTGTGGCCTCCTATCATTGTTCTGGTCCCAGGGTCGACTCCCAAGCAGCGCCGCCCCCCCTTCCCCGTCCGCCACCCCCTAGTTGCCAATGCAGGAGGAGGAAGATGGTTCCATTCACCCATTAAGCAAGTTAGTAATACATTGCCGCGTCGAGAGTCACTATTGATATTCAGTGCCTGCAACACGGCGATCGAATTTACTATAACTCTCTCTCTCTCTCTTTCTCTCTTTCTCTCTCTCTCTCTCTCTCTCTCTCTCTCTCTCTCTCTCTCTCTCTCTCTCTCTCTCTCTCTCTCTCTCTCTCTCTCTCTCTCTCTCTCTCTCTCTCTCTTACATGACTATAATCTGTTCTATATATGTTACTTATTTGACACTTTAATTGGTGTTTATTACCTTTGACTGATTCATCAAGTTTTTAGTAACAATTAGAGTGAAGTTTTTCTGTAATTCGTGGAAGAAACTTGAGTGTGTTTAGTTTATGTTGCTGCTTCCTGGGCCACCGCAAGCACCACAACCGTTGGCATCAGCACCTGGAGGAGGGCAGGTGTGGGGGCGCCTCCCGATGTAATTTATGAGCAAGGGCAGTTTGGGGAGAGAGGGGGACGGAATGGAAGCCGGAGGAAGGGAACGGAAGGGAGGGAGAGGGTAGGAGAGGGGAGGGAGGTAGGAGTGGTGGAGTGTTGAGACGCAGCGGAGTGGAGGGCGAGTCTGTGGTGCTGCTGACCACTACATCGTCGCCAGGGATCAGCACGGTCCGCTGCTTTGCGTGGCTCGCGTCATCTTGCTTACACCAGATTGACTTTGTCCCTGGGAAGGAGGAAGCTATTTGTATCCTTTAGTGAGTGCAAGTCGCCTCCATCTGGGTTACGTCTCGCGGCGCCCCTGGGTTTAGGTCTCGTGGCACGCCCTCTGCAGCCGGCATTAAAACACTAACTTTACGTCCCTCTGAATCAGAAGTAAATAGCAAGGAAAGCCATGGATGTTGTCGGTCACCTCCGAGTTTAGTTTAGGAGTATCGAGGTCCATAAATCCCCGTTAAGAGCACATTGAATGAAGCCATTTGTATGAGGGGTCTCCATCTTGGCCCGGGTGATGAATCAGCCCGTGACGTCACCATCAAAGGCCCGCCGTGAAGATTTATTGGCCAGCTGTTCAAGCGCGCGAAATTCAAACTGGGGAGGCGGTTGGGGTAATGTTACACCATGTACCTTGCGCGGCGCGGATTACAGGGCATTCCTCACCCGCTCACATTATTCCGTGGCCGTCGGCGAGGCCCAGTGAGGCGCGGGGCCTGGCGGGGCGGAGCTGGCCTCCTGTTTTGTCTCGACTCCAAGAGGGTAAAATAATGCGTCCGGTGCGAGTTTTATCGTGTGGGCGGCGTGGCAGGTGAGCCCATCGTCCGTCAGCGGGAGGGGCGGCTGTCCTGTGGCTATCACCTTCATAAATTGAGGACTAAGGACCAGTCTGCGCCGCGTCTTCCTGAACAACGAAACCTCTATCGTCCCTAATTGATTTTCTCAATCACAGCTGCCATAAATCTCGCGCCGTGTCCGGCTATCTCGTGAATGATGGTCAGTGTTCAACCGTTTTGACGAGTCGGACCAATAAGGCCCTTACAGCCCCGGTCACTCTGCTGGCACCCCGCCCAGGAAGGGAGTTCGTCCTTAGCTAGCCCTGCTTTGAGTCATGCCGCGCCAGCTAAGGCTGATGTGTGGCAGGGGTGAGTGGGGCTTAAATTCCTCCAGTAAGCGTTAAGGTGTGTTGCAAAATGGTCTGAGAAGCTTATTCACAGCCGGATGTTAAAACAGCAGAAACTTTCCCCTTTTCCTGGTAAAGTCGCCCTCTTGGCCTGAGAAATTGCCTTTAAGAGCAGTGATGCTGTGACTGATGCGGGTAATGGCAGAGTCCTTGTGAGGAAACGGTGGTGGCGCGACAAGGGCCAACCTGCCCTTCCCACATGGCCTCTTTCCTCCACCCACCGAGCCTAGCCTTCCCTGGGCGGCTTGGGGCTCCCGTCTAAGGGGTAGAGAGGCACGATGCAAACATCTGGGTCTGGGCATCAGTTACATGCCATACCAAAGGAGTTGATTAGATTAGTGCCACTGATACCTAAGCTGGCACTGATACCCAGGCAGGCACACAAGGCATAAACGAGCCTCCATACATCTACTTTCTTGCCGTCTCAAGCACCGCCACACTCATCACCGCCATAAGTGCACTCACATTTCAAGCACTTACACACGCACAAACACACATATTTACACACACATACATACATACATACATACATACGCGCACTTCAACCCCTAATCACTCCCGCTACTTCAACCCTCCCCTCCCTCCCCACACTACTCCATTCCCCTCCCCTTACACCCTTCCCCTCTAACACTCCTTCCCCTCCCACCCCGCCATCCCCTCTCCCTCTCTCTTTCTCTCTCTCTCTCTGTCTTGCTGTTTCCTGAGTGGAGTCTTGGGGAGGTAAAAAAAAAGATAGAATAGATAAAAAAAAGATAGTTAGGGAAAGTGAATGAAAGAAAATAAAGCAAGTGTGGAATTAGGGTTAGGAAGGAAATAAATAAAGTTGATGAATAAGATAAAGCAAAGAAGGGCAGGTTAAATAAATAAATCAGAATATTTAAAGAGAGTGAGAGAGAGAAAAAAATATATAAAAAAAATATATACTAAGTCCAAAAGGTTCAATGAAAAAAAAAATAGCGAAGATAAGCAAAATCGAAAACATGGACAAAATACATGATTAAACTTGAGAGAGAAAGAGAGAGAGAGAGAGAGAGAGAGAGAGAGAGAGAGAGAGAGAGAGAGAGAGAGAGAGAGAGAGAGAGAGAGAGAGAGAGAGAGAGAGAGAGAGAGAGAGAGAGAGAGAGAATACAAAAAAAATATATATATAAAGACAAACAAAAACAAGCAAAAACATGAAAGATAGTGAAGTAGTGGAATTGTAGCATAAAATAGGAAGAGGAAGAGGAGGAGAGGAGTATGAAGTAGGAAGAGGAAGAGGAGGAGGAAGAGGGAGGGAAAAAGGAAGGAAAGAAAAGGAGGTGTAGCAAGAGGAGTAGTTGTAGAAAAAGGAGAAGGAGGTAGGTAGGTAGGTTAGCAAGAGGAGGAGGAGGAGGGGGAGGAGGAGTAGGAGGTAGTGGTGTAGCAAGAAGAGGAGGAGGAGAAGGAGGAGGAGGAGGAGGAGGAGGTATATAGCAGCGGTGAGGCTACACAGATACGCCCGTTCCCCCACTAACTCTCTGTAATTACCAAAACTGTGGAGTTATTATGACACAGCTGTATTAAACCATAATCATAGCTTTTATTAATCTCCATTACCGACTCTTCTTCCCACCCACCTAACCAAGTTTCTGCACGCTTGGTTTATGTTAGTCTCCCATCCACCTTACCCTTCCCTTCCCCCCCCCCAAACCCTCCTCTTACCCCTCTTTTCCTCCTCCTCCTTCTTCTTCTCTTTTTCATGTTTTTCTTCCTACTCCTTCTCGTTACCTATTCTTACCTTTGCCCTACTCTTCAACCCTTTTTTTTTCTTTTTATCTCTCTCTCTCTCTCTCTCTCTCTCTCTCTCTCTCTCTCTCTCTCTCTCTCTCTCTCTCTCTCTCTCTCTCTCTCTCTCTCTCTCTCTCTCTCTCTCTCTCTCTCTCTCCTTCTCCCCTCCCCGTCCTCCGTTTACTAAGTCTCCTTCTTCATGGGGGAGAGGGAGGGGAGACAGCAGGCAGAGGGGGAGGGAGGAAGAGGGTGGATGGGGGAGGAGAGTGGAAGGGGAGGAAGGGGAGGAAGGGGAGGAAGGGGAGGAAGGGGGAATTCTTGCAGACATCGTTAAGTCCGGTGTACTACATCAAGCGCCTCCCTGAGAATTTCTGAGGATACTTGTGGAGACTCTATCAACTGTACGTATGTAAGGTGAATTGGGGCTCTTTTGGCGGGAATTACTCTATCGAAGCCTTGAGCGAGTGTGTGTGTGTGTGTGTGTGTGTGTGTGTGTGTGTGTGTGTGTGTGTGTGTGTGTGTGTGTGTGTGTGTGTGTGTGTGTGTGTGTGTGTGTGTGTAATAAGCTCATGTTACTTTGTGTCTTGCTTGCTATGTGTGTGTTTTCTTCACTTCCCTTCGCTTCGCTTGGCTTTTTTTTCTTCTTTTTTTTCTTCTCCTCCTCCCGATAAATGTTTGGATGCAATATCGATCCATCACAGCAATAGATAATACAAGTGTTAAATAGATAATGGAAGTGATAAATGTAGGGAGTATTATTGAAGTATTTAATTATCTTGACTGAGCTTACTTACTCCTCCACACACACTCTTCATATCTCTCTCTCTCTCTCTCTCTCTCTCTCTCTCTCTCTCTCTCTCTCTCTCTCTCTCTCTCTCTCTCTCTCTCTCTCTCTCTCTCTCTCTCTCTCTCTCTCTCTCTCTCTCTCTCTCTCGCTCTCTCTTCTCTCTTCTTCATCGAACAGAAATAAGTTATGATGATGATCCCTGACTTGAAAGGAGTGAGTTTTTGTCGTTGTTGCGATGTCGAGGTGGAGAGGTGAGCGCTGTGGTGGTGGTGGTGGTGGAGGCGGTGGTGGTGGTGGTGGTGGTGGTGGAGGTAAAGGGGGTTGGAGAGGGGAGGTGAGGCAGGTGGTAAGAGACACTCCCCTCCACCACCACCACCACCACCACCACCACCACCACCACCACCACCACCACCACCACCACTCCGAGTCTCTCAGCGCTCCGTGACACATCAATTAAGGGTTGCACGACCGATGGAAATATGTCTTCACACACACACACACACACACACACACACACACACACACACACACACACACACACACACACACACACACACACACACACACACACACACATCACATCACATCGAACCACGCCACACTGCACAAACACACACACACACACACACAACACCACATCACACACTTAAAGAAAGAGAGAGAGAGAGAGAGAGAGAGAGAGAGAGAGAGAGAGAGAGAGGAGAGAGAGAGAGAGAGTAGAGGAGAGAGA
>JAPQNM010000018.1:2419124-2424124 GCA_029783475.1 Metacarcinus magister
GAACACGATCCGACCCGCCCCTCCCACGCCCCCAACGAGGTGCTGGCGGCTCGGCCCACAAGGTGTTCCCCCCCTGGCGACGCTCAGCACGGCCCAGCGGCGGCCTGCACAGCATAACTAGCCTGCTCACACCTCATCATAATTAGCTTGCTGGCCTGGCTATTTTCCGCGTGTTAGGGTCAGTTGCTACACAATGATCAGTGAATGCAGTCTACTAAAAACTTACGTATGTTATCAGTTTTACATCCTCATGCCAACGCCCTCCATCTACGAGGCTGGAGTGAGTTGCCTGAGTGAGCGGCGCTGGAAGGTCGTGGAAAGAACGAGTATCGGCGAGGAACAAAGAGTCATCTGGTGAGCACTATCCGCACGAGCCTGGCTGGTGGTGACACGCCTCGCCCTCATTACCACCACTCCACGCCCGCCCGCCCTCACCCTCCCTCACTCATTAGCACCGCCCTTTACCCTCCCTCCCTTACTCAGCCACACACCTGCCTGCCTCCACTCAGGTCGTACTGCCCCTTCACGTCTATCTGCTATCAACATTCAACTATCTCTTCATTGAAAACGTAGCTATTAGCCTCAACGCGTCCTGTACATCGACACTCACCTGCCTTGATTAAATCCTCTCACCTTAGTGAACATGAGCCAGGTGCGTCCATCACACCATCACCTCGTTTCAGGGAGAAGGTGAAACAACACTCAGAATAATTTGTAACATTCTGTGCGTTAGCTTAGGCGATCAAAAACGACGTGCAGTGTAGAGAGGAGAAAGGAATGGATGTGAGAATGAAAAGAAAAGAAAATAAGAGGAAAAGAAGGGGATAAATATAGAGAATAAAAGGTGAAGGGGAGGAGCATTGACAACTTTCACTCACGTAACTCACATCATGAACACTTTACAAGCGCTTTCCTCTGTCCAGGCTCTTCCTTCTTACTCCTTGACTCAATGCGATGTTTTCTTTTCCTTCTCTCTCTCTCTCTCTCTCTCTCTCTCTCTCTCTCTCTCTCTCTCTCTCTCTCTCTCTCTCTCTCTCTCTCTCTCTCTCTCTCTCTCTCTCTCTCTCTGTGTGTGTGTGTGTGTGTGTGTGTGTGTGTGTGTGTGTGTGTGTGTGTGTGTGTGTGTGTGTGTGTGTGTGTGTGTGTGTGTCAGTGTGTGCGTGTGTGTGCGTGCATGCGGTGAAAGGCGGTCACTGGACACTCGTGGCCCCCAATACGTGCGCGCCTTCACAGCGGGGCGAGACGCTGCTACATATGGTCCTTGCGGCCCTGAAACACAAACAGGTGTGTCGGAAAAAGTCAAGTCTCGAGAGTTAAGTTTCTCGTGAATCTATAAAGTTCGGAGGCTGATGGGGCAAGAACCGTATGTCCAGGCGGTGGTCGCTTTCCTTCCTTCCTCCCCCACACCCCTTCAGAGTCAGTCAGTCAGTCGCCCTCCACACCTCGGATCACCAACTCCCTCCCAAGTTTGGATGGGGACGGCAATCTTTTATTCATGGGACGAACGAGCTCGGGCACTGCATCAGCCGGAGGCCCACTCGCTCCTCCCCGGTGATACAGCCAGTCAATCACCCCTGTCTCGCCCCGCCTCCCCCTTTCCCTGGGTCACCTTTCCACGCCACACTTTCCCACTACACTTTCCTCCCACCACCTGTTTACGCCACACTACTCAGGTTCCCACTTGTGCCTCCCATCGCAGTCCCCTCCTGCCTCTTGTTGACTCTGCCTCCTCAGTGCCCTCCCGCCGCCCACACAGACCACCTAACATGCCACAGTCACCACCCGTCTCCTGTCTTCTCTATATACCTTGCAGTCCTTACTTTCAACAGCGGTATGATCACAAGGAGTGTTTGCATATGTAGTATAGTCCCAAGAACGATGATGCCTCGCCTTAGTCGTCCTTTCACTCCCTCTTTTCCTCCTCTTTACACAGTTCTGTCATCGCTGTCCAGTCTCGCTAAAAAGAGCATGTGTGGCCTCCTTGTAAGGTCACTTCTTACAAGATCATAAGTTTTTAACCCTTATTCTGCAATTTAGATTCTAGTCATTACTGTTGTGTGTGTGTTTGTTTGTTTGTTTGTTTGTAAGTGTTTATGTGTGTGTGTGTGTGTGTGTGTGTGTGTGTGTGTGTGTGTGTGTGTGTGTGTGTGTGTGTGTGTGTGTGTGTGTGTGTGTGTGTGTGTGTGTGTGTGTGTGTGCAAAGCATTGCATATGTAGCGACTGACAAAAGATATTTTAAATAGAGAGAGAGAGAGAGAGAGAGAGAGAGAGAGAGAGAGAGAGAGAGAGAGAGAGAGAGAGAGAGAGAGAGAGAGAGAGAGAGAGAGAGAGAGAGAGAGAGAGAGAGAGAGAGAGAGAGAGAGAGAGAGAGAGAGAGAGAGAGAGAGAGAGAGAGAGCGAGAGCGAGAGCGAGAGCGAGAGAGAGAGAGAGAGAGAGAGAGAGAGAGAGAGAGAGAGAGAGAGAGAGAGAGAGAGAGAGAGAGAGAGAGAGATAATCAGATCGAATGTCATGCCTTGAACCAGTGAAAATAAAATTATCTCTCTCTCTCTCTATCTATCACACACACACACACACACACACACACACACACACACACACACACACACACACACACACACACACACACACACACACACAGTACCTCCTCTGAACCCAAAAGACAACCCCAGCTCTTGATCTCACCCCCAAAAACATACATAATAAACCTTTTCCTATTCAACCTCCACTTTGTCCTCAATACCTCCCTTCCTCCTTTCCTACCTCCACCTTGTCCTCCATACCTCCCCTTCCTCCCTTCCTCCCTTCCTCCCTTCGATAGTAGCTAAGCCAACCGTTCATGCTGCCGACAACAACGACGCAAAAGTACAAGGTTGCTAATCTATATGTACAATTGTATTCTGAATGCGATGCCCGACCTTCTTTTTTTTATTTTGTTGTATTCTTTTTTATTACTTTTTTCTTATACCGATGCCCGATGTTCTTTTGTTTATTTATTTATTTATTTTTTTTTAGTACTGAATAGTGCCGTGTGTGTGTGGCGTTCTCAAGGTTAGGTGTCCAGTTGTGTTTTTCTTATGATTTATTTTTTGTTTTTCCATTAGTGATTTATTGTGATGTGTTTTGTGTATGTATTTTGTTTGGATGTGTCTAATGAGCTATTTTGAATTGCTATTATTTATTTATTTATTTATTTACTTTTTATTCATTTATTTTTTTGACCACTGTCTATTGTTTTGTCAGTAAAGAGGAAAGTGTTGACTTCTTGACTCTCTCTCACTCTCACTCTCACTCTCTCTCGCTACTAGTGGAGAGTGGAGGAAAGGGTGTCTATTAAACCCCGCAAGTACTAAATTACCCTTGCGTACGTCGAAGAAAGGAAAAGAAGAAGCGTCTCTGAGTTAAGCACGTGCGGGTTGGTAACATTGCATGGAGGCAGGAAGGGGGAAAGGGGAGGGAGAGAGAGGGAAGGGAGAGAGGGAGAGAAGAAGTTTGGGGAAGGGGAAAGGGAAGGGGGATAGGGAAGGGAGTTAGGGAAGGGAGATAGGGAAGGGAGAGAGAGAAGGGAGAGAGATAGGTAGTTGAGGGAAGGGAGAGAGGGAAGCGAGGGAAGGGGAGGGAAGGGGTCATGGTAGTGATGGAGAAGAGGGGATCACAGAAGGGAGGGAGGGAGGTAGGAGAGAGAGGTAGGGATAGAGGGATAAAGGGAGGGAGGGATAGAAGGAAGGTTAGATAGATAAAGGTGTACAGGGCTCCACACTTCCCTTGGTGCCGCTGCTGGAGCTGGAATCATACATGCAATATTTTCATTACCTTGCGTCTAATTAAGGGTTCCCTGTCGACCCACGAGAACCCAACTCTGCTCTCATTCTTCATCTCATTGTCCGAATCTGCAGTAAAAACTTTGGCTTCAGGTTGAGTGACAGTGAAGGATGGCCCGTGAGAGGAGGGTTGGGGAAGGCGGGGGAGGGTTGGGGGGAAGGATGGGGAGAGGTACGCAGGCAAGGCTACAGGAGATTAAGGAGGATGGAGGCAAAGGGGGGGAATAGAGAGAGAGAGAGAGAGAGAGAGAGAGAGAGAGAGAGAGAGAGAGAGAGAGAGAGAGAGAGAGAGAGAGAGAGAGAGAGAGAGAGAGAGAGAGAGAGAGAGAGAGAGAGAGAGAGAGAGAGAGAGAGAGAGAGAGAGAGAGAGAGAGAGAGAGAGATTGATTGATATAAAGAGCAATAAGTAACTAAAAGAAAGTAAAAATAATGATAATCTACGTATCACTAAATGTTTTTCTTTATGAATTACTTGTGTGTGTGTGTGTGTGTGTGTGTGTGTGTGTGTGTGTGTGTGTGTGTGTGTGTGTGTGTGTGTGTGTGTGTGTGTGTGTGTGTGTGTGTGTGTGTGTGTAAAAACAGTAACATGTCGTAATACTGTACTCAATGTCGACTTATATTCCCTACATAACAAACAAACAACAGCTTTACGCTCACCGTGATAGACATAAACAGACACAATAAATGTAAAACTAAACACCCCTTTACTACACACGACCTTCTTAAAGTGTGGGGGTGAGTTATAGGAGGAGGAGGAGGAGGAGGAGGGTGAGAGAAGAGCAGAGTGAAGAGGAAGAGGGTGAATGGAAGGGGTTTGGCAGGGGTTGTGAAGAGGGTTGGGGAGTGAGTGGTGGGGGGGAAGAGGAGAGGAAGGGAGGGTGTGGGTGGGGCGACAGAGATGGAGAGGGACCCGGAACGCTGGACACGGAGGTCAATAATGATCCATGTAGAGAAGTCCAGTGGGAGAGTGCATGGGGGGCGGGGCGGGGCAGGGAGGGAAGGGGAGAGGAAGGACAGGGAAAGGGTAGGGTAGTGGGTACAGAAGTAGTGTATTTATATGTGTTTGTGTATGTGTGGGTAATTGTGTGGGTGAGTGTGTGGGTGATTGTGTGGGTGGGTGTGTGGGTGGGTGGTGAGGGGTTAGAATACAGGAAGGATAAAGGGAGAAGAGGAGGAAGAGG
>JAPQNM010000018.1:2429124-2436624 GCA_029783475.1 Metacarcinus magister
ACAGAGAGAAAGAGAGTGTGTGTGAGAGAGAAAAAGAGAGAAAACAAAAGGAGAGAAAAAAAAATCGTAGGATGGTACATTAGCAACTCATCAACTGTTCCATCAAAACAAACATAATAGCCCCGGGGATGGACTGTTTCTTGCAGACACGTCACCTTATTAAGTGTTATCTATGCGTGACACTCCAGTCATTACACCAGACTGTCGGTAGGTGATGTAATGATAATGAGGTGTGGTGGTGGTGGTGGTGGTGGTGGTGGTGGTGATGGTGGTGGTGGTGGGACGGGCAACAGGTAGGCTAAGGGAGGGGAGGGGAGGGGGAGAGGTGGTCACTAATAGCTATAGTTCCCATCGATGTTTTGTTGCACTTGTGACCTGTTTTTATTGATGTTTTACCAGCGATGTGATGTATTTGGGGTCTGAGTCCTTGTACGTGGTTACTCAAGGGTGTAGGAAAGGCGCTTAATGGGTGGTGACGTGGTTAATACACACACACACACACACACACACACACACACACACATACCTGTAGTTTTTATTGATTCAAATTAACCAGACTTTTAAACAGTCATAACATTTTTAACCTTTTTCACACCTGTGGCACGTAACTTATGTATGATCACACCTCATTTCACACACATCCCATTGTATATAACGACACCCTGCCAGGAATCATACTCTCCCACATCCAAAACACCCCACCACTCCCCACCACGCATAGCCTCTCACTATAAAAACTGGTGAGAAAGCTGTTTATTTTTGGCTGGGTGATGCAAAAATTAATGATTTATGGCCTCACCTAACCTAACTTAACCTAACCTAACCAAACTCAATCTAGCATGAACATTTTATTACGCTGTTATTAATAATTTCCGACTGGATAATATCGGGTTATAAATGTTCCTTATAATGAGATTCAAACGTTCATCATAGTTAGAACCATCAATACTATGTTGTATGTAACTGCAATAATACCACTATAACCTAACTGATTGTATATGAAAAATCAACTGTACATACTAGTGCATTCTTTTTGCTGTACTACCCCTTCCGTTATGCTAGTAGGTTAGTCTAGTCTAGTACAAACAGAATAGTTATAACCAGTTTGTTTATCTATCTTGGTATTTGTATAACCTTTTGTTGTCTTTGTAATCCCAGCATGTTCCGTCACACCCCGTCACACCACACCTCAGCACCACACCACCACCTTACCTGCCTCACCATATATTCATCCATACATTATTACCTTATCTCATTGATGTATATATATAGTAGTACATCCTACCACATGGCAACCACATATTAATTACCACACACACACACACACTCATTTATTTTGCTAGTGAAGTGAAGTGTCTTTATTTTCTTCACCTCATGCGTTATTTCCTCATTGTATTGTTTCCGTTATTTCTTGTTATTTTCTTTATGTACATTGTATTGTTTTTGTTATTAGTCGATATTCTTGCCTCCGTTTGTTATGTTATGTTATATTATGTAACTTACCCTTTTGAGTCTCGTATATGTGTGTGAGTGTGTGTGTGAGTGTGTGTGTGTGTAAGTGTGTAAGTATAAGTCTTGGGGGGGGTCAGTAATTGGTGTTTGTCAGGCTGATGTTTAGAGTGGCTGGCCGACCATTAGTCCTCATAACAGCTAGCAGTGTTAGGATGGATTACCGCCTATTAATGTAAGTTTATTTCAGTAGGCCATCACCTGGTAAGATGATATAAAGTAAATGTTGTGATTCTTTACCATTTTCTGCCTAAACATCTCTCCCTCCCCCTCCCCTTTACCCCCTCCACAATCACAAGCATTTCTTCTCTCCTCTCTATCGTGGTCTCATCCCAATTATTGTTTTCATTTTTCTCCTCTTTTTATCCCTCTTACATTTCTATTTTTCTGCCTCACTCCTCCTCTTCCTCCTCCTCCTCCTCCTCTTCTTCTCTCACATTCTAACCCCCTAACCTCTAATTTATCGCTCCTCCCTTCAATCTCGTTTTCCCTTTCCTATCTCAATACGCTTTACTCCTTCTATCCCTCCTCCTTCTTCATGTTTGCCCTATTCCCTCTTCTCCTCTGCCTTTTTAATTCCACCTTTTTTCTACTTCCATATAAATAAAGTGTTTCCTCAAGTATCTCTATTCAGTCCTCCTTCTTCCGTTTATTCCAATTCCTCCACCTCCTTTTCCTTTTTTTCTATTTCCAACCAAGTATTCTTCCCTTTTCCTCTATCCTTCTAGTACTTCCCCATCCTTTCACTTCCTTCACTTTTCCATCCTACGTCTCTCTTTACTTTTCCGTCCTGCTCCTTTCCCAGCTTTTAGTCCCTCTCTCTCTCTCTCTCTCCCCCCAACCTCAATCCCCAAACAGTCTCTAGTTGCTGGGTGAAGGATTTCCACCGCTCGCATAAAGATTAACAAGTAAGTAGGAGGAAGGAGAGCGGCCGCGGTGATAACTCCGCTGGTAGACACACTGGTATTGATATTTCATAAACTTGCCGCTCGCTGAAGCCAAGCCAGCCAGGGCCAAACTCTGCCTCAGCTGCTCGCCGCTCGAGTCAAGGCTTCCCTCCCACACTCTTGGGGGTGTTAGGGTGTAATGTGACGATGTGCCAGGGTAGTGTGGTGTGGTGGAGTCTTGGAGTGGGATGGAGTGGTATTTAAAGGCTGGTATAGGGTGGTAGCGTGGTGTGGTGGTGTAAAAAGGTGTTTGTCAAGTGTTGCATCAAGTGGTCTGTGGTGTGGAGTAACGTGGTGTAGTGTAGTGTTTTTGTTAGGTTATGGTGATGTGGTGTAGGTTATAGTTAGAGATGTTGCATTGCAGTGGTGGTATGTGTGTTTCCAGTGGTGAGGGGCGTTGAAGGAAGGGCGTGATGGGAGGGAAGGCAGCTCTGGCGCAGTAGTCTGAAGTCTGAAGGTCCTGCAGCGGAAGAGGTGACATAGGAGGGAGGAAAAGAGAAAGAGAGGGAGGGAGGAAAGGATGGAGGGAAGCTATGAGTAAGTATTAACAAGCAAAGGCTTTCTCGCTGTTTAGCTCAGTCATGGGTCTTTCCGTATTGCAGGGTTCCTTAGTCACCCCTGTAGAAAATGCTATAGTGGGACCTCGAGACACGCATTTTCTGTGAGCGCCTGACAAACAGTCCGTCCACACCTCAGGGCTGTCGGAATACCAAGCAAGACAACGTGTGTGTGTGTTCCTTGGCATCTTCACCTCATCTCCTCTTCTTCGGACTCCATCACGACACACTAACACGCCAGTCACTCTTGATGAACCTCACGTTGTCAGGCGATTTATAATGGTTCATAATGGTATGTTTTAATCAGATTGGAGATGGTATTTGCTTACAGAAACCAGGAGTCGTGACGTGAGTGTTTGTGTTTGTGTGTGTGTGTGTGTGTGTATGTTTGTGTGTTATTAGGACGAGAATAACATCTTGTCTGGTACAGTGTGAAGGAAGGAGTCTTGAGTGGTGCGGTGTTTGTTAGTTTGTTTGTTTCTTGACTCTCTCTCTCTCTCTCTCTCTCTCTCCTCCTCAAGTGTGATGGATGGATGGATGGATGGATGGCTGGCCTCGAAGATAAGTGTTGTGACAGGGATTTTGTTTTATGGCAAGTGGTCTGACGTAGCATCCTCTTAAAAGAAGCACATATTTATTTATTTATATATGTGTATACTTTTTTTTCATGCTGCTGACCTTTTGGTATGTGAAGTAAGTCATGGCACTGACGGAGGTTTGGTGTGTGTGTGTGTGTGTGTGTGTGTGTGTGTGTGTGTGTGTGTGTGTGTGTGTGTGTGTGTGTGTGTGTGTGTGTGTGTGTGTTGTTGACCGAGGCCTCGCTCCGTTCCGTCTTCTATACGCAAGTTTTCTTGAACAGGAAAACATGAAAGGAAAGAAAATGCAGCAACGACGCTCCTAGTGACTGTACCATTACACACCCCATTCTCTCTCTCTCTCTCTCTCTCTCTCTCTCTCTCTCTCTCTCTCTCTCTCTCTCTCTCTCTCTCTCTCTCTCTCTCTCTCTCTCTCAATACATACATACATACGTGATACATACATACATAATGGTTTATGACTGCAACTTCAGATATATTGTTTATTATTATATTGATCATTATCATTAATGCATACATACATGTAAATATGCAAATATGCAAACACACACACACCCACACACACACACACACACACACACACACACACACACACACACACACACACACACACACACATATATATATATATATATATATATATATATATATATATATATATATTGATAAAGCATACACACATACTCACAGAAAGAAAAGAGAAAGAGAGAGAGAAACAAAATAATAAACTGCAGTATTTTAACATTTTCATTATATGGGGATCATCTTGGACACATTTGACATAGCATGGGGTGAGGTGGGGGCAGGGTGAGGTGGGGGCAGGGTGAGGTGGGGGCAGGTGTGTCGTGATCACCACAACCAAACACACTTGGAATGGTCGAGGTGAGGTGCGTCCAAAACATGAAGAATGCTGCTGATTTTGCATTCCTTATTTGCTCACTGGTAGCTTATCGTGAAGCTACTGGAGGGTGAAGGAGTAGATGATCTCGCCGTCATCTGGCTTAGCTTGGTCTCCTTGGTGCACCTGGTCGTCAACGAAGGTGAGTGTGGCGTCTGGCTGCAGCACGGTGTGGCCCTCCGTTGTGTGGGTCACCACAGAGTGCTGCACACCCGCGGCGCCGAACATTGCAGCGTCTACTATCTGGGTGGTGGTGGCAGGAGGTGCTTCCACCAGCACGTCTTGGCTAGTCGACGAGTGAGCCAGAACCTGGTGATGACCCGTCAAAATATGATGACTGTCACGTGTAACAAGCTCATTTTGCGTTAGCACCTCTGCAGCTTCTGCCACAACTTGTAGAGGATTGAAAACCTGAGCTGAGTGCAGGACTTGCTTGTGTTGTCGCTGCTGCTGCTGAGAGCAGAGCACCACAGGAGTTTGGTGCTGATTTACAACGTTCGCCTCACTGGATACAATAGTTGCGTCTGTCACCATTTGAGTGTCCAGAGCGATCATCTGATCCGTCTGCATGATGACGGCACCGTCGTTATCCTTACCGGCCATTGGCTGTTTGGAAGAAGGTTCTGTTACTGTCTTCTATTTATGAGTGGAAGGCAGAGGCTGAAGGATTAACAAAAAAAAAGACATCCTGAGCTGCGTCAAGACCACTATCACAGCACAATGGGAAAAAATACAGAATAATTTTTTGATAAGTCGAATAGAAAATAAATACAACAATAATGCAAACTAGGTCACCTGTTGGCCGATGTCCTTTTGTTGTACGATACTGAGTGATCCGCAGCCATCGGGTGGAGAGGCGAGGCCCAGGCTGGGCAGCAAGGCAGCCACGTCCCCAGGATGCTCCCCGAGCTTGTCCGGCAAGATGATAATGACTTGTTGCGTTCCATCGTCATCCACTTCAACGGTAGTGTCACCTCGCAGCTGTTGTATCTAGGGAAAGACAGGAGACAAGACCAATCGTATACTAATTATGGTTCAGTCCAGAGTGAATAAAAAAGGAAGAAAAACACATGAGCCTCATCTGGTTATGTAGACATACTTTTAACTGAAGAACTCCCAGGCAAAGGTTGTACTGCTACTTCTGACTGCAACAAACATAACTCCAGATCAATGTTTCAAATGTGCCGATTAAGTTAATATTTTGACGCAAAAATTACCAGGTACCAAGGAGTTAGATGCGTACACACAGCAGGGCGTAACAGGTTGTCTTGAGGCGCCTACACAGTCATCGTTGGCATTACTTCCCTAAACTCACCATTATCCTCAAGGGCTGCGCTGCCTCCCCCTGCTGCGTGGGCCTGAGGATGGCGGGTCGACTTGGGCCCCGTAAGGAGGGTGGCGGCCTTCGAGGACAGGAACTTGTAGCTTTGAGGGCGTTGTCCTCTCGAGCATCTGGGAAGGATTGGGGTATTAATGGTATTTAATTATGTAGTGCAGTTCCGAGGCTTGGTGGGAATTTAGTTTTTGATGATTTAATATTATAAAGGACACACACACACACACACACACACACACACACACACACACACACACACACACACACACACACACATACACACACACACACACACACACACACACACACACACACACATATATTTTTTTTAATTAATTTTTCTTAGCACGATTATGTGGTAACAATGTTTTATACAATTACTGATACAATGAGGGTAACAATTTGAACGATATAACAGCACCAGTTTTGTCTCTCCCTTACCACGTCACCATGAACAATATATTTTTACGAATATCACCAGCACCCTTCACTTCACACTTGGTACCGCCAGCTAGAACGTGCCCTTTGAGCGGACCGCCGGGACTCACCTTGGTACCCACGCAACGGAACCAAGCACATGCTGGTGGTCCATCCCATACAGATTGCAACACCCATGAACTGCCGCCCCCGATTCAGATGTACTTACTGTGATTCAATCTGAGCATCGCGTTGCAGAAAAAAAAAGATAAACCCTTGAAAAATAAACCCTTAACTAATTATTGAATCACACACACACACACACACACACACACACACACACACACACACACACACACACACACACACACACACACACACACACACACGCATTGACTCCTCTTTTATGCCATTAACTAGTCGCATTAGAAACAGTTGAGTTGCGTCGATGTTGTTGGCTTATATAACGCACAACTAAAAGCAAGCAGAGGAGTGTTCAACAGCGGCATTAGGCAGAGTGTTGGCTGTGTGCGGAGAGCATCGAAGGGCGGCAGAGTGAACCTCTTAATGTGTCTTGATGCTGAACGTGTGCGTTTTGAGAAGGAACAGACGGACTACATGGACGTATGGGTAAGGATGCTGCATGACTTATCGTAGAGAGCACACGTAAGGAGGGTCATGTCAGGGAAGTCCTCAGGAAAGACTAAAAGGTACTCACCAGCCTCAGTGAAAGACGTATTGGATCCAGATGACTTTCCTTCTCCGTGAAGTTCTCCATCTCTCTGCGCTGTCTCGTCTCCTCTGTCCTCGTATCCCTCGCTCTTTCTGGTCTCTGTATTCTTATTTTGAGCATCACTTCCCGTCTTGTTGTCACATCCAAAGTCTTCAATGTGGAGGGATCGCCTGAGCTGCGTGAGGACGTCCTCGTTGGTCTCCTCGATGCCCTCATTGGTTGGATCATCGGGATCGTCTTTCTTACCTTTGATAGCGGCGGGTCCTTGGCGGCGTCTGGCCTGGGCTGCACGGGAGTTGTATGATGCTGTGGCCGGGCCTGAGGCTCTGGAGGACTGTGGGTCGCTGTGAAAGAAAAAAAAACGTGAAATTTTGTCTGTTATATATGATTTGATCGTTGGTAAGCAAAGAAAGGAATACATCGTTTATTTTTACGTGTGCAAAGAAAATAGACTTGAGTGTTTAGGGAGAAAGTGTTGAATGGCACCGAAAAAACACCTTTAAAACA
>JAPQNM010000018.1:2441624-2446624 GCA_029783475.1 Metacarcinus magister
CGTCATCTTTTGGGTCGTTTGTATGTGTGTTCATGTGAGCCAGAAAGTCTTCGTGGAGGTTGCAGTAAAATTTGCAACTTTCACAGAAAAATGGAGAGGTTTTAACAATAGAAGCGATGTTTTGGATAATAAGTTTGTTAAAATTGGGATCAATTTCTTTGTTTTTGTTCTGGCGTTCTTCAAGTTCGTTGTGAATGTGAGCCAATGAAGCGAAATGCAGCGCAGCGTAAGCTTCCCCAAAAGACAGTTTACAGATCGGACATAACATTTTTGGAGTACTTGACGAAAGTTTATGTACCACTTCTTCTTCATCAACTTGTTGTTCTTCTTCTTTAGTGATTCCTGGTGTTAATTTATTGTTGGGGAATGATCCAGTGACACCTTTCCAAGTGATGGGTCGAGTTATATCCTTGAAGCTCGTTGCGTCCTGTGGAACTATCTTTCTGCTCCTGAGGTGAGCGATGGTCGACTTTAAAAAGTGTTGAGCTTTCAACTTCTTGGATCTGGTAGGTCTAGTGTTTTTTGATACAGGAGGGATCTCCTTCGATGGTTTAGTCTTCTTTTTCCCTGAGGCCTTGTTCTCATTGACGAAGTGCAACTGAGACTTCAAGTGGCGTTCATAAGCCTCTTTACCCCTTAGGACGCGGCTGCATGCCTGACAGTGGTACTCAACGGTGCTTCCCACCTTGATGATGTTCGTCATCTTTTTCCCAGGCAGCCATTTTCCCTTAGTGTAAGTTGGAGGAGGGGGCATCAGAGGCTCCTCCTCCTCTTCCATATAGTCTTCTTCCATCTCCTCTTCTTCTTCCTCCAATTCAGGCTTTGGTGTTGCTGGTCTCCACTTTCCTCCCACAGAGGGAGGTGGTCGGCTTCCTGGTCTCCATTTTCCTCCAGTGTGATGGCGTGGAGGTCTCGTCTCATCGTCTTCATCTTCATCCAATTCATCGTCCTCGTGCCGCCTCTTCGTTGGTACCTTCACACTGCTGCGGAGCTCAAGCGATGAAAGGAAATCGTCCTGACGAAGTTCAGGTTTATCGTCAACATTATCAGAAGTTCCCGAGTCACTGAACTTCAAACTGGAGGATGGAAGTTCTCTTGCCTCCCTGACGCCTTTTCCATACGTCTCTTCCGGAGTTTCTTCTTTGCCCTTCAGACTTTGACTCTCAATGTTATCTGAAAGTTTGATGTTTCCTTGCATTCGTTCCTTGGTCTTACTTTGGTCCAGTGTTGTAACATTGCTCAACAGCGGCTCCTGTGGTGTGGGCTGTATAGAGTAAAAGTCTGAATACCTTGACTCAAAATTTTGACTCTCAAGTTCATATGAAGAGGATGAAACTTTGAATAACGCCATAGTTTCACTGTGGGACTCAGACTCACCCTCATGAGGAATTTTGTTGTGGTCGCTGAAGGAGTCGAAGTGTCTTAAAATGTTTGGAGCATCGTGACCGTGTAGCAGCAGAGGGTCTTTGTACCCTGTGAAGGGCGCTTGTGACGGGCTCGGCCTGTGGCTGAGACTCATGGATTCTTGAGTCTTGTGCTTCAGTTCGACATGACTGCTGGCCATGGAGGCTTCTGAAGGTGGCTGAGGCAAGGCAGCAGCAAAGTCTTCCATCGATGTGTAGGGTTCATGGAGGGAGTTTGCATCCGCTGCCCCACGACCCTGGTCTTCGGTTGTCTGGCCGGACTGGTCGACGTAACAATCTCTTATTGAAGACTCCGAAGACGAGTATTTTGCTGAACTAACAATTTCTTCCCGATGGTTCATGGCACTGTCAGATCCATCTTGAGTCGTGGTCCTGTCATTGCCGTGGGTTAGAGAATGGGTGTCAGGTGGATACTGAGTGTTTGAAAGACTCTTTGACTCCCTTGGTTCTTGCAGGTCTTTTTTTTCGTATGTCTTTTCTTCCCCCTCAGCCACAGAATTCTCGGCCTGTAACTTGGCTTCGTTGGTAGTGTTCCGAACGCATCCTGCCTGTCTGTGCGCCACGTAGTGATCGAGGCCAACGATCGTGGCGCGACACCGCAGACACAGGTGAGCGTCCTCGTCCATGGTGAGCCGGGCGCCAGATCTGGGGAGAGGAACACTTAGGGAAACACAAACTTAGGGAAATATTGTGACGCATCTCCACCCAACACAACACACATTAGTCACAAAAACTGAGCACACTGGATTAATTGATTTTCTTCACATCTGTTCAATTCTTCGCAGACCTAGAAGGAAATATAACTACAAACTAAAGGTGAGTTACTTAGCATGGGAGTGTTTGTTGCTAAGACACCCATGGTCGCTCCGTTTTCCCTCCACGTTCCTGCTGCTGTGAATTTTTATACTCTTACGAATTTGGAATCAGTTAATCGGTCAAATATTTGCATGTAGATTTTGGGGACACTATATATTTTTTTCTCTTTTCCCATGGTTGTCAAATTTTTCATTAAGGGTCTGCGTGGAGCTGTTGGTGCTTCCTAAGGTGGTGTTATGGTAATAGTTAAATTTTTCACCTTCAGAAGATTATAAGCAAAAGTCAAAATATCCACAATTACGGACTCATTCTTCCACTTCATCTCTCATAAAAAAAAGAAAAAAATCGATGTGACAGGAATGAAAATATAAATGATTCACAAACCAACATATCTTAAGAGAAAAAAAATATCATAAAAAAGATAGAAAAGTTTAACCATGCAGATCAAAGGCAAATTAGGTCTTTTTATAACATAGTGACACCTAATAATAGTTTTGTGTGGTATGGACGTGGATAACCAGCCTCCTCTACATCCCCCACCCATTCCCCACTCATCCCCCATCCCCCTTCCGTCCCCCACCCATCCCTCACCCCTCCCCCTACCCCTAACCATTCCCCCTGAGCCCATATAAGCGGCAGGCAATACTCTCCCTTTATTAAAAGGAGCCGCGCGTTAATTGTGCTCAAACTACATATTAATCATGCTTATCATACTTCTCTATTAGGTAATCCATGTATAGAGAGATTCAATGTACTTATAATCGCGTCATGCAAGCCTCGACGCCCTCATCCCTCCCTCACCCCTCTCTCTTCTCCTCTCCCTCACCCCTTCCTCCCAGTTACCCATACCACACACCTCCTCTCACCCCAAATTACTATAGTATCTCTACCGCCTCCTATACCTCCTCACGGTACCTGCCCCCCCCTATCCTTCCCTCCCTCTTTTCCTCCCTCCCTCCCCCTCCTTCCCTCTAACCTCACCCACCACCACCACCACCACCCTGCCGTCCCACCCATTTTACGCGTCGCCAAGAATGTATTCCCACCAAGCCCGACCACCCATAAACACTATCATCTACAATTACTCACAGGCCGCGTCCAGATATGTATTGGTGGTGGTGTGTCGGTCGGGCTGGTCGCACATATCACTGTTGATGCACATAAACAGTGATAAGAATAATAACGCGATGTATTGAAATTGTCCTCTTTTTTGAGATAGTTTTGAGAGTACTTTGTGTTTCTACTTTCTCTTTCTCCTTCTTCTCCTCTGTTTAGGGTTTGTGGTTTTCATGTTTTTTTTTTTTTGTGTGTGTGTGGTTCTTTCTACCATCTCTTGTTGTATGTTTGTATGTGTGTGTGTGTGTGTGTGTGTGTATGTGTGTGTGTGTGTGTGTGTGTGTCTCTCTCTCTTTCTCTCAGTACTTTCAGAAACACTTAACCACTAACTATTTAACTTTGTACCTCCACACAATCTATGTTTTTTTTTTTTATAGGAGAGAAGGAGGAGGGGGGATGTTCTCTATACTTCTTGTTACTACATTATTATAACAGTCTCACGTATAGAACAAGTCGCAATCCTGTCACAACACCTTTTATACAACAACCTAAACCATTATCCTCTTCTTGCTGAAACGGTAACTTGTATATTTTTTGTATTTTTTCCCCTCTAGCATTATACTTTTTTTATTTTAATTTAATTGCTATGGAGCTTAATTTCACATGTAGCTAAAGTGAGAGATAAACCAAATTTCTGTAAGGACCCATCTCTCTCTCTCTCTTTCCCTCTCTCTCTCTCTCTCACCCTCTTTCTCTCACCCTTTCTCCTTCCTACTGCACATCCTTACCCTTCCAATGTTACACTTCCCACATCACACCTACGATATACCTCATACCACACCTGCCCATTCCAGCACCGCACCCCTCACCCCTCACCCCTCCCCTCTCCTCATCTCCTCTTCCCAGCGCCACACACCCCTCCTCCCCTCCCCTCTTCCCTCCCCTCTTCCCTCCCTTCCCCCAGCACCACTTACCGCCTCATAACCACTCAATATATCCGCGTAAATATGAACGTAAATTATGGGGCTAATTTATCTTTTTTACCTGAGCCCTCTTACCTGTGCCGAGTTGAGGTTAATTATCTCGTCCAGGTAACCGAGAATGAAGTGGATTGTGGCCCGCCCTCCTCCTCCTCCTCCTCCTCTTCCTCCTATGCTCTCCCTTCCTCCCTCCCTCTCATCCCAGCTTGTACTCTCATCCTTTTTCTCTCTCTCTCTCTCTCTCTCTCTCTCTCTCTCTCTCTCTCTCTCTCTCTCTCTCTCTCTCTCTCTCTCTCTTTCCTTTTCCAGTCTGTACTCTACCTCTCTCTCTCTCTCTCTACTCTCTCTCTCTCTCTCTCTCTCTCTCCTTCCCAGCCTGTACTCCATTAGTATGTGGTGTTAACATTATACTCTCTCTCTCTCTCTCTCTCTCTCTCTCTCTCTCTCTCTCTCTCTCTCTCTCTCTCTCTCTCTCTCTCTCTCTCTCTCTCTCTCTCTCATTTGATCTCACCTTTTTTCTTTCCTTCCTTCCTTTCCTTCCTCCCTCTCCTTCCTTCCTTCCTTCCTTCCCTCCCTGCCTCCTTCCCTCCCTGCCTCCTTCCTTCCCTGCCTCCTGTCCGCCTTAACAGTAGGCCTATGATAATGTCGCAATTAGGCTGGACAGGTATTCTCCTTCTCGTTCCCACACACCGCCCTGTTTTTTTTATTTTATTTTTTGTTGCTC
>JAPQNM010000018.1:2461624-2469124 GCA_029783475.1 Metacarcinus magister
AAATAGTGTTTGTGGAAGTAGGTTATATATCACTGCCTCACCGCATTCATCTTTCCCTTGTCCTGCATGCACTTTGTAGACCTTAAAATATTGCCGTAAACATTGCTAGTCACTCCTTGACCCTTAGACTCATACAGCTGGTCGCCGAGGCGCTAATTAAAAAGGAAAAAATAGAATGGCGCGAAGGACAGATGGTCAAGGGATGATGAGCACCGGTGAGCGGGGGAAGGGCGGCAAGGTGTCCTCAGACAAGGACTATGTAGCTGAGCTTAACAATAAATACATTGATAAGTAATGTATAGATGATTTTTTGAACACTGCAATTAGAATACTGGTGCACTAAACTTGATGCTTTTCACTAAACATTAACATTCATTCTTCCACATTCACGCATATACAGATAAATACACACACACACACACACACACATGCACACGCACATATATATATATATATATATATATATATATATATATATATATATATATATATATATATATATATATATATATATATGTAGTTATGTGGGTGAAGTAGTATGCGTGAGACGGAGGTAATGATGATTGGTGGTGATGAACAAAGGCAGTGTTGTGCAGGCGCCGATGTTACAACTATGTTCCTCAAAGGAGTGAACATGAGACGGATGCGTTGGCTTTCCTAGTATTTATTATTTTCTTCAACTAGTCATGAATTAAAAAGGAGTATTTATTTTCAACCACCGAACAACCTCCACAGCTGCGTCGATGTGCTGAGTGACAGGCACCGCTGACCAGGCGGACTGCGACACTCTTACTTGTGGCACTGGTGGCACTCCGCTCCCTTAAATGATCCTTTCACGCACGATTATGAGTGACAACTTTCTTAACTGTACCTGTTACTTGTGTACTAAGCTTTGAGGAGCTGATGACGGCCGGAACAAGAACCTCAGACTGCTGCTGCTGCTGCTGCTGCGTTGTTTGCCTACACTACTCGCCCTCCTCATAGTGTGGTCTCCGTTCATGATAAAAGTAACATAATAAAGCAAGGGAGTACAGTGCCGTTACAAGCGCGTTACCTGGTGCGTTACAGCGTCACCTTCCCGCCGTTATTGTGTCAATGTTCCGGGCAGTGATGAGGATTAATATGCATCACTAATTGCATCAAACACCTTTTATTTATTTATTTATTTATTTATTTACGTGTGTGTTTGTGCCGGACTTTGTGTGTGGAGAGGTGTCCGTCGAGGGTGCGGTGGTGATGGTGGTGGTGGTGGTGATGTCAATTGTCAGGGAAAGAGTGGTGACATTTAATTTCTTATTGTGGTAGAGTGTGATGATGAGGCTTTCTTTATTGTTATCATTATTATCACTATCATCATTATCATTACTATTATTTTCATTATTGTTATTATTATGATTAACCATCAATAACAGTTTTCAATTCTCACACACACACACACACACACACACACACACACACACACACACACACACACACACACACACACACACACACACACACACACACGCTTCAGTTGACTTAAGGATTACAGTGAACACATAGAACTAAAATTACTTGTTCAGGCTGGCGAAGTTTGGTGAGATTTAGCAGAGAAAGGCGAGACGTATAGAGGGGAAGCTGCGGGGTGGTGAGAGACAGGAGATGGGAGAGAACCCGGAGATAATGACGGCCGGTGAGGGATGGGAGGAGAGGTTGGTAGCGTGAGATGCTAGTCTTTATAACCAAGAAAAAAGAAATATCTATGATTTTATATAGTGTTGTATCTTGTGATGGAGGGAAGGTAGGCAGGGTTAGTATAGATCCGCGGTGACTGTGCTTGTGTGAAGAGCTGCAGGTGTGACGCTGGTGATGTGTGGCACCTGTGGGAAGGTAGTAAAATTATTAGTAGTTTGGTTATATTTATTTTCTGTGTTTAGTGAAGACATGTTGGAACACTATGGTGAGGATAAGATGCGGTGAATGTGGTAGCAGGGTGACCACAGCATCGAGGATGGCACGAAGGGCGCCGTGGCTCCATGAGTGACAGGCGCGAGTGACACTTTGCGTCCGACAGCGGTAGTGGTGGTGTTTTGGTGCGGCAAGGAGGAGGAGAAGGAGGTTGGACGGCGTGATACATTGTTAAACCTGTGGAGAAGAACAGTGATAAAAGGAAAAAAATATTTGTATAGTATGAGTGAAGGATGGAAGCATTGAGCGTGATCTTCCGTGCAGGCTGGACACAGGTGTGAGGGGACACCTGGATGGTGGCGGAGACTGACGGGGAACTTTGAGCAATGCGAGTCTCACATTTTCTTTTCTTTCTAACTTTTGCATTTTGATTCACTAATTAATTTTGACCGCTGAATTTCTGGGAATGGTTTTACTACAGTGACTCCAAACACCTACGGAACATGCAAGACAAATACGTGTGGAAAATACATATTGCACAAAGTTTATTTTTTTGTGGAGTGTGTCGGTGGCCGGGATGGCTGGAGTATTAGGTATCGGTGGTCGTGTAGACATCTGCTAAGCCAACACTTTGATTAATTAGCACCATGCTTCTGGCGGGTCGCCTTACCGGGACCCACCGCCTGACTCTCCCTCCTCGGGGCTCGCGCCTTACTCACTCACTATATATATTTATGTCGTTGCCTTAAACTTGAACTGACACTTTTTATTATACTACAGTTTGACTGCAACGCTAGCTAAAGGAAATGGTCAGTAGATATGGTTAATTTTGAAAATATCGGCAACAGTTTTGATTCCAGTAATAAATGGGGCATCATATCCAGTCAATAAACTTTCATCACACAATCCAAAATTTTATTTGTGGCGATAACTTGCGGTGGTCACACGTGCACCTCGGCTTTTCATGGACTTGGTTTTGAAAGTTGAATAATGGATTTTTAATTATTTTTGATTCTATTTTTGCTCTGAAATAATTCTCGAGGGACCTCATGGTAATATACTTGTGAATATTATGAAAATATTCAAAAGATACACATAATAGTAATGAATTCCAGGATACTCTGATTGGCGGGGTGCCAAGGAGGCTTACTCTGGCTGGAAACAGTTTTTATAGTTTATCCTGAAGCACCGCGTCCTGTCCTGCGCGTACACTGCAGGCTGATGGGCAGGATGAATCTGTATGGTGTAGTGTTGGCCGCGATGCCTGTGTTCCCCGCCGCTGCAGCGTGGCCCGAGGGAACACCTGGTGGTCGTGGAGGGGAGGGGCGCGGCGGAGAGACTTGTGCTTCCGTTGTCACCTCACCACAGCCTCGCCTCAAGTCAAATTTGGCAGCCATTGACGGCGGTGGGTTTTCCTTGCAGCAGATTAAGATTACCTCGCTGCGCTATTCTATTCTTGCAACACGCCAGCTCGAGTTAACTACATGAAGGGGAAAAAAGAAAACAAAATTTACTCATTGTTGTCAAGATCCACAAGGAGTCGGCGAGGCGGCTTTCTTGGTGGGCAGAAATTTATAAATGTTTGTCATATATTTAGTAGCAGCACATATCGACCTCACTATCTTGCCCCGCGGTGTGTTGAGCGCCACTCTCAAGGACGCCTGTTTGCTGTTGCGGAAGAATTAACGCAAATTCTCTATCGTTACATGGATAAAAGGGAACCGTGGTGGGCTCCTAACACAGACAACGGTCACACTTTTACTACATACTTGGGCGCCTCTGTCCCTTGTCCCCTACCCCCCAACCACCCTTCACCCCCTGCCACACCAAACAGCGCTACTCCAGCCCGTATACGCCGCCAAGCCTCGGCCGCCGCCCGCCCAGAGTCGTCGTGATGTCACACTCAACATCGTCACATGATTTCCTCGAACACTCGCTTGTATTGTTGGCGGCAACGACCTGTGTTGTAGCGGCGAGCGGCGCGATGCTACCACACTTTGCCGCTACCGACTGTAGGATGTTGTCTCCGTCTACACACACACACACACACACACACACACACACACACACACACACACACACACACACACACACACACACAGGCACACGCACACACACGCACACACACACACGCACACACAAGGCTAAGACGGTTGAATACAGTAGAGGAGTTGGTGGGCGTTGCTAGGCGGCCTACATCCGCCCATCCATCCATCAGCTCTGTCAACCATCCGTCACTCAGCCGCTTTGTCCACCGCCATACATCCATCACTCCCCTGGACTGTACAACATCCGGCCACCAGCTCACTACACCACTCCACTTCACTTCACGTTCTGCCACATTACCATACACTCGGGTGGCACGCTCACGTTTACCTCAATCTGCCGTCCACTAACTTTGTAGTATAAAGTGTAAACATCCACCCGTACTGCCACCCTCCACACGGTCCTCCTCTTCCTTCGCCTCCTCATAAAGTATGCGTTTCACCTCCTCACTGTCTCCCTCCAAAGTTCCTGAGCCTCGAGACAGCTTCAGTCACCTTCACTTCGCGTCTCCCGAACCTACACTTCCTCCTCCCTGCACATTTTCTATCTTTTTCCCCTTTATTTCTTGCCAAAAGTCTCATGCTACTTTCCTAACCTTCCCTCGTCCCTTCACCTCTCCCTCCCTCTCTCTCTCTCCCTCTCTCGCACCCTTTCGTACCTCCTACCTACCTATCTACCTCTCCCCTCTCCCCTCTCCCTCCCGAACCCCTTTACCCTCCCAGTCCCCCATCCTAGGTCTCCACCCGCCCCCCAGCCACACATATTCTTTCCCCTCGTTCAGTTCCTCGCTCGTGTTACACAAACGTCATCCTCAGTCCGTAGGTCGCCGGTGACTGCTTGTCCAGACCTTTTGGATTACGGAAGCAAATGTTTTTTTCTTCTTATTCTTCTTTAGGGATGTGTCGCCGTGCCCTCCTCTCCTTTTCCCTTCACCCCACCTCCTCCTCCTCCTCCTCTTCCCCTCACCCTCACCCTCACCCTCACCCTCCCACTCCCACCACACCCATCGCGGAGGCAAAACAATGAGCGAATATCATCGGTGAAAGAGTTACAAGCAACATTGTGTGTGGTAGGTTTTGATTCCGGACGAAATTCTAAATGGCTTTTCACGCTCGACCTTCCAGCAGTGGTTGTTTATTTGCAGAGTTTTCCGCGACGAGCTTTGTGTTTTGTTTATAATATACGAACCTCAGTTATATATATATTTTTTTTTTTTTACCCTTTTTTTATTATTATTTTTTTTTTTTGTTTGATTACCAAAGACGGGAGACCAAGGACGGAGGTCGAGCCGGTTAAAAACACCGAAAGGGGAAGATTACCGTGTTACCTAAGAGGCGAAGCGCTCCTTAAACGAAACATTTTGACAACGAATGAATCTTAGCGGAGCGATCAGAGTAGGGGAACCAGAGGGAGGGAGGAAGGAGGTAGTACTAGTAGTCGTAGTAGTAGTAGTAGTAGTAGGACGAAGAGGGGAGTAGTAGTAGTAGGAGGAGGGGGCGGCAGGACGAGGGGAGAAGGTAGAGAGATATAGAAAAAGAGGAAAACCAGAGACCATCGCAAAGAGAAAACATCACGCTGCTAGTACTGTACAAGGCGATGAGAGGCTCTTCCGGCGGCACACACCGAGCGAGGGCGAGGCAGTGTGGCAGCGGCTCCGAGGTGGACCAAACAAACCCACGTAAGGAGCAGAAGAGGGAGAAGGCGAGAGGGGAGGCGGAGGAGAGCGGGGCGTGTCGGCCTAACCCCTGGACGGACGAAGCCTGAGTGAGTGATGTGTGGTTGGGAGAGAGGACGGCCAGGACGGGGGGGGGGAGGCAACGCAGCCCCGGGATCAATGTGGGGAAGAGGGAGGGAGGAAAGAAGAGAGAGAGAGAGAGAGAGAGAGAGAGAGAGAGAGAGAGAGAGAGAGAGAGAGAGAGTTGAGAAGAAGAAAAAAAGTTGTACAGGGATATAGCACAGTAAATATAATTAGAAGGGAGAGTGGAGTATTAGGCTTAAGGATGAAAGGAAACTAAGACGTAAGGAACCTCTGGATGAAGAATGAAAAATGACACCTTGAAGAGCGGAAAGTTACGAAGAGAGAGAGAGAGAGAGAGAGAGAGAGAGAGAGAGAGAGAGAGAGAGAGAGAGAGAGAGAGAGAGAGAGAGAGAGAGAGAGAGAGAGAAGGAAAAAAAAATCTATTTACTCCGCTTCGTATAATAATAAAAAAAAAAAAGCATATGAATAAAACACGTAACAAAGAAAATAATTAACAATTTATTTTGTACTCACAAAACGTAATGGAACTGCAAACGTAATACAGACAAAAAAATAAACAACATATAATTGAAGCAAAAAAAAAAAAAAATACATAAAAAAATATTTCGAGAGAGAGAGAGAGAGAGAGAGAGAGAGAGAGAGAGAGAGAGAGAGAGAGGGGGTGAAGAAAAATAAAATAATAATTACAACCCTGGAAGAAGAGACACAGAGGCTTCCAGCAGCGTCACAGACAAACAGTTGAAGCGCGCTATGTAAAGACCAGGAATGTAAGAAAACCCAGTGGCGAGGCAGCGGGGAAGCTTAAGACAGACAGACAGACGGACGGACGGGCGGGCGGACAGGCAGACAGGCAGACAGAGGCCCGACGTGCCACCCTGACGGACACCAAGGGGAAGACGGACAGGTGACGCTCAGAGCCTCCACTCCACCAGGATTATTCTCAACTTTCTCGAGAGACGGTGGATAATTTCAGGCGGATGAGCGGCCGGCTGCAGTAGGGAGACGAGAGAGAGAGAGAGAGAGAGAGAGAGAGAGAGAGAGAGAGAGAGAGAGAGAGAGAGAGAGAGAGAGAGAGAGAGAGAGTATATTATTTTTCAACTTATTTTCATTTTCCTATTTACATATTCTTATTTTACCTCATAGTCAAAGTTGTGTGTTGGGTTTAACTATTATTATGAGGTCATGCACTTTCCCCTCAGCACCTGTAGAAGGCGCGGCAGGGTGAGGAGGGCGAGGCATCCTTTCTCATTAAATTATTCCCGCGCTGGGATGACGTGGAGATGTACTATATATGTACTGTTGTAAAGGAGTGGAATGGCGTTTACTACTGGCGCAAATAGCAGTGGTCTTAGAGGAGGAGGAGGAAGAGCGAGAGGTAACTTGCCTCGGGAGTTGGCCCTTTCTGCTCCCTCCACGACTCTCTGGGTAAATAAAGTTAGTCGGAGAAAGGTTCCGAAAGAGCAGTTTGACTAAAAGCTGGTTGCGCAGATCTGGAATGAAAATAAGTAATGCTACTGAGGCTTGTGTTACGTAAAGAACGGAGAAAGGAGGTGGGAAGCACTAACCGAAACCACGGTGGATTTTTAACTCTTTACTATTCCGAAAGGCCTTAAGAGTATGCACACACACACACACACACACACACACACACACCCACACACACACACACACACACACACACACCCACACACACACACACACACACACACACACACACACACACACACACACACACACACACACACACACACACACACACACACACACACACAGTGCACGAAGCTGACTCAGGACAGAGCGAAAGAGGC
>JAPQNM010000018.1:2474124-2484124 GCA_029783475.1 Metacarcinus magister
CCAGCCCTCCCTCCCGTCTGCCCGGCCTTTATCAACACGCTCTCTCGCCTCCAGGACTTCTTGCTGCCCTAGTCGCTCAAGCCTTCCAGCCCCCTACCCCCCAACACACTCTCTTTCTCTCTCTCTCTCTTTCTCTTTTCCACCCGCCCCTCCAAGTTTATTTTGCTGCTGGTGATCCGATCTTAGGGGATCCTCAGGGCTTCGGCGTCTCGTTTGGTGTTTCGGTCTCTCTCGTGGATTTCTTCAAGTTGGCGTTCTGCGAGGTCTGTCTTTCTTTGTCTTTGGAGGGATCGCGCGTCTCCCGAGGTCTTCCCGCCGGTGTTCCGTATCTCACTCTTATCTCAGCTTATTTTCTCGGGATTCTCCTTATGGGTCCACTTCCTCGCCGCCCGGATTTGGTTACTTCTTGCCCCCGGATTGTACAAATTGTCTCACCTAAACCATCTTTATTCAAGCGACCCTTCTCCCCTTCCCTCCCTCCTTTCTTCCCTACCCATCCTCCCAATCTCGCCCCTCCCTCCTTACTCTCCTTAGCCCCCTCTTACACCCGTCCCCTCAACACCTTCCATCTTGTCTCGCCTGTTCGTCATTTGTCACAAAGGTTCGAACTCAGGGATGAATTGTTCGCTCGCTCGGCAGACCTCCAAGCTGCTCTCAGGAGTGTGCGACCCTAGGCTACTTCTCCTTCGTGTTGTTCAAAGGCTCAAGGGCGGGCTGCCTCTCCCTCCGTCAGCTGCTCCTTCACCGAGTTCAGTGATCGCCGAGAATATTGAAAAAAGGCGGAAGTTGGCTTGATGCTGGGAAGAGGGTTAGCTCCTTGTCCCCCCCTCACACCCAGCATCCCCTTTCCCCTCCTTCTTCTTCCTCATCTCCTCCCTCCCTCCCTCCACCCCTCACACAGGCAATTCACCGCCCTTGCCAACACGACTAGGAGAGGTGGTGGCGCGCAGTGCCTTACACACACACACACACACACACACACACACACACACACACACACACACACACACACACACACACACACACACACACACACACACACTTTCATTTTTACACAGTGAATGGCTGTGATCAGTGTTTGATATTATTGTTGTCTCTGATTACGTAATTCATCCTGGGAACAGATTTGCTAGACTCTGAAATACAATACAATACCAATTTATTGAAGTTAGGAAACTATGTCGTGCTGTGTGTGTGTGTGTGTGTCAGTGGGCAGGAAAGTAGGTAATGCGTAAGTTTCAGTGTGTGTGTGTGTGTGTGTGTGTGTGTGTGTGTGTGTGTGTGTGTGTGTTTACAGCGCGGGTGGCGGCGCCCAAGTATGTATGAGTGAGCGGGTGCGTGCGTGCGTGTGTGCGTGTTTGTCAACAGGCCTCGCGGGTGTTGCAAAACTGCGCGCGCACTTCCACTGCACGTGCTCTGCTTGCTCCCACGTGCTGGCGAGGCCCACACTACTCTCTCTCTTTCTCTCTCTCTCTCTCTCTCTCTCTCTCTCTCTCTCTCTCTCTCTCTCTCTCTCTCTCTCTCTCTCTCTCTCTCTCTCTCTCTCTCTCTACCACCTTCAGGCAGTGTGAGTGACAGTGTCCGTTTGTGTGTGTGTGTGTGTGTGTGTGTGTGTGTGTGTGTGTGTGTGTGTGTGTGTGTGTGTGTGTGTGTGTGTGTGTACGTGACGAGCATAATATTGCCTCATAGGAACATTTAAAGACCGCCCATGTTCCGTAGGAGAAAGGAAGGGGGAAAAAAATAAGGGGAAAGGGGAGGAAAAACTAATGGGCAGTGAGGCAAATACAAAAGGGTCAAAATTAAGGGTGTAAAGGGAATTTGTGATGGGGAGAGTTATAGGGGGCGTGAAGAATTGTGGGAAGAATGAAGGGGAAACGCAGGTCTCTAACTAAAGGGAGAGGGAGGGGTGTGTGATGGTGATGGTGTGGGGGGGGGGAGGAGTGTATGTTGTAGAGGCGACTTGTAATGGTGCAATGAAGGGATAAATGTGATGCAGGGATGGTGCTGCTGCCGTGGTGAGGAGGACGACGGCGTAAAGTTAATTAGAGTTGAGGCTTGGGAGGAGGAGGAGGAGGAGGAGGAGGAGGAGGGAGTAAGTGTACGCAAGGCTGGCCCAAGGGTGGTGGTGGTGGTGGTGGGCGGGCAGGGAGCTGACGGAGTGGTGGTGGAGTCTGAGGGGTTAGCGGCGCCCTCCCGTCCCCTCTATTTCTACCGGTGTTGGTCGCCCCA
This sequence comes from Metacarcinus magister, assembly GCA_029783475.1. Lineage (NCBI taxonomy): Eukaryota > Metazoa > Arthropoda > Malacostraca > Decapoda > Cancridae > Metacarcinus > Metacarcinus magister. The sequence goes on from JAPQNM010000018.1 coordinate 2,476,354, forward strand.
CAAGATTCTGTAATATATGACCCCCGGAGCCAGTCCCCCATTTTAATGGCCTGGGGTCATCTGGAAGTTTCTTTGTTCGACATGGTCACAAATCACTCATGAACACCAGATATTTACCGGAGGCCCCGCAGTGTGCGTAAGGGTTTATATCCCACAACGCCCTCCATTGATGCCAAGATTACGCTGCGTGCGGGGCTGTGGCGGCTACAGGCCCTCGGCAAAGGGTCTGAGGGCGCATAAGAGCCACTTGCCCGTGATCCCCGACCGCGGGGCCGACGGTATCCTCACTGAGTGGCGCCCCATGCGCTCCTGTCACGTTGTCGACAAAGACGTCCATAAATTTTGTCAAGTTGTCTAATATCCATGGGTGTCCCTAACACCCACCCGGCCGTAATGGGTGGATATATATCTTGTCAGGGCGGCAGCTCAGGGCGACGGACATTCCCGCCACAGCCGCCCGCATGCGTCACTGTCACACGCACACAACAGCCGCACCACGCCCACCCTCACACCACGCCCATACCGAGCTTCCCACCACGCCCACCCCGCCCCTGCCCAGACCCCCGCCGGCGCGTTAATTGCATTACCCTGTACATCAGTCCGGTGCGGCACGAGGAGGGCGGCGAGGTGGGACATTTTCTTCAATATCAGCGTACACGTTCCTCGGTTATTTAGATAAGAGGTGGCCTTGGCGAGGGAGGAAAGGAGGAGCAGGAGGAAGGGGAGAGGAGGAGGGGAACAGCAGCAGCAGCAGCAGCAGCAGCGTCCCCACAGCCGACCCTCATTACCGACCCACACTCCTCCCCGCCTCACCTTACCTCACTGATAGAAAACTCGCTCAACTTTCCACCTCTCTCACTTCGACCCTCTGCCTCCCTTCCCTTCCCCTCCCTTCCCTTCCCTTCTCCTCATCCTTCCCGTTCCCCTCACTCCTTCCCATCTTCTCTCCCTCCTCTCTCCCCTCCCTGGAGCCTTCTCATCATCGCTGTCTCTTCCCTCCAAATGTTTTCTATCTTTTTTTCCCTTTCCTCTCTCATCCTCTCCTCACCTTCCCCTCCTTCCTCAGCCACTCTGCGTCATTCCTTCCCCTCCTCCCACCCCCCTATCACCCCCCAACACCCCCTCCCCCTCCCCCAACCCCCCCACCAGTAAATAATGTCATATCTTCTTGTGATTTATCGAAGTGTTGTCATTTTTTTTTGTTATTTCATCAACGTTATTTTTGTTAAGCTTTTGTTCCGTTTGTATCGTGTTTATTTTTTTGTAATTCGTAAGATGAAACTTTACGCAACTACTACTACTACTACTACTACTACTACTACTACTACTACTACTACTACTACTACTACTACTACTACTACTACTACTACTACTACTACTACTATTACTATTACTAGTCAACCAAAATTTATTATCAGCCCCAAATAACCACTATTACTACCACCACTACCACCACCATTACTACTACTACTACTACCACCACCACCACTACCACTACTACCATCGCTATAACCATAACCATCAATTATAGGGGGACGGACGTAGCTGGTAGGGGAGTGGGTGAGTGAGTGAGTGAGTGAGTGAGTGAGTGAGTGAGGAGGGGGTTTAAGGGGGGAGGGAAGGCCGTGGGGTTATTGCAGCTGTTAGTCTTATATTAGGCAACCTTGCCAATCATTCTTGAGGTGAGCTTCCACGTTGGCAACACTGCTCCCCTCAAACCCTCATTCAACCCCATCCTCCCCACCCCGTCATCCCACCCCACCCTTCCCTGCCCTTCCCTGCCCTTCCTTCCTCCTCCTCCTTCTCCTCTCCTCCTCCTCCTCCTTGTAGTCGTCTTCCTCCTCCTCCTCCTCCTCTCCCTCTGCAGAACTTTTAAACATATGCGTCACCTTCGGCTTTTATCACTCAAATGTGCGGCAACTGAGCTATTAGTCCCGCGGTGGTCAGAGAGAGAGAGAGAGAGAGAGAGAGAGAGAGAGAGAGAGAGAGAGAGAGAGAGAGAGAGAGAGAGAGGGAGTGTGTGTCCTTCACCAATTATGTTCTTTTCACACTTGAAGGAACAATAATAACGATAGGAGTAAATTCTCATCTCCCTACTTCGTTCTCTCTCTCTCTCTCTTTTTATTTCTCTCTCTCTCTCTCTCTCTCTCTCTCTCTCTCTCTCTCTCTCTCTCTCTCTCTCTCTCTCTCTCTCTCTCTCTCTCTCTCCTTAGAAATATAGGAAGATTAGTGTAAAAGTGAAGAACATATACACTACGTCGTGAATAGAAAATCATGCGTATGTTTATGTATGTATGCATATATGTTTGTGTGTGTGTGTGTGTGTGTGTGTGTGTGTGTGTGTGTGTGTGTGTGTTTGTGTGTGTGTGTGTGTGTGTGTTCAGGAAAGGAGGGATAATTGGGGATGAGGAGGGTTGAGATAGTGAGGGAGGAACAGTGAGGGACAGTGATCGAGTGAGGGGAGCACCTGTCTGGGTGAGGGAGGGAGGGCGAAGGAGGGTGTTGAACTGTGAGGGGCTGCAAAAGGGGGATGAGGTGAGGGAGGAAAGTGTAGGGTGGAGAGAGTGAGAGAGGGGATGTGGAAGGATGGATGGATGGGAGAATGACTGATGGGTAAGTGGAGGGGAAAGGGAGGGAGTTATTGAAGAGTGAATGAAAGGGTGAGAGGTGAGGGAAGAGGAGCTAAGTGGTGAGGGGAATGAAACGCGCGAGGCAAAGTTGTTGAGGGGTCGTGTGGAGGGTTGGTGAAGGGCAGGAGGACATGAGTAGGTGGAGGGGAAAAGGAAGGGATAGATGGATGGACTGGTGGAAGGGGAATGAAGGGCTGGCTGGCTGGCTGGGTTAGTTGTAAGTAAGGAAGTGGAAGCAGAAGGAAGGAGCCTCGACCCTTCTCCCGACACTCAATATTCTCTGTCATTATGACCCACGCCACCCTAAGATTTATACAGGCCTATTATAGGTCACATGGCCCATTTGTCGCGGTAAGGTGATGCTGGCCAGCCCCACCCGTCTGCCAGTCTGCCCAACCAACCCACAGAACACCAGCCCCAAGAAGGCTTCCTCCCTCTCTTACACCACCACTACATACATCACAACACTGTTTTCTACCTGTTGGTTCATCATTTCCCAATCAATGAAGCCATATATCCATGTTTTCTGAATCCATGTCATTCTACCTAGCTCCCGACACCTGCTGGGACAAGTGGGCGAGTGAACAAGGGTGCAGCATGTGCTCTCAATCTTGTCAGGTGTGGCAACAAGAGACAAGTGTGTGGCTCATTAGAGGAAGCACCCAAGTGTCAATGTGGAGAGTGAATACTTGTAACACAAATACTTATATAGGTATTGATTGGACGGGACATGGAGAGAGGGGAAGCGAGGGAAGGGTTGGGGTGGCTTGGGGAAGGAGGAGGGACGGGAAGACTAAAGTACACACTCGCGACATGAACATCACAGACAACAACTCTAGTGGAAAGGAAGGTAGAAAAGCGAGGAAGAGGTGGAGGGTCTGTAGGTCCTTGGTAGTGGTGGTAAGGTCCAGTGTAGGGTGGCAGCAGACCTTCGCCTCCTCTGTCCCTCCTATACCCGTGACGCGCGCCCTCCCCTCCTCCCTCCCTCCTCCCCTTTCTTCCATTACACCCCAGACAGATGTTTCATGTTTTATAGCTTTTGTTACAGTACATTTGTTTTCAGAAATATAAATTAGAGGAGGATCTGCAGCTTTACTCTACTACAAAAAAGGTGTTCTATAGATGGTTATGTTATGGAAACCCAACCATCGGTGGTGGTGGTGGTGGTGGTGGTGGTGTCGGCTCCACGCAGGTGACGGGCATCCATCATGGTCGCGGCGCACCTCAGGACATTGTGTGAAGATTAAGTGTCGCGATACACGGGGAAAGCTGGCCAGCATACAAGTGTCGCGTAGGTGACCGTCGGCCGCAGCATGGACGTGGTGGTGATGCGTCATGCTGCGGCCTGTCCTTAGGGTTATGCTTCTTAGACCCCCACCTCCACCTCCCCCTCCCCTCCGCCCCCCTCCCCCCCTTGCCAGTCTATTGTTACTCAGCCTCGTTATGGAGTGTCGGGCGGAGGCCATGCTGTTATGTCATCCTTCATTTAGGTCTCATTACACACACACACACACACACACACGCACACATATATATATATATATATATATATATATATATATATATATATATATATATATATAATGTAATGTGTGCGGTGAATATAGGCTCGTGGAATCGAGTGTTTCCAATGAAGAAAATCAACGCGTTCTTTCCTTGTTCCCTTGAGTCGGGGCACGAGTCGCGTCGGGTTTACGAGCTGGCCACATCGAACGAGTCGAGCGAATTTTCGAGTCGAAGAAAAGTTACGATGCGAGCGCCCCCCCGCGGCTGAGTGCGGCGCCGCCCTCGTTCAGTAGCGGATCCCGTGCCCGGAGTAGACCCTATATAGATCGATCAGCCGCTATGTATTGGACAGGCGGTGTGTATCGGACGGAACCAAACCACCGCAGGTAACAACCCAACGAGGTGATAAGAACCAGGAAGGCGGTAGTTTGCGTCACCCGAGAAACAATTGGAACCAGCCTCGCCCACAATAGCATTGCACTATTTTTCCCCGTCTACAGCTCCACATGGCACTTTCAAAAGACCTGCTATCGATCCCGCCTGTATTACTTGTGATATACGAGGGCGTAGAGCGTGACGGGTGATAAATGGGGGAATATATGCACATACACGCATTACCCGCTGCGGGAGAGATGAAGGGAAGAATGGGTGGAGAGGAGACGCCTAGCCGAGGGAGGAGGAAGAGCACGGAGGCGTAAGGTAGGGAAGCAGGTAATAGGTTGTGGGGTTACGCATCAATATTACCGGGTTATCAACATTATACACAACCCATTGTCATTATGTTATGTATGTATGTTGAATTCAATATTTCTTATGCAACGCAACGCAACACTGTACACTACTAACACCGTCCCGCTGGAGGCCTCAACGCGGGGTCTCGTCGGCGCACTGCTAACTCAGACATTAGTGAGTCGTGTTGATCGAGGTTGAATTGTCTCTTCGGTGTGGGTGAGTGTTGGCACGTCCAAGCCGTCCACCTGGACCATCAGGTTGGGTCGTGCTGGCTCAAGGGCGGCAGGTCGATGCTCCTCTGGTGTCACGGGCGGGGGCTGCCTCCCAGGGGGGCTGTGTGTCCGCGTGTATGCTGTACTACCATTTATTGAGGATGGATTATTGCTATTACATATCATCATTATTATCATTATTATTATTATTATTATTATTATTATTATTATTATTATTATTATTACTATTATTATTATGTATATTTCGTTGGATTTGAATGCATAAAACATGCAGAAAATTAACTTTCATATATCTTATTATCTTACATAATTACACTAATTTTCGCGCGGGTCGGCCAGTTGTCACTCCACCGCCGCGCTGTGAAGCGGAGTTCTTATTATGTGCAAAATATTTACAGAGAATAATATACACCGGATCTTTAATACCAAACAATCTACATTAGCAATACCTTCACAGCAGCAGTGAAGTAACAGCACATCACTGAACTCAGGGTCAAGTCAGGGTGTGAGTGTTGGTGTCAGGGCGGTGGTGTCAGGGCGGTGGTGTCAGGGCGGCGGTGGTGACCCTCAACAAAGCCTACCGTCGGGCGGCCTGTATTGACCCGAACCTCAAAAAGTCCACCCTCCTCAAACTTTAAATCCTATGCATTCCGAAGAGCTCGTAATGACCTTACTTGTGCTTAGGCTTCCACGCTGAGGGGCCGCACAACACACACACATCGCATCTGTTGGTGTCACTAGCGGCTTCAGCGTTGACAGGACTCGATGCAGAATAATTACTAGCTCTTCAGTAATACGTCAGGAAGGTCTTATTATAATGCGTTCGCTGCGGGTGGCTACAGAAGCGGTGATAAGGAAGGTTCTAAATGGTTGAGCGAGTTAGGTCAAGCGGAGGGACGAGGGAACGCGACTCTAAGAACATAACACAACTCAGGGGATCAGTGACCATTGAGTGGCGAAGAAACTGCGGTGCGGTGTGGTGTTGAAATGGTCACACACACACACACACACACACACACACACACACACACACACACACACACACACACACACACACACACACACACACCACTTCACCATAACTCTCCGCATACACACATATATAACTCCATGAGGGTGGGAGGTGGTGGTGGTGGTGGGGGAGGGGGCGCCGCGCCGCTTCTCCTCCAGGCTGGTGTGCGGCTCAGGTGTCAGGCCACTACCGTATTTCTGGCCCGTGAATGAGGCAGGACCCATCTTCTATACACACGCCTGAAATACGACGCGCTGCCCCAATCACAACCGACTGAAATATGGTGGACGGCGAGACAGCAGCGTTACCGTATTGCTGGCTGGCTGGCTGGCTGGCCTCGCTCTGCCTGCCCTAGGATGGAGGCTGAGAGGGAAGGGGGTGGATATTTTTTTTTTTCTTTATCTCCCTAATGGTTTTCCAGCGTGTGTTGCGCTTTCGAGCTTAAGGTAAATGCAAAACTGAGGTCTCTTGTTATTAATATTATCATTGTTACTATTCTTCTTCTTTTTCTTCTTGTTATTAGCTATTGTTTGTATTACTGAAACTACATGTGATTGATGACTCGCCTTAACACTTGTCATTGAGTGGTTCTTCTTCTTCTTCTTCTTCTTCTTCTTCTCTTCTTCTTCTTCTTCTTCTTCTTCTTCTTTTTCCTTTAGATGCATCCACGTACAGTAGCTCCGTTTTTTTTTTTCCCATCCCTTCAACTCCTACTTTACGGGCGTGTTTATCTCACACATATATTTCGTGTATCAGATTTATGTCACGTTACATTTTATTGGTCGATGTATAATCAATACCACAAGTCGTGCTGCATTGTCTTTATGTAAGGCAATTTCTCGGAGGCTATTCACATACATAATGTTATATTCATATTAATACACTGTTGATAGGCAAGCCCAGGCGCCTCTGTGTGACCTGAGGGACGCGTCTGTGTGATGGTGATGCCCTTGTGGTGTGACTAATAGTTGTGTTGTATTAGTATAGTGTGACGCTGCTGTGACCTAAGTGTGACGCCTGGGTGAGGTTTTTTTTCTGCACATGGAAATATTTGATGTGGAGAAGGTCGGTGGTAAGGTAATACTTAAGAAGTACTATAAATATTTCCCAGTGATTGGCTTGTGGCGCCTCAAGGCAAGAAGTGAGGCGGAGGGAGACGGAGACGGGGAGCTGCGGCCTGTGAGTTTAGAGGAAGAGGTTGGCCTCGAGGGAGGAGAAGAAGGAAGAGGAGAAGGAGGAGGGAGGGAGGGAGGGAGCACCTTCAGGCCTTTGTCGTATAAGTTATTGTATTATACAGTGGCAGGTCTCCTACATCACTTATAAATGGCGGGGTGGTGGGATCATGAGGGAGGGCGGCCCCGTAAAGTCTCAGTTTTACGATATTATGCGTTACCCGGTACGTGTCGAGGGGCGGGCAGGCAGGCGGCGGGCACGGGGAAGGGGGAGGGATGGGTAGTGAGCCCGCCTCCAAGTTGGCCCACATGGAATTCACTCTTTGGCATAGAAAATTTCTAGTTATTATATATTTTCGCAGCGTTCGTAAGTCCATTGCAGGGGGCGTTAGAAAAGACACCAGTGAAGAATGGGTGAAAATCGCGGCGTCTGGGTAAGGACTAATAGGGATGTGAGGCTGAGGAGAGGAGGAGGAGGAGGAATAT
>JAPQNM010000018.1:2489124-2509124 GCA_029783475.1 Metacarcinus magister
TGCCTGGCAACTGATGGACTCCTCCCACAGACCATTAGGAATGAAGCGGGAAACTCAAAGGAAGCGTCTTTCGCACTTCTTTGACGGAATGCGAGACACATGACCTCTATTGTTCTGTGCATCGGATTCAAGACCCACACGCTGCGTTCAAGTGAAGTGAGGCGGGGGTGTTGATAGCCAGCCACCATTGGTTGCGAAAGACCATCACGGGACGACCATGATTCACCCTACTTACGAGTATAACCTGTTCGGAAATGCTTCATGCCAGGCCGTGAGATTTAATTTCCAACAGTCAGCAGCAGCAGGAGAGGGAGAGGGAATGAGAGATATAGGAGAGAAAAAAAAGACCAGAGTCACCCTTGGTTAGTGACGGTCAGCAGGAGAGCAGCAGGAGGAGGAGGAGGAGGAGGAAGTTGAGGTGGGTTAGACCGAGGCACCGTGACTGAAGGCGGCTCGGAGGTTGTCCTGCTTACTGGCTGGCGGCGCGGCGGCTTGTTTGGCAGCGGCGGCTCCGCTCAGCACACGCGGGCGTCACGAGTCCTCTGGGACGCAGTAATAATGCGTCCTTCTCATGAGCCTGTGACGCCACCTTGAAGCTGTAAGGCGGCAGAAACACCGGCAAAAGCGTCCCTGCACACACACACACACACACACACACACACACACACACACACACACACACACACACACACACACACACACACACACAAAGGTTCCTCCAAGACGCGCGCCTCAAAGCCTCCCACAAGCTAGCGGCAGAATCAAAGGCGTCTGTCATTATCCGGGTGAACGCCAACCCTCACACCTCACATGCCCTCATTTTCCTCTCATTACTTCTTCCTTTTCGAGCTGTCTCTCATCCGCAACTCGCATATTCAACTCCTTACTCCTCTCTCTCTCTCTCTCTTTCCTCCTCCTCCTCCTCCTCCTCTTCCTCCAAGTGGTCTCAGCGCCACTTTTCGCCACATAAACCAAACTCGAGGTATCCAGTAATCATAGTCTTGCCTCACAAACCACCCGCCACTCACTTGCTCATCTCATTCATTATATATTACAACTCTAGCCCTCCCCTTCCCTCTCCGCGCTCTCCCCTTCCCTGTGGCGGTCTGCGGTGAGACTAGGCGAGGTGTTTGGTGAGTCACGGTGAGGTAGGATGAGTGATGAATACCCTCGGCTGGGTGATTGGGGCGTCGTAATGAAGGCGAGGGTCACAAACAGCAGGGACGATGATGGCTGTCGCTGAGATGAGAAATGAGGCCAGAGCAGTTCTTGGGGGTCCTGTCTTGAGAGGTGACCGCCAGCCAGCACCACAACCACCCTTCCTCTCTCTCTCTCTCACTCTCTCTCTGTTTCTGTTTCTGTTTCTCTCCTCCTTCCTCCTTCCTCCTTCGCTACCCCCGGCTCCTCCCTCTGTCGCTACCTGCCTCCCTCCTTCCTTCTCTCTTTCCCTCCTTCCCGTCATCCTTTTCTTCCCTTCCTTCAACCACTACACATACAAATCGTAAGCCTCCCGCAGTTTTCCGTCTTTTTGTCCCCTTTCACGCTGTTATCCTTTCCTTTCCTTTGTGTATTCCTGTCTATTTTCTTCCTCCTTCTTTCTGTTCTTCTATCAGTTACAGTTTTGTATTTGTCTACTGTATTTTTTTTTGTATCTTATTTTTCATGTTTTTTTATTAGTTTATTTGTCTTATGTTCGTCATCTTATTCTTTCTAATATTTTTTGTTCTCTTCTTTTTCTTCTATTTTTTTTCTCCTATTCCTCTTCCTTCCTTCCTTCCTTCCTTCCTTCCAGCTGTTCTTCGTCCATACTACATCGTCTTAGCCACTTATTTCCTTTCTTTATTCACCATCTTTTTCCCATGTTATTGTCTCCATGCCTCTCGTTCATCTCCTCTCTTCTATTTCCCATTTCCCTCTCAGATCCTCAACCACTCTCCTCCTTTTTCTCTCCTCCTTCTACTTCTTCTTTTTCTTTTTCTTTTTCTTTTTCTTTTTCTTTCTTTTTCTTCTTCTTCTTCTTCTTCTTCTTCTTCTTCTTCTTCTTCTTCTGCTTCTGCTTCTGCTTCTGCTTCTTCTTCTTCTTCTTCTTCTTCTTCTTCTTCGTCACTCAGTCTCTCCATTTCATGTCATCCTTTACCTGATCATCTTTCTAAACTTTATTCTCCCTTGTCATTCCTCCGTGCTTCCTTCCTTCCTTCCTTTCTTCCTTTCCTCTCTCCCTCACTTCCCTCTTCTCTCTCTCTCCTTCGTCAATGCAAAATCCTGTGTGATTTATATATATTTTTTTTCTATTTATTGTTTTTCTTGTAAATTATTTTATTATTATTATTATTATTATTATTATTATTATTATTTATTTATTTATTTTTTCTCAGTATTTTTTCTTTTAATTCTCTGTTCTAATCTTCCTATCCTTTATTGCTTATTTTCCTTCCTTCTCCTCCTTAGGTCTCTTCTCCCCCCTTCATCCAGGCCTCACCCCGGCCACTGAGCTCCTCTGAGGCAACTCCCGCGTTCATTAATTTCCATTTAACACTGTCTTGCACACACACGTGACTGACACCAACACACCAACACACACACACACACACACACACACACACACACACACACACACACACACACACACACACACACACACACACACACACACACACACACACACACAATTAACACACTTCCCCTGACCCAATCATTGCCACCTTCACACCTTATCGTCCGTCCTAACTTATTTAGCGTGTTTTCTAGCGCTTGGTCTCTAGCGGGGCGGTCCGTCACACGTCTCCTGCGGCGGTCATTCCAAGGGCTAACGAGACCTGTCCACAAATTTAATATTCGCAGAAGACAGTGATTAATTCAGCGAAGGAGAGGTGCAATCTTACGTCCATGACTAAAGGTGTTGTCTGGGCCTTCTGCAGTCCCCGGTCAGGCTAGGCATCGGGGGAAGGGGAGTGTTGGAAGGCTGTAGGGCGTCTCAGATTGGTTTATGGTGCTTCTGCTAGGGGAGTGTTTTGGTCCACGTGGGGTTTAGGGTAGAAGGAGGTGGGGAATGTGCTCCAATTTCTCTTAGCAAGGGAATAATAGTCAGGGTTGTTGATGGATTTGGTTGAATAGTAGTACGTAGTTGTGGTGATGATGGTAGTGGTGTTATAGTAGTAGTAGTAGTAGTAGTTATAGTTGTTGTTGTTGTTGTTGGTTATGTTCTGTTGTTTGTGTTGATTTATTATACATGAATAAATAACTTTTTTTAGAATCATTGCCTTATATAACGGAAGAATACGCTGGGACGTGACGGGCTGCAGTGACATTGTGGTGTGTTTAGGTAACTCTCTCCACTTATGAACCTCACGTAAGGAGGCTTAACGCGCTCTTGAAAAAACACGAAGAGTTCTTGGAGGAAGAGGCGTGGGTGGGAGGTGGGTTTGTGTCACTGAGGGTTGGGAATGGGGGGATAGGGGAGAGTAAAGGGTGGGTAGGGGGAGAGAGTAAAGGGTGGGTAGGGAGAGAAAGAGAGTAAAGGGGTGATAGGATACAGCTGCTGCCCTAAACTTTTGGTAGGCATCATGCGAGATGAGGCAAGTGAAGGTGATGGAGTGATGAGGATAAGGAGCGAGATGTACAGTACGTCCCTCTGGCCTTGGTGCTATGTGTGTGTGTGTGTGTGTGTGTGTGTGTGTGTGTGTGTGTGTGTGTGTGTGTGTGTGTGTGTGTGTGTGTGTGTGTGTGTGTGTGTGTGTGTGTGTGTGTGTGTGTGACCATACGATATAATTTTTCCATTATACTAGTGATTATTATTATTATCACGTTTTTACTGGTGTACTGTCATCATCATCAGCATTAATAGTCCCAGTATCATTAGTATTCCCACAGTTGTCACTCCGTCAATATTGTTATAGTTCCCGCTGCCTCGCTATGTGCAGTAGAGGTCCAAAGGAAGGGCACACACAAGGTCAGCTGCGTTCAAGTTAGTTTTTTTTTATATCATTCTATGTCGATGTTATAGGTAAACACAAAGGAAGTAGAGGAGTTATAGGGTGGTGGTGGTGGGGGGGAGGGGTGGGTGGGGTGGGGGGCTGGACTAAGGATGAAGGCGGAGGGGAAGGGAGGGTGTGGGTGGGTGGGTGGGAGGAGGAGGTAGGTGTCAGGCTAGCTAGAGCGGTCTGATAGGGGGACAAGGTGATTAATGGAGGCAGTCACACACCACAACACCTCCACAAACACGCCCTCCCGCCCTCACTCCTCCGCCACTACACCCTTTTAGGTCACCCATTCCAGCACCCTTGGCAGGTAGCCTTATCAACACCCTTTCCCTGGCGCATCCACCTTCGTCCGCATTGTATCTTATCTGCTTTATGGTCTTCTATACAGACTCTTTGCCTTCTTTTCTCTGTCAGTGAGTCGCATCGGTTTACATTTCACTGTTTCTGGTTCAAAGAGTAACCACCTCGCTCTTCCTCCCTCTGTGCGTCCGTCGTCGGCACCGCGCGGTCAGCTTAACGCCGCCCCACCAGCATCCACTACACGATGAAGCCGGGGAAAGGTGTTGGGAAGCGAGCTGTACTAAATTATTCACTCCGTCTTTCTGCCTCATGATTGATGTGGAGATCTGAGTCCTTGGGGCTTTCTGGATGTGCCGCCTTTATAGCATTTTGTGGCTCGCCGAAGCTCTATTAATTTGTTAGCGTTTCGTAAATAGCACCTTTTGATCACTGGCCACCCCATACATCCGCATTTGAAGTGGGTAAGTAGTGGCTATTGATCCTTGGGAAGCTAAGTGTAAAAGGCTCTTTGCCCTTGTGAATACAGCCGTGTTGGTACAGACAGGGAAGGGGAAGGGCAGGGCAGGGAAGGGGAGAGGGTAGTGGACTGTGTATGGTGGTGGTGGTGGTGGTGGTGTTTTGTTGCTACTTCAATATTTTATAAAATACTATTGACAACAAAATTAAAATATATATATTGATAGCAAGTACTCCGGAGGTACAAAAAATCAACGTAATGATTATAATAGTAAAATGACAGTAGTCTTATATAACCCAATTTTCATTTTCATGTATTGAGTTGCTGAAGTTTGATTGATGCCAGGCTGGTAGCGTGTCTCGGCAGGTACAGGTCAAAGGACGCCTCACGCTGCCCTTGGTGGCTGTCTAGGCGCCTAATGGAATTTGAAATTACGCAAGCGAACGTGGTTGTACAATACCTTCAATTGTGGCCTGGACAATACATTTAAAAAAAAAATAAATAGATAAATATATATATATATATATATATATATATATATATATATATATATATATATATATATGTATATATATTATATTATTTATATATATATATATATATATATATATATTTATTATTTATATATATATATATATATATATATATATATATATATATATATATATATATATATGTATATGTGTGCGAGTGCATGCGTGCAATTGGATAATTATTTTTATTGATTTAGTTATATTGAGGCCAGGAGGCAGCATTGTACGTGGACAATAGTTGGTTTGTCGTGGGTTCCCAGTCACTCGAGGCCACGAGGCCACGAGGCCAGTGGTCCTGTGCTGTTCACGTCACAACACTTCCAACCACTGCACCACAATCACAGCTTCATTCCAATGGACGCCTTCAAGGATATGCTAAGACGAAGAGCGCTTATAGATTCCCTTGGTTAAACACCCGTCGTTGTGCCCGCCAGGAGTCAGTCAGGCGGCAGTGGGTCACGAGGGTGTGCCTGGGCTTGCATGAGCGGGGCCGGTGCCGGATACGGAAGGTCATTCGAGCGTCAAAAGTTGCTTCATAGTGTCCGGCATGACTGGGTGTACACAGTGGTGTGGTAAAGAGGCGCGTGTCATGGACAGCCTGTGGTCGGTGCTGCTGGCCAGACGCTTCCACCGAGAAAAAGAACCCGATCGACTTCTTTTTCGCCCCGCCAGCCACCTTGAACTTTAGGATTAATATAGAGAGACTGAAATATTACAAGCTGAGGAGAAGGGGGAGTAGGAGGCTGAGTAGCGATGCATAAGAAATGGAACTGGCGATAAATATTTAAAGAAAGAGAGGGAGAAACGGAGAAGGGCGAGGAGATGCTGGCCATATCACAGCAGCAGCGGCGGTGATGGCGGTGGCAGTGGTGGTGGTGGTGGTGGTGGTGGTGGTGGCAGTGAACAGTGGTTAGAGTCAGTATTGATAAACGTGCGTCGGATATCCTGCATGTAATACCTCATACCGGCCGGAGTGTGTGTTTAATGCCTGATTTACGGTGATAAGGTCATTGATTTATTGCGATTCTCCATAACTAAATGATTTGTGGAAGTGTTGCGGAACAGAGATACCTGTTTAAAGGGACGGCGGGTTTTTTGTCTCAATAATTTACATTAATGACGTGTTCGTGCCCCAATTACCGGCGACTAATGATATTATGACTGTATTTTCGCTCTTTGCGTTACCCGGTGAACATAATGATGTGCGTATGTATGTATGTATGTATTTTTTTTTTGGGGGGGGGGTAATTGCATCAGTAGAAATAAAAAAAAAAAGAAGGGGGGGACAGGTAGGAAGGAGGCTGTGAGGAACCAACATAGAGACTAGAAAAAAATAAACACGCAAACTCAGGCGCGAAACAAAACAAACAAACAAACAAATAAATCCATGAACAGCTACGTGAGTTTTGCTTATAGAGTGAATAACTGCCATCACACACACACACACACACACACACACACACACACACACACACACACACACACACACACACACACACATACAGGATCCCGTCGTAGAGAGAAAAGTCTGAGGTAAAAAGAATGATGAAGAAACTTATTACTTGAGGAGGGAGGGATTTAGGGTGGGTGGAGGGGCCGGAGGAAAGGGAAGGAAGGGCTGAGGTGTTGTTGTCTCCGTTAATGATGAATGAGCGTCCAGGTGAGGGAGGGCTTACCTGTTCCACTCCCTCCCTTCCACCCTCCGTCCCTCCCGTCATCTCCCACAGGACAAGGGAGGTAATGGATGGTTTGACAGCTGACTTATATTTCTCCCTATGTCCTCAGCCAGACAATACCACCACCACCATCACTACCACCATCACTACCACTACCTCCACTTCCACCATTTCCACCAGTGTGATTACCATCCTGTATACTATAATCACCACCACCACCATTACCACGACCACCATCATCATCATCAACAACATGGTGAATTCCTGAAGAAAGTTAAGGAATTTTCGTGACGTTAACCCTCAAGAAGGTGTTGACGTCATAAACTGTCCCTCATTAACTCATTGCTGTGTGTACGTATTTTCCTTTACCTCGTTCTGACACCACCACCACCACCACCACCACCACCACCACCACCACCATCACCACCACCAGATGGCACAACAGCTGGGGACGCTGGCTTACTCCGGGAGGCGCTACTATGTGTCCTCGCCTCGCAGGAAGTGACTGGGGAAGGGGAGTGGGTGAGAGAGGGTGTAGGAGGCTGAATGGGGTGGTTCAGAATAAATGGCACGATAGATGGATTGATTAATGGCAGGATGGATGATGAATGATGCGACAGGTGTCACGGCCTCGTCCAATATCCGCGGCCAGTCTTCAGTCGCCCTCTCTCCCTGCCACGCTCCTCCTCCTCCTCCTCCTCCTTGTTCTCTTCGTTGTCGTTCCTTCCTCCTCCTCTTCCTCCTCCTCTTGTTTCTCCGCCTGAAGAGAACATCACTGTGGAGTTGAGAACCTTATGTCGTGAGTTCTGGGTTCCTGGTGACCTTCAAGTGTCGCCTTGAGGAGCCTTGCCTGGGAGCGTCACGGGCAGCACGGGTAATGATGAAGAGGGGACGAGTGACGGGATGGGAAGCAGGTGGTGAAGCACATTGAGAGAGTAATGGACAACAGGAATGGTGGTGTACGAGAGTGGAGGAATACATTCTGAACACGAGGGTAGGTTTGGGGGTGTCATAGATAACTACAATGACGGAAATGGTGCAAGACAAGAAGCCACGAGGCTGTAGCCAAGATGACCACTGTATATAGGGCCGAACACCTTAGTGTGTGTGTGTGTGTGTGTGTGTGTGTGTGTGTGTGTGTGTGTGTGTGTGTGTGTGTGTGTGTGTGTATATACTGAGTAATATTAAGCTCTTGGGTGAAAAATATAACATGAAATGTTATCTGACGTATTTCTGTCTGGGTAACCTCGTTACGTTGTATGCAGTTAATTTTGCTTATATATATATATATATATATATATATATATATATATATATATATATATATATATATATATTCGATAGGTGAATGGATTGATACTAATTATTACAAATGAAATGTATAGCAGCAAACTCTATTAGCGTTGTAAATACAAGTTGCCGTCGTATTTTCTCTAAATCCACATTGTGCTTTGCTTGGCTAGACAATCACTTACTAAACACCAAAGGCCGCGGCCCCATCGACTCTCCGCGGGGGGCGGTGCGGGCGGCGGGGAAGCTACCGCCGGGTGGCCTGTCGGCGGGTGCGGTCGTCTCTGTACACTAAGTATATTACGGGAATTACCATCTTCTCGCTGTCTCTCTACGGATCACCGGACTCAATGATCGGGGAGTATACAGAATTCGCGGCCAAGGCTGGTGGTGGACTGCGAATTGTAGTTTGATTTTGAGCGAGGCTATTTAGAGTGAAGGTAATTGAAAAGTGCGCCTTGGAAGTGTGCTGATGTACTGCACTATTATCGTGGCACTGGATTGTTGGCTAATTGTAGCTTGGTCAGAATGTTCGGCGAGGTTGTGTGCGTGTGTGTGTTAGTTGCGTGAGTGTCTGTAGTGTGTTCAGAATTAATGTAAGTGGGAAAGTGTTGACTGACTACAGAAAAGCGGAAGTTTTAATTTCCTATATAGTATGTCTAACTAGGGTTGATATTTTTCTTTCATTGTCACTAAATCAAAGGTTTACAAGTCAGTTTTAGATGGTGGGCGTGGGTGAGGCCAGGTGGCTCGGGATGGCGGCAGCAAACCGGGTACAGTTGGGCAGTAGCGGTGGGCAGGCGCTCTGGAGGCCGTGGCAGAGGCCAAGTCGCGGCATGACAGCAGCCTTCAGATGCCTCGCTGAAGACGATGGCATCGGTAATGGCCGCTCGGTGATAAATGGTCGTCCATCTGATAAATGATCGGCGGTCTCGTGACGTGTTATTAACTACCGACACGCCACAAACAACCATCCGTCCGCCTCCTTCGACCACCGACACCGCCAACACGTTAGGACGGCAGCGCGGGCCGGCCGCTGCTCACCTGCGACGGACAGCGGGAAGGTGCGACGTAGAGGCTGTAAATGAGGATTGTTTGCGGGTGCTTGGGTGTCTATGTGAGTGTTGACGAGAAGGTAGGAGTGAATGATTTGCATTATTATGGTCTACCATGACAGACTCACACTAAGGGCGGCGGGAGGATTGTGCGGTGGCATGTGGCTTGTCAGACTGACAACCCAGCCTAGTGGGAGGTGGGTGTTTCCACATGTGTGTGTGTGTGTGTGTGTGTGTGTGTGTGTGTGTGTGTGTGTGTGTGTGTGTGTGTGTGTGTGTGTGTGTGTGTGTGTGTGTTTTATTTATTTTTTGTGAGTGTGATTGCTTATTGCATATAAGTATGTATATATGAATATATATATATATATATATATATATATATATATATATATATATATATATATATATATATACATATATATATATATATATATATATATATATATATATATATACATTTATATATATATATATATATATATATATATATATATATATATATATATATATATATACATTTATATACATTTATATATATATATATATATATATATATATATATATACATTTATATATATATATATATATATATATATATATATATATACATATATATATATATACATATATATATATATACATATATATATATATATATATATATATATATATATATACATATATATATATATATATATATATATATATATATATATATATACATATATATATATATATATATATATATATATATATATATATACTATATATACATATATATATATATATATATATATATATATATATATATATATATACATATATATATATATATACATATACATATACATATACATATATATATATATATATATATATATATATATATATATATATATATATATATATATGTATATATACATATTTATTTATATATGCTATGAGGAGGAGGAGGAGTTGGAGGAGAAGAAAAATGAGATGTAGATAGTGTCACTGGGTGGCCGTGAAACACCTGAACCAAACAAACATGATCACCCTGAAGGAGCCTCAAGGTCAGGGTAAGTGACACCTACATTCAAATTCATCTAGAGTAATTTTTTTCCCCGCCAAGTAATCTCAAAGAATGTAGAATAAGAATAATATTATCTGTGTTGGTCAATTGAGTGTTTTATTGTTTTAATTTTTTTGATTTGACTCCAGCAAATCTTTGGACATGGAATAATATCGCCTCCGTAGCATCACAGGTTAGGCCAGGTGTCGTTAATACTCGGCCGGGGAAAGTTCTCATGACAGTTTAACGCAGAGACGTTGATGGGAATTTTATATATAAGGCCGCGTGTGAGACGGGCAGGACAAGGTGTTCAGTGTTCCCAGCACTGCTTGGGAACCCTTTCTGCTTGCTCATCTCACCACCGTCCGGTAAATGGTGCTCAAGGATTCCTGAAGTGCCCGTCATAGGACGCATTTCACTGCCGCCCCTCGAGTGTCCTCCAAGAACTGGCCTCATGAGTATGCTCTTCGTGTTCTGTTAGTTTTCCCAGCGCGGTGGCCTCTCGCCCTCCCACGCTGAAGTAAAATACTAAAAGCTCGTAGTAAGTGCCACCCCCTTAGAACACAAGGGTTGACTCTAGTGCTGTGGGATAATTTCTTGTTGATGGGACTATAAAGACCCCTCCCCTGTTTGTTGGGGCACCTTGAGGGCTGCAGCGGCCCCGCGCCTTTGTGTGGCTCGCCCACCTGAGAGGGCCGGCGGGGCTCCACTCTGGGAAGGCGAGCACTCACCTAAGATTTCCACCTTCCACCACAACCACTTGTGCGACCATTTCTACTGGCCAAGGCTTTTGTCTCTCCCGCTAACAATACACACAGACGCTGCAGGAATGGCAGATATTCCGTCCAGGTGGGCGCGAGGAGTGGCCCTCCACGGCCTGAGAGTTCTACACGCCCGGGCCACAGGTGTCCCGCCGCCTACGTGTGCACAGACGATTACCTTCACATTAATTATTCATACTGTCACATTAATGCTGATGCTGATGTTGATGTTGGTGATAATGATGATGATGATAGTGATAATGATAACAATAATAATAGTAACAATGTAATAATGATAATAAAAATAATGATAATAATAATAATAATAATAGTGATAATAATAATGACAATGATGTTGATAATAATAGTATTAATAGTAATAATAATGATAATGACATTTGTGACTATATTATTATTATTATCATTATTATTATTATTATCATTATTATTATTATATTTATTATTATCATTATTATTATTATTATTATTATTATTATTATTATTGCTATTATTGTTATTATTGTTATTGGTTTTATTGTCAGTTTTATTATTATCATTATTATTATTATTATTACTATTATTATTATTATTATTATAATTACAATTATTACTATTATTATTATTATTATTTGTTATCATTACTATTACTATTGTCATCATCATCATTATCATTATAATTTTCGTAAATTTTATTTGTAATTATTTAAGTTACAATCTTCATGTCTGTTTGAATTCAATGTTTATGATAATTCTTACACGTAATTACTATCTTTGTAATTAGTTATGTATATTTTTAGAGAAAATATCTCAGTGATTATGTAAATCATTTAAGAAGTAATTGCTTAAATGCCAAGAAAATGTTGTACCTTGAGTTTCAGACGAACTTTGGTTTTTGGTAATCACATGCACATGGATATGAGGTTGTGGGGTTGGGTGGTGGGTGAGGGATGCAGGGCGAGGGCACTGATCGAGTGGAAGACAGAGGTGGAGGGAAATAGAGGACAAAGAATGTTTGAGGAAGTGGAGGTGAGAGAAAGGCGGGAGGAGACTGGCTCCTGAGCGTGGCTTCCCCCACGATGAGATAATAGCCTCGTCCAGGACTCTCTCTAAGGGTGTTTGTACTACCTATTGTGCTTGTTTGAGGGCGACCATTATGCCAGTGAGTGAGCAGCCGAATGGGCGTTTAATAGGCCCCCAATAATGGAAGGGAGGTGAGTGGTCTGCCCTCATACACTGCTCCTTGCAGGGCCCTGGAGAGGACCGCCCCCTCACCATCCCACACCCCAACCCCCTGCTGTGCTCCCTGCACGCCCCTCCCCTTGTATCCCCCCTTGTCGTGTCCCTTACTCCCTGATCTCAACCTCTTCATCCGCTTCCCTCACATCCTCTTCATGCGTTGTGGTGATGGTGGTGGTGATAGTGGTGGTGATGGTGATGGTGATGGCAACACAAAGCTGTCCGTTAGTTATATCATTATTATGTACACTTTTAACTACATTACTGTGGCTTGACATGCCTGCTGCTGCAACGCTCGTATATGAAATTACATGTGAACTGATGCGGGGGACAGACGGGAGAGGGAGGTGGTGGTGATGGTTCGAACGGCGCTGCGATGTTCCTTGGGTGTACACGTGGGATGGTACTGATGGTGTGTGTGTGTGTGTGTGTGTGTGTGTGTGTATGTGTGTATGTGTATGTGTGTGTGTGTGTGTGTGCGTGTGTGTGTGTGTGTGTGTGTGTGTGTGTGTGCGTGTGTGTGTGTGTGATCCAAGTTTCTTAACTGATGCACGAGTATAAACCAAACAACTTTTTTTTTCTTCTTCTTGATGGCAGCACAACATAGTTATATGAATACAAAAAAGTGTTCTGTATTGCCCATTGAATACTGAGGTTTTGTGATGAAAGTGAAAGAAGAATAATGTGTTGTGTTAGAATGAGTAATGGCGGAGGCTTGATATTCACAACCTCGCGGTACTCGAATAGGGAGATTATTATTCCTCGTACGTGTCTCGGCAGCTTGACGAACAGGTTTCATTGAAATGTCATTGCGCCAATTGATCAATAAATCGTTAATTATTGCATCAACGTCAGTCCGGGTGGCAGTGAGCGACGCGGGTGACATAATCATCAAGGCGCAGTAGCTCGGTGGGACGACACGGCGGGGCAGGGGCGGGGGCTCGTAGGTGTTAGTGGCGGTAGGTGCATGTCAGCGGCAACAGTAGAGGTAAGAGTGACACTGCTGGGGCCCTGCCAGCGGGTCAGGCGTGCCAGGGGGTAGAGGAGACCCAGCTGCTGGCCGTGTTTGTATTTTCATCTTATTGTTCTTATGGCGCCGCTAACATTCGCTCACCGTGAAGCTAAACCCCGAGGCACCAGGCACCAGGCACCAGGCACCAGGCACCAGGCACCAGGCACCAGGCACCAGGCACCAGGCATCCAGCTGCTCCTCAGCGTGCAGGTGTCGCTACTCGTGACTTACTAATCAATTTAGTCCACAGGTGTGAACATGACAGATCCCGCATTGACCGAGTTGCTAGATAGTCTTTGGTGATGTAACGTACAAAACAGTAACTTTGTCATGTGACAGAAGCTTTGTTAAGTAAAAGGAAAATTAATTGTTTAGGAATAGGTGTATGTGGGACAGGTGAGGGAACACGTGTGGCAGCCCTTCCATCAGCTGGGTGGTGGTGGTCACCTTCCATACAATGACCAACTTGATACAAACCTTTGCATTGACGGGAAATTTTTTTTTTATGTTATACAAGGCTAATGCATCTCCTTTATCACATTTAAGATGCACGATGATGAATGCGTGACCTCTTAGTGTAGCAATTTTCCGCCTGTATCTGTAAATGTTTCTTCGTGTGTGTGATTGCCAAATGTGCAAGTCACCTCACGTCGCAATACATCATGCTACGTGTACTAAATTAATTCTTCACAATATGGTATACATGTTATATATTTTCATAATTGTTGAACTCCTACCTTGGCGGCATCATGTAACAAGCTGTTTAGCTAAAAGCCGTGTGTGTCTCCTGCCGCGGTCACCCTTGCTACTGTGTTTGAGCTGTGGGCGTGGCGGCTCCTCAGAGGATTGAGTGTGGGGGGGGAGAGGGAATGAGGGAGGGACGATTACAGTGTTGCGGCAAGAGACTGCTGGGAGGAAGGGAAAGGAAGGGAAGGGAAGGGAAGGAGGGAGGCAGGCGCACATAATGACCATCTTTCCACCAACCCGTGACATTCAAAGCTTCTCTCACCGCCAGACAAGCAAACAAGTAAAGCAGCCAACAAAAACCTTGGTGTAATTATGCTCTCCGGTAGATGTCCCCAGCGTGATCCTCCTCCGGAATACATTAATGAGTTCCTGGAGTCTTAGCTTCGTGTTGGTTGCCCGAGGCGCCTCAGCAGGTGAACACGATGACCTTCCATTGAGGGTGAAGACAGGAGGACTTAGCGGAAGTAGGCCTAACCTTCCTGACCTCTGGGATGGTGCCTCAGATTACGCTCCCTCACCCTGAGTATTACCATAAAGGCAGCGCGCCACGAGCCTTGCCCCGGTGGAGGCTTAATGAGGCCTCCTGCATCGCCGCTGCCCTTTGAACTGATGTCTCCTGCCTGAAAGATGTGGGCGTGGGCGTGGCATCAATGGTGTCATCTGGTCATGGCGGGTCAAAACGGGTGGCGACGGGCGGCCCTTTGATAGTGTGGGCGTGATTGGGCCGCTGAGGACCCCTGGTGCTGTCTCAAGGGAGGAGGAGGTAGAGGAGAAGGAGATGGAGGAGGAGAAGGAGGTGGAGAGGGGGGGGGGAGGAAGAAGAGGATACTTATTCTGTGAGTTTAACATCCTCTTAGCTCAACCCGACCAATGGCAGGTTCTTTCTTGCGGCACGTCTTCCCTCTGTGCCCCACCTCCTCTCCCTGCCCCTCCTCCCCCCGCCCTACCACACCTCCCTGTCCTTCCTACCTCCCCACACCTCCCCCTCCCTTCCCTCCTCCTTGCTCTTCCCCGCCACACCTCCCCGCCATGACATTAAGGGATCAGCTTCATTGATTGAATATAACCAAAGTTGTTGGTACCGAAGGACGGTTCCGTCAATCGTTATCATACGTGTAATTTGGTACCTTTGTGAATTACTCTACATTGTTACAACTAATGTGCTTATGTGTTGTTTATGATATTGTTTTCCTTATTATTTTTAACATTGTCCAAAGTAAGTTTACGACTCACAGAAAATAAACTTTACACAAGCGTCTAACATTCCCTTTGCTCTCTCCTCTTTTTTCAGGTAAGTAAGGCGAGGTGTGAGTGTTGGCAGCGATGGGTGGCACGGTGGAGGATGGCAGAGGCGGCAACGGTGGTGGTGGTAGTGGTGGTGGTGGTCGGCCATCCATCAGTCAGCAGGGTGGGCGAGGCGCCTCTGCTCCCTCCTCTACCAGGCACCGCCCGCCGACAGGGGGCGATGACGGCTGGGGGACACTGACGGAAACGTGAGTTGATGAAACACCTCACAGCTGTTCCTCGTTCTGTGTCGGCCTGGTTTGGGGCTGCACCAAGTGTATTTTGTGCCCCTTATGTAAAGCGTCACTCGTTTCCTTGAATAAAAGAGGAAAACACGTAAGTATGTTTGTATGTATGTACACACACACACACACACACACACACACACACACACACACACACACACACACACACACACACACACACACACACACACACACACGCACACACACGTGAATGGTGCAGCTGTACACGCTTCGCTTCAACAAATGTGTCCGCGTAGTACTTCATACGAATGCAACTTTGTGATAAAACTTGAAAGCTGGAGGCGAACAGAGGTGAGCCTTGGTGTGAAGCGGAGTGTAGGAAGTGTGTGTGTGTGTGTGTGTGTGTGTGTGTGTGTGTGTGTGTGTGTGTGTGTGTGTGTGTGTGTGTGTGTGTGTAGGTTGAGGTGTTATATTTATATACATCAGGATGGAGTAGGTGTTATTTTAAGCTTTCATTGGTGCGTCAACTCTGCCTCGTCCTCTTGCAAAGCCCACCGACTTTTTCCACAAGTTTGCTGCGTACTGCAAGGCTCCTGACGCAGGGCTACACCTCCCGGCGAGGCCAGACCAGGGAGACGCCACCGGCCCAGCAGGTGTTTGCTCCCTGTCCATTAGTCAAGGTGTGCACGACATTGCCAAACAGTGACCGCCATATATGATGCAGCATAGGAAAGCACGACATGAAAACGCACGGCATGAGAACGAAGCATTATGAGAGAGCGTCCACAGTGCTCATTATGCTAATGATGGTGCAACTCGCGGCCGGCTCCGTTGCAAAGGTTAAATCCTCACTTTTTCTTTACCTACCGAGTTACTTAGTATATTGCTCTAGGCTCTGGGAATCTGTCTCAATTAAGCTTTACGGGTATGACGGAAGTGTGTTTGATTGTGATCGTCAGACACGCCAGTACCGGGAAGCAGCCATGACGTGCCCCGCCACTTACTTGCTTAATGCCCCGCGGGAAAGTGAGCGAGACGTGCAGTGGGAGCACCTCTGAATGTATGTGTGTGTGTGTGTCTGTGTGTGTGTGTGTGTGTGTGTGTGTGTGTGTGTGTGTGTGTGTGTGTGTATGAGTTCATGTGCATAAGGACACACACACACACACACACACACACACACACACACACACACACACATTTAATATCCACACCATATCCAATACTTTTTTACTCTTTCCACAACACCCCCACCACACCCCCGCCATGTCACCCCTACACCTCGCGGTCTAAGTCTCCGCCTTCCCTCCACCCACTATCACACCGCCTCAACACCACGACCACGCTACCTATAATTTTCTTTCCTTCTCTCTCTCTCTCTCTCTCTCTCTCTCTCTCTCTCTCTCTCTCTCTCTCTCTCTCTCTCTCTCTCTCTCTCTCTCTCTCTCTCTCTCTCTCTCTCTCTCCGATGAACACACTGTTGGTCTAAAAGCTTCGATCTCGGCATCAGGGTGAGTGGAGCGAGGCAGGCCATTTGCACTTTCTCAGAGCGACACTTTCTGTCACACTTACGACTTAGCGAGCGATTAAGCGCATAGGGCGGGAGTGTATTGTGTCGCTGGTTTGTGATTGGGCGGTGATGAGCGATCATTTACCTCTGTTCGACGGCATCCCAGGCAGGTGGTGTTAGATCGACCAGCCACCGACCGGAATAACTCTTTACGGCTGCAGGTGGGAGACGTTTTTTTTATTGGTGATTCCAGGTTCGTGGAGGGAGAGTGAGGGGAGAAATCTTAGGGGGCGAGAGAGAGAGAGAGAGAGAGAGAGAGAGAGAGAGAGAGAGAGAGAGAGAGAGAGAGAGAGAGAGAGAGAGAGAGAGATGGCCCCAGGGGTAGATTTTTCAATGTGTGTTTTTTTCTTCTTCTTCTTCTTCCTCCTCCTTCACGTGAGGGTTTTGTGGTCGGTTATGGTTCCGGTTAAAGAAGAAAAAAAAAAGTTGTAACCGATTTCCTATGACTTTTTATTTATTTTTTTATTTATTTATTTTTTATTCTCGTTGGAATGGCTTTTGAGGAAGAGGTAGGTAGGGAGGTGGCTTTTACTTCTGGCTTTGTGGTCTTGGCGAAACATTTCTTGACATGTAAATAAATGAACTTACCCGTGAGACTGTGACACTGTGGCTCCTCCGTTGTCCCTTGAGAGTGTCCCGGAGGTAGGACCCGGCAGGACATTTTAAGAAGCACATTTGAGTCTCGATTGACGGATCTGAAGTTAATGTATAGTACGAGGACGAGGACGAGGACATATTAAGCAACTCGAGGACAAGGCCACGTAGTAACAGGACATAGACACCTTCACTAGCTGTTCTGCAGATGGTTTGGGTCAAGGGGAGACTCATCCATCGTCGTCCTCGTCACGTGTGGGTCTCGTGTCGTCCCATCACCCACCTGGATTGAGACTGAGTGTACTTTTTTTTATTTTACTTTGATTTTTCCTCTTTGCATTTTTTTTGTCTTTTTTCCTTCTGAGCCTGGGAGTAGATGAAAAGGGTGAGCGAGGACGTGTGTTGCAGCGAGGACGGAGTGAGCGAGCGTTGCATCTCAATTCCAGTCCAATGTTTGTCTAGACGCCTGTTCTTGCCTCTCCTTCACATCCATCCCTCCCAGTCTCACTTGGCCAGTCCTCACTTGCCTCTCACTCCTCTCTTAATTCCTTCTTTCTTTCATCCTACTCGCTTTCTTCTTCTCTCTCTCTCTCTCTCTCTCTCTCTCTCTCTCTCTCTCTCTCTCTCTCTCTCTCTCTCTCTCTCTCTCTCTCTCTCTCTCTCTCTCTCTCTCTCTCTCTCTCTCTTCACTATGTCAGTTCGTCTTCCTCCTATTTTTTTCATTCACTCCCTCTCTCCCTCCTTCATTCTCTCCTCTCCCCATGCCTCACTTTTTTTTTTCACTTTCCACTCCCTCTTTCCTTCCATCCCCACGCCCTCCCTCCCTCCTTCTTTACACTCCCTTCTGTCCTTTCCTCCTCCCTCCCCCCCTTCCCACTTCTCTTCCTTTGCTCTTTTTCTTCGTCTTCTCCCTCCCTCGCGTCCACCTCACCCCCGCCCTCAGCTCCCTTCTCCCTTTGCGAGTAATGATTAACCAAGGCGGTGTGTGAGGGTAGTCAGCGGGAGCCTGTCCTGTGTGTGTGTGTGTGTGTGTGTGTGTGTGTGTGTGTGTGTGTGTGTGTGTGTGTGTGTGTGTGTGAAATATGTTGCGTTCAAATACACACACACACACACACACACACACACACACACACACACACACACACACACACACACACACACACACAGAGGCATCAAAAGGAGTTCCCCGCTGAGGGTGGGAGATCCTGGTCGGAAGGGAATTTAAGGGGGGGGCGAGGTGCATGGGTGAGGGCAACACTAGCAAATTAAGCAGGTGAGGGTGACGGGGGACTGAAAAGGGGGCGGCGGGTGGTGGGTGGTGGGCGGGGTAGAGGGTGATGATGTGAGGGGAGAATTTTGAGTAGAGTAGTGAGTAGGTGACTAAAGTAAATTCTTGAAAGAGGAAAGTAAAGAGGGGAGAATGGTGAAGTGAGTGTGAGCGGCAGAGTGAGTAGCAAGGGGCCAGGTTTTAGAGGGAGTGTGAGCACCGGGGAGAAAGAGAGCGAGGGGGTGAGAGTTGTGAGTGAGTGAGCGAGAGAGAGCAGCAAAGAGAGGAAGGAGTACTGAGGCCAAGAGAGTTGTGGAGTGAGTGAGGCGCGGTGAGAGTAGTGAGGGGGAGAGTAGCGGCGGG
This sequence comes from Metacarcinus magister, assembly GCA_029783475.1. Taxonomy (NCBI): domain Eukaryota; kingdom Metazoa; phylum Arthropoda; class Malacostraca; order Decapoda; family Cancridae; genus Metacarcinus; species Metacarcinus magister. The sequence continues at coordinate 2,508,504 of JAPQNM010000018.1, forward strand.
AGTGGCGGCGGGGGCGGGGGGCGCGTGGCCGAGTGTCCCCTGAAGCAGCCGAGGCGGCGGCCACCCAGGCCTGAGTGGCACCGTGGCGCCTCCAAGCGGCGAGCTCTTGAACTACTCAGTGTCTCGCAGCGCGCAGTATTGACAAGAAGTGTTCGTCTGTTTGTCTGTCAGGGGAGACTTGAGCGACCTGATTTATTACGTCATAATCTAGAGCTTGCGTCTGTTTTTGAAGAGAAACTCTGTCCCATAGGGCGTATCCCCACCGTTATTGCCTTCAGTTCTTCCGGCCGGGGGACATAAGAGCCAAAATGGGTCTGGCAGTGTCAACTACGGCAGGATCCTACTTGGTGTCTAGCACCCGGCCAGTCGGGCAATTATGAGCCCTTCCTCAGGAAGACCCAGAGGCGACAATTGCCGTGCGGGAGTCCAGTGGGGCCCGATAGTGGCAATAAATGCAAGCCGGGTAAATGGGCCGGGTCGCCGTGATCTGTGGATGGTTCATACAACTTGCCTTAGGCCTAATGACTCCAGACAAGCCCCGGGCCTTCAGCCGCGCCACACCCGCCCATAAAGATACGCTAGTGTTTACTCGACGCCCACCTGCCACCCATAAACCCCTAC
>JAPQNM010000018.1:2514124-2519124 GCA_029783475.1 Metacarcinus magister
TCTTTTCTCTTCTTCTTCTTCTTCTTCTTCTTCTTCTTCTTCTTCTGCTTTTCTTCTTCTTCTTCTTCTTCTTTTTCTTCTTCTTCTTCTTCTTTTTCTTCTTCTTCTTCTTCTTTTTTCTCTTCTTCTTCTTCTTCTTCTTCTTCTTCTCTCCCTTCTTCTCCTTTACTGTTGACCCTTCACCTTTCTTATCATTTTTTCTCTTTTTAATTTTTTGAACTTTCTCTTCCTCTTTATTTTCGTGTGTGTGTGTGTGTGTGTGTGTGTGTGTGTGTGTGTGTGTGTGTGTGTGTGTGTGTGTGTGTGTGTGTGTGTGTGTGTGTGTATGTGTGTGTGCCTTCCCCCTCCCTTGCCACCTTGAAACACTTAGCTTACCTTTATGTAATTGTTCTTTTACCTGTCTGTCTGTCTGTCTGTCTGTCTGTCTGTCTGTCTGTCTGTCTTTCTCTTTTGAACGTATTCTTCACATGTGTCTTATTTCATAGCTTCATCATTCTTTTCATGTGGGTTTTACTTTGTTTTTTTCTTTCTTTCTTTTTTTTTCTTTTCCTTCCTTTCCCTTGATCTTTCCTCTTGTCTTTCTTCCTGTCCGTTGTTCCTTCGTTACGGTGCCTCAGCCATTCACGTTGGTAACACTGTGTGACATCTTAACACTTGCATTCTTGTTACATTCTTTTTTTTTTATCTCTCTCTCTCTCTCTCTCTTTCTTTCTCTTTCTATTTCTCTTGACAACAAATATTTTTCGCCCTCACTGCTTGCTTGCTTTCTTTCTTTAATGATTGAGAAAGATGTTTTGACTATCCCTAATTATATTTTTTTTTACTTTCTCTCTGTCTTTTTCAATTATTTAGCATTGGGTGTATCTATCTCTTTTTTTCTTGTGTGTGTGTGTGTGAGTGCGTGTGTGTGCGTGTGTGTGCGTGTGTGGTCATGTCCTTCACGCCCCGGCCACACACTCACCCTCCATCCAAGTCACCCTCCTTGATATATCGTCTGTGTAAGCATCACCGATTCACTTAGTTGCAGCTGCTGCCTGTCCCCCAACTGCCTGCCAGCTTCCCTCTCCTCCACTCTCTCCTCTCCTCTCACTCTCATTCCTCTCCTCCACCTCCCTTACCCTCCATCTCCTTCCCTAATCCCATCACGACATCCACCTCCTCCTCCTCCTCCTCCTCCTCCTTTTCTTCCTCCTCCTCCTCCTCCTCCTCAACTTGATCCTGTCGCCCAATACTTACCCTTCAACCAACACTCTTCCGTTTTTTTTCTTCCTATACTCTCTCTCTCTCTCTCTCTCTCTCTCTCTCTCTCTCTCTCTCTCTCTCTCTCTCTCTCTCTCTCTCTCTCTCTCTCTCTCTCTCTCTCTCTCTCTCTCTCTCTCTCTCCTCTCCCCTAGTGTGTGTTCTCTGACTCGACTCGTTACTTAATTACACAAATTACCACTGTCTCCTTCTCCTCCTCCTCCTCCTCCTCCTCCTCCTCCTCCTCCTCCTCCTCCTCCTCCTCCTCCTCCTCCTCCTCCTCCTCCTCCTCCTTTTCTCCCTTCTTCTCCATACCACCGTTGATACAAAACCATAAGTGAGAATAATTATTGCTGTTTCTTCTTACTCATTCTTTACACATTTCTTCCTTTCTTTCCTTCCTTCCTTTCCTTCCTTCCTTTTTTTTTCTACTTCCCCAAGACTTGCCTCATCCTGTGCTTCTCGTCGTCGTGTCTCTGCCGCTTCATCCTGTCTCGAAATTTATCCCGAAACTCTGCTCCCTCGATTAAAACTTAGGGCTGTAGGTTCGCGTCATCAGGGCGTCTCAGCAGCACCTCTGGAAATGCTGTTGTCAGTCCGGCTGCGTCGCACTTTCCCTCCTCTTCCTCCTCCTCCTCTTCTTCTTCTTCTCCTCCTCCTTCTTCTTCCTCCTACAGCGTTTCCTGTTTTTTTTTGTTTTTTTATGAAAGAGTGGGTGAATTTAGGCCTCACCTTTGAGACGGAAAAGGCATAGAAGCATAAAGATAGGGTGAAGCCTCGCTAGCACCTCCCCCCTAAACCTCTCCCCGGCGGTGGCTCCTCTAGATAACTCCAGGGCAGCTGCACGCAACACTCCGCTCCTCCTCCCGCGGCTGTGATGGCCATGACGGGCGAGGAGCCATAACGCGGGATGACCTCAAGCCGCGCTGAATATAAGTTAAGATTTATTCTCTCTTAATTATAATCCTGCGAGATATCGTGTGACGCCATCCATGCCTCGCAACACATCGGATTTCGTCCAGGAAACCCACGTGGCAGCTGCTCTCACCTCGCAGAGACACAAACTGTTTGGTAATGCTTCTTATAATGTATTGAAGTCCTGAAGGCATCACTGAACCTTGAAGACGCCTTGCAGGGCCTCTGGCGGCGGCTTTTAGAACCTTCCCCCTTCTCCACTGTCATTCTTCGCCGCTCCCTTCCCTCCCTCCGGTGCTTCATGTCCTCGGGGTGTTCCCAAGGACGCGTTAGGTTGCCTCATAATAGGTGATTGATGAGTGTCATTCAGGAAATAGTTTGACTCGGCCGTAACATCCAGTTGGCGGGTCCTTGAGCGGGGTTAATCTCGTTTTTGGAGGGACGATATTTATCCCGATGGCGGGGCGGGCTGCGGGGCGTGGCTGGAGAGACGCTGGATTGCTTTATGAGGACGGGGATTTGTTGGAAAAGCGAGGATTGGCTGGGTTAGGTCCAAGTCGAGGTAAGGAATGTGTGTGTCTCGGAGGACATGGTAATGAAAATAAGGCAATAAAGGCGTGGCGACTCGTAAATAAAGAGGAAAGGTATAGGGTTGTGGTAGTGGTGGTGGTGGTGGTGGTGGTAGTGGTGGTGGTGGTGGTGGTGGTGGTATGTCGTGGGAGAAGACGCCCACGGAGGCAATTTAATAGGTGCTTCTGGTGTGGCTAATACTGTCTCGACGAATGAAGACCTCAGGACTCGGCACCACCTGATTTATGTGGCAAAAAAAGCGACAGAAATAACTATCCTCATTGAGACCTTCCTCCCATAATTGTGCTGACAAATTGGCGCCCCTGTTGGTTAGAGTTATGACACTGTGTTTTGCTAAGGCCCTCTCTCTCACGCGCGCGCACACTCACTCTAACACACACACACACACACACACACACACACACACACACACACACACACACACACACACACTTGCTGTACTTATTGAAAAAGGGAAGTGCTTAGTATCTTGAACGAAAATTTTCCGAAAGATTGTGTCCGTGTGGTAGCGGTGCGGCGAGGCCCGGGAGGAGCAGGGCGCCCGGTGGAAGTCAGCACGAAGACGATCTATGGGCGGAGGAGACAGTTTCCCGGAGGGCGAGACGTGCGGCCTCCACCCGTCATTGTCGTTTATTGCGCCCCCAAATAATAAATGTGTCTGTCCATGACACTGGAATGGCCTGGGGTCACATTATCCGGCCCCTCGACACTGACCTGACCTCCATTCCCCACGTTATTTATTATAGCAAAACCCAGGTCATCATGTCGTAGGATCGAAGTCATAAGTCTTGCGTGGGAGGTCAAACAAAGGCGGGTACCCTGCCTCCCAGATCCCAGATAAGAGACGGATCTGGATCATGTTGGATCAGGCGCGTCGAGCAAGTGTCCGGAGCCCAAGGCCTCACACCAGTGCTGCTGGAGCTGCCGCCGGCTGCTGGGAGGCGAAATATTGCTAACACTGTAAGAGCTAAAGTTACTCTCTAGATCTCCGCAAAACTCCACCATGACGTTGGAGTGAAGGTGAGCCTGAGTGACGGGCGGGGCTGTGCTGCGTCCTCAGGCTCAGATGCTGACTTTAATAATTTTTTTTCCCTCACGAGAGATGATGTTGAGACACTCTCATGGATAGGTTCATCAGATGAGGTAAATTTTCGAGGAGGCACGATAAGTGAAAAGTGAGGCCGCACACCTGCCGGGCCTCACCTGCAAACACCCGCCGCCCGTCCCGCTGAGTTGCCACGGAACCGAAGCGCTGTGACTCTCGCCGATTTATTGTCGAACTCCGGCAAATGCTTGAAAGTTGTCCAAGTTGGGTTCATTGGCGACTCGTTAGTTTTCATAACGTGATCTGGCGGCGCTGCACCACTGCACCAACTTGAGGTCGAGGCCACACGGGTGATGCTTCTTCTTCTTTGTAAATCCCCACAAGTGATCTTGAACTTATTTACTTAAGCTTTACACAATTCCATAAATGTACTACAGGTTTACACTGAGTTACTGATAGTTACCAAATATATATTGTTAATGACCCATTGATATTTGTTAAACCTGATATCCACATCTTCAACATGCACTTTTAAACACACACACACAAAACAAAACAAAAAAAGTTGCAGTCCCCTGAGCAAAAAAATAGTGTGAGGGCAGGGAAGGACGAGGCGGGATGGTTGGGAGGGGCAGGATGGGGCAGGTGGGCGGGGAGATGTTGGGGAGACTGTAACTTACCCAAGGATGGTGAGACCCAACCAACGAGTTCAAGGCAGGTGTTGGAGGTGTGAGTGAAGGGGCTCCTCACACCTCTTCTTCCTCTTCCTCCTCCTCTTCCTACTCTTCTTCTTCCTCCTCACTTCCTTCCTCACATCTTAAGTCCTCCTTCCTTTCCCTCCACCTCTGCACTCTTCATCCTTACACAGCATCCTGCTCTCCTTTGCGCTCCCTCCCTGCTATCTCTCTCACTAGTCCTACTCTCCTCCTCACCCCCTTCATTACCTTCTCTCTCTCTCTCTCTCTCTCTCTCTCTCTCTCTCTCTCTCTCTCTCTCTCTCTCTCTCTCTCTCTCTCTCTCTCTCTCTCTCTCTCTCTCTCTCTCTCATTCTCTCTCTCTCTACTGCCTCCTTCACAACATTGCCCCTCCCGCTCGCCCTCCGTAACCTTAAGGAACTGACCAGCAGAAGAGGCGCGCTAGAAGAGTGTTCCATAAACTACACCCAGAATGATTTTGGTTTTAAGTTTCATGGAAATCGGTCAGCTGAGAG
>JAPQNM010000018.1:2524124-2534124 GCA_029783475.1 Metacarcinus magister
ATCGTTCCTTACCCTCTCCTCGTTATCCGTAATCAGCTGATCAGTACTTCCTCCGCTGCCTCCCACCTCTTTGGACTACAGTCGGCACGAGGGCGCAGTTTCCTGGTTGGGAGATCCACAAACAGCTGTCCTTGTATCCTACTGCCAGAACTCCATAACCATCCTTTCACTCCACTTCCTCTTGCCCTCTCTCTCTCTCTCTCTCTCTCTCTCTCTCTCTCTCTCTCTTTTCTTCCTCTTCCTACTCCACTATACACGCCTCTCCTCTTTACCACCGACTGCATCCTCCTACTCCTTTTCTTCTTCTTCTTCTTCTTCTTCTTCTTCTTCTTCTTCTTCTCTTCCTCCTCTTACTACTGCTCTGTCTGTCTCTCCCTTCCTCTCGAATCTTTCTCTTTCCCTTCCAAAGTTGCCTCTACTTCTACTCCTTTCCATCGCTCCTTCTCTCTCTTTCCCTTGACAGCTGCTTCTTCCCTTTCACCCCATTCCGCCTCCCCCCCCTCCCTTATGTCCCTCTGTCTTCTCCTCCTCCTCCTGGTCCTCCTCCTCCTCCTCCTCGTCGTCGTCCTCTTCCTCCTTCACCTTATCTTTAAACAGCTGGCCGTATTCCCTCTCCTGATCCCCATCCAGCCAAGCACCGCACATACACAGGGACAACGGCGGCAGGTTCCAGTTAGTTTCCAGGAGTTATTCGCAGCTTTATGGGGCGAGCTAAATTTCCAGGGTAGACAGTGAGTGCTCTCCCTGGAAAACTTGCCATGTACGCTGATGAAGCCTGACGCGAGGCTCAAAAACTTCCGCCTCTCTGTTTTTTTTTTTTTATTTCTATTTTTTTTTCTTTAGTGTGTGTGTATGTGTGTGTACGTGTGTCTGTGTGTTTTTGAGACCCATTTTTGTTTCTGGTGCTGACCCGATGCTTACCGAGGCTGGGGGAGTTGTAAATGGGGCTTAGGAGGAAGAGGAGGCAAGGAGGAAGGAAGGGATAAAGGAAGGTAGGATCATGAGGACGAGCTAGGGAGGATCATGAGGGCGACCTTGTTTACTGGTTACGAGGGTCAACTTGTAGTTTTCTCCGTGGAGGATAGTTATCACCCTCGTCCCCTTTGTGATCCCCTTGTCTCGCCTCTCCTCCCTCCCCTCCCACACACACACTCCCATTGCCTCCCACATAACCTTCCCTCGCCCTCTGCCTCCCCCGGGCGACGTCTGGCTCACCGTAGTTTACAGTGAAGACGCGCTTGACTCCTTCATATACACCGGCTCCGTTCAGAGATGCCCGTCGTTTGCGTGAACTCATGTGGAGCCTAAATCTCGCGTGAAGTAAGACATAATTCCCCGAGGGTACACTTTTAAAGGTACGAGCGTCTGGGAAGCGTTCTCGTCTCCGTGGTATTTTGCAGCATTTTGTGTTTCCCATCATGTGGAGGTGGCCATTGTGCGTGATAACAGCCATCCAGATGTCAGAGTCCAGGCCTCTTCATTCCTGCCTTGTAGAGTCGATTTCTTGGCATTGTATTTCGCGTAAATTGTTTCCTCAGCGGCCATCTAACGCCAGCCATCCTTGTAGCCGGCCGTTCCCCACAAAGTTTAGTCATAAAGGCCTGGCAATGGGGCAATAAAGGAGGTTATGGCACATACGTGAAGACTCAGGATTCTGGAAAACTGGAGCATTCCGGGCATCATTCGAGGCCCTTCTTAAATCCTGCACAACCTTTGCTGTGTTATATCCATGACCAGGAGAGAGGCGACCTCCGGACCCCCGCAGGAGCAAGCCGTTACCACCCCTCTGCCGGAACACAATAATGCTTAATTCCACGCGTCTCTGTGTTGCTGTTTGTGCCCCGTGGCGGCCGGAAGGTGATGTCTGGTTGTGTTACAGACGCAGGGAAATGTCATTCACTGACCAAGGCCACAGAATAGAAACACGCTAGTTAGCAGGCCAGGGGCTCTTGGAGGCCTCGTTATGAATCTCTCCCTGGGAACGCCGTCAGCGTTGCCAGGCGCCAAGCCATCACGCAGGGCCCCTTCTCCTCTCCCTTGTGCTCTGCTGCGCCTCTCAGGCTGTCGCTCAGCGTCTGTAATGTCGTAGGAAAACTGTGGTGCTCAAGGGGACCAAGTCACGACGGCTCACTTTCATCTTCCTTGCTGTGTTTACTTCTTAATCACGGAATCCAAATTCTTCTCTTTAACACTATTGCGGGAAAATCTAATTTACCAACAGTATTGGGAAAATAAAATATTCGTATCCATTATGCAAAGGGAACACAGAGTGTGTCTCAGTGGGAATATTCCCGTATAATATCGCGTCTCGGGGAGCTTCCTATTAAAAGAAAGAGCAGCAATAAGCGCACGCGGCGAGGAGCCCCGCCCTCCGCGGAGGACATAACAGAAGAAAAGTCGGAATTGCTGGTGCCTTGGTGGCATCCTTGACGAGGACTCGCCCGCCGAAGACTTGGCGGATTATTGTGCATTTACCCGGCGTGCTCATGATGCCTCGGCTTGACACCACACCAGCAAAACTCTGGCGGGAGGATCACCGTGATGAGCCTGGACGGCGGCCCTCCCGCCCTCCAGCATCGCGGCCAAAATAAAACTCGCTCTTGCTCCTCCGGCCTTCTGTAATTATGGAGCTTAAGGTATTTATAAATTGCTGGGTTCTGTCTCTGTTGCACTGCGTGTGTGTGTTTGTGTGTGTGTGTGTGTGTGTGTGTGTGTGTGTGTGTGTGTGTGTGTGTGTGTGTGTGTGTGTGTGTGTGTGTTTGCTCGTGCGTGCACGTATCACTACAAAGAATGAAAGTGTATCTAAAAAAAACTATGTATGGGTAATACGTGTGTGTGTGTGTGTGTGTGTGTGTGTGTGTGTGTGTGTGTGTGTGTGTGTGTGTGTGTGTGTGTGTGTGTATGTGTGTGTGTGTGTGTGTGTGTTTGTGTGTGTGTGCGTGTGCGTGTGTAAGGATATTGTTTACATGAGCTCATAAAGGCTACCCCTCCTACACACAAACGCGCGCGCGCAACAAAAAACAATAGCCTGCGCGAGAATGTAGGAGGAGGCGAAAACCGCGCGAGCTGGGAGGGGCCGCGGAGGAGCCACACTGAACCCTAATTAAGTACGACCCAAGGACCAAAATTCCCGACACCTTGAGAGTATTTCGCGTGTGGAAAATTAGACGCTGATGCCAGGGACATGTGCCGTCTCGGGTTACGTATGATCACCATGCACTTTTGTTTTCTCTCTTCTCGTTGTTCCCACGCCTGCGAGTTTTTATTGTGGGCGAGAAGCACGCTATTCCGACGAGCAAACAGCTGGGGCCCTGAAAAGTGAGATTAGCTGATCATATACCCTCAGGTTTCGGGCCATTTAATGAATTTTAAGTCACCCCAGATGTAAGTCTTATTTTCTTGGGGCTCGGCGCAGCGGCCTCTTGTAAATATTGTTATGGTAATAGTTTTGTTTTGCTTTGTGGCCCCTACGGAACCCAGGGCGCTGCTGCTGCTGCTGCTGCTGCTGCTGCTGCTGCTGCTGCTGCTGGGTGCTGGTATATAAGGGAAGCAAGGAGAGTGTTGACTTGTTCCTGCTTATCTGTTATTGCTGTCAATTGTGTTTTATGATAACGACAAAAAGTGTTGATAATAATAAAATAATAATAATAGTATTAATAATAATAATAACAATGACAATAACAATGACTAATAATATTGATAATAATGTGAATAATAATAATAATAATGATAATAATAATAATAATGACAATCATAATAATAACAATTGTAATTATTATTATTATTATTATCATTGTTATTATTACTATTATCATCACTATTATCATCACTATTGATACAACACAACTATAGCAACAACAGCAGCCACAGCAGCAGCCACAGCAGCAGCAACAACACCGTTAAGGAAATGAATAATTCTACCAACAATGATAATGGCACCAATGCTACACTATTTGACTAACATGGAAAAACTCATAACAGTACTTCCATTGTATATTGCCTTATATTCATTTATATTCATGTCTCTCCTTCTTGTTATCTGTGAGTGCGTATATATGAATGTATATACGCACGCGCGTGTTCATAGCTGCGTGTGGGCATGTGCGTGTGTGCGTGTGTGTCTGTGTGTAAAGCTATGTTTAAGGGGAAATTCTTCTCCCGGTGTGAATGGGAATTACATCTGATACCGTAATTATCGACAATTAGTATTCATGAAGCTATTAGGAAGATGGCGGCGCCCTCATATTTTTGATAAGTTGACGTGTGTGATGGTGGAAGGGCGAGGGGGGGAGGAGGAGGAGGGGGAGGAGGGGGAGGAGGAGGAGGAGGAGGCAGATTTAGCGTGTGTGGTGACGGATGACTTGAGGATGAGGATGACAGGATGAGGGTGAAGGGATGAGGTGAAGGGGGGGGTGGACGCCAGGTGAAGGGGAAGTAGTGATGCTGGATGTCACTCTCATGACGTTGTGTTGGTGTGATGTCACGTGTGTGTGTGTGTGTGTGTGTGTGTGTGTGTGTGTGTGTGTGTGTGTGTGTGTGTGTGTGTGTGTGTTTACATTTGCGTGTTTTATGAACTTTACTTTGGTATTATTATTATTTTATTATTATTATTATTATTATTATTATTATTATTATTATTATTATTATTATTATTATTATTATCATTATTATTACCATTATTATTATTGTTATCATTAGTGAGGAGAAGACACACCTGCCGGGCCCCCATGCCGTGTTTGAGATGCAATGGTCGGAACGTGTGTGTGTGTGTGTGTGTGTGTGTGTGTGTGTGTGTGTGGTGTGTGGAGGCGGGCAGGTGACGGGCCTTGATACACATGTATGTCGTATTAGTGATCATGTTATGTGTCTGTATCTGCGATAACCTTTTATTTATATCATCTCATACCTAATATACTTCATCGAGAGAGAGAGAGAGAGAGAGAGAGAGAGAGAGAGAGAGAGAGAGAGAGAGAGAGAGAGAGAGAGAGAGAGAGAGAGAGAGAGAGAGAGAGAGAGAGCCCTTCATTACAGGTAAAAACAGAGGTGTGAGGTGGTGTGGTGTTGTCAATGGTTACCCAAAAGTGGTTGTGCAGAAATGTGTGGTTGAGGCATCTGTTTGTTGAGCGCAATTGTTCCCTTATATGAATGTGTTTGTGTGTGTGTGTATGTGAGGGAAAGACAATTCTAAGCTTCATTTTGGTGACATCTTTGTATCACTTGTGCAGGTAAAGTGATCTGAAGCTGCACAAGACTGGTGGTGTTCTGCGGTGTTTTCATAATTAATCTTCACTCTAGTACTCCGTTATGTTTGGTGTCAATTAGAAGTTACCATTTGTTTGTGTTTTTTTCGTGGGAAACTTGGGCGTTGTCAGCGCGTCCCTGCCACCTGCCTCGCGTATCAGTGTCTGACCATCAGTGGCCGAGACCCGCCGCCGCTTCTGGTGATAATTATGGAGCAGAAAACACCCAACACCTGGACAGTTCCCTGACGACGGCGGCGAACCGTAAAAGGTAATTACTTGGCGCGGCTCCTCCACCTTACGGGTCAGCAGCACCTGGAGGCCGCTGTCCCCTCCCAGCCTCACCTGCAGTGTAGCACGAACTCGACTGGAAATTGAAATGTTTTCCGGGTGTGTAACTTACATCGTAACGCCTCAGGTTACGGCGGTGGGATGGGCCGTGTGTGCCGTGCCGCTAGTCCTTGGTCCGTCTCTGCGGGTCAGCCAGCATGGGGTGGAGGGAGGTAGAGCGGATGTCTGTCTGTTTGTTTTTCCTGATAAGTTATTGTTGCTTTAGTGTTGTGTTTCCATTCACATGTACCAGTAAGAACACATCATCTTTCTATCATAAGATGTTAGATGGCGTTTCACACTTCTAATTAGTTCGCTTTTCCAGTAAGTGAAATGTGTGTTTTGTCACCAGATAACCTCAAACCTATACCATCAAGCCTTACATGTCCAAAGTCACTGTTCGACTCATCACAACTCAAGAGACGTAGCTCAGTCACTCCATACCATCAGCCTGAGTGTGTGTGTGTGTGTGTGTGTGTGTGTGTGTGTGTGTGTGTGTGTGTGTGTGTGTGTGTGTGTGTGTGGGTGTGGGTGTGCATGCGAGTGTCAGGGAGGAGGAAGAGCTTTTGCCTGAACCGGTAATTTATCATCGGCCAGAATTACTTCACAAGTCAATGTTGAATCGATTTCATATAAAAGCCTCTTGAACCTGCCATGGGGCGCCGCACTGCAGACTGCAAACCCCGTGAGAGGTGTCGGAAGTGCTTGCTGTACATCAAAGTTTGTCAGATGGAGGGAGTGGAATGACCAACCTATAAAAAATCGAGTCTTCCACTTTTTGCCGGGAAGGTGGGCAGGAATGATGGATGTAGTGAGTGGTTGTACCCTCGGGCTACTACTGGATAGTTTACACCCTAACTATCCCTTACTAATGGTAAAATACGAGCCCGCGTTTGGGCCCCACCGTCATGAAGTGTAATTGTAGTTATATGCGGCAGTCAATTGTCGGGTGCGGCTGTGGCTGAGGGAGGGAAGGGAGGGGGTGCGAGGCCGAGTGTTTGCGCTGGGGGGAGGGGAGGATTTTTTTGTGTGTGTCGCGATGGCTGTGATGAAGCGTGGTGAGTACAGGAGCGGCACGCAGGCTGGGGAAGGGCGAGGAAGGATAAGAGAGGCAGGGTGACTCTACCGTAGAATTGTTGTGATGATGAGTGTTATGTGTGATGAGTGTTGAGGGGAAGGTGTGTAGGGGAGGTGGTGAAGGTTGTGTGGCGCCCTTCAAGTAGTGTATCGGCTGTTGCTGTTGTTGCTGTTTGTTTTGCTGCGGGAAGGACGCTGATCAAAGTGTTGTTGTGTGTTATACAATGAAAAAGAAAGTGTCTTGACTTATATTATATTATGGAATATGCATAATGCGACCTGAAATCAATATAATCTTCTCTAGATGAAAAAATGTTACTTAGACTGATATTATATTTTTTCTTCTTCTCTCTCTCTCTCTCTCTCTCTCTCTCTCTCTCTCTCTCTCTCTCTCTCTCTCCCTCTCTCTCTCTCTCTCTCTCTCTCTCTCTCTCTCTCTCTCTCTCTCTCTCTCTCTCTCTCTCTCTCTCTCTCTCTCTCTCTCTCTCTCTGTGTGTCTCGTTCTCTCTCTCTCTCTCTGGCTTTGACTACGGGAAAAAAAATGACCATAAGCTTGAACTTTTTGAGATAGTTACACATTTTTGGCGTGATGAAACGAGACCCTCTTTTTTATGCAGTCTTTGGACCAAATTTTACTCCTGAGTTTTTGAAGCGACGACGGAAGCTTGGGATGTGGTGAGGGTGGTGAGGTGGATGGGTGGGTGGGTGGGTTGGTTGGGGTTGTTGGGGGTGAAGGACTGGTATGCACTCTTGTGGCGTCTACCTTCCTCTTCTTTCTTTCATCAATGCTTCCTCATCTCCTCTTTCTCATTTTTTTTTGCTTCTACATCTTCACTTTTTTACTTTCTCCTCTCCTTATCATCATGAATACACAACACCACACACACACACACACACACACCACACACCCCCCACCCACCACACCCACACACACACACACACCACACGAGGGGGGGGGGTGAGGGTAGGAGGGTTGCTGGTCACTGTATTTTTTTGTTGAAACATTTACTGCGTGTTTGTTTCCTTCACAGCCAGATATTAGGCTGAGCATTTCAACATTTAACAAATCTTTTTACTACCTTCGTCAGTGAGAGGCATTCTGTGTTTTTTTTTTGTTTCTATACATATATGTATATATATTTTGGCTGGTGCGAATACTCTGGATTAGCAGGTCAGTGGCCAGTCACGAGTTGGAATTAAATGGATCAGGAATTTGATTGGTCAGCGGACTGGCTGGCACGATAGCAGAGGGTCAGTGAATTTGTTCATCTACGCACCAGTTAATTGAGGTGTCAGAACATTTGGTATAGAAATCTAGGCTGTCTGGCGCCGGCCGACCCGCCCTCGCATAGACGCAATTGAAACTGAATCCCGACGGCGGCGTGAGCACCGCCGCCCCTCTGTCACCCGGCGACGCCTTCTGCTGTTGTTTTATTACAGAGCCAAGCACTCCCCTGCCGAGGACCCTTGCCCTCCTCTTTTCCCTACCCCTGCCATATATCCACAATTTTACTGCAAATATATATATATATATATATATATATATATATATATATATATATATATATATACAAACACACACACACACACACATACACACTCTCACCCACTGCGCAATATACATACTTGACTAGTCGCTTCAGTAGTGCCTTGCTAAGCAGCATGGGAGCGGTGTCCTGCCGGCAGGAAAATGACTGACACGTCTACAACCTGTAATTATCTTTGAGGAAGATGTCAGTTCCTGGGACGAACGCGTTTTGTCAGTGATGTTCTGGTTAGATATTCATTCCCTCGTCACACGCTGCATTATTTTTCTACGCATCGCTTGACACCTTTTGTTTTCTATTTATATTTCTTCCGGGAGACATGTCATGCTTTAATTTCAAAGTTTAGTTCCTTGTGTTCCTCTACGAAGGGTCTTGCGAGCGGCGTGGCCTTGGGGTTCTGCAGGAGTAAATTATTCAAGGACATTGGCTTCAGATGAGGGAACGGAGAGAGCACGACGAAGGGAAGGCAGGGCGTCCAGGCAGGGAAGGATGACATGGGCGGAGATCTTTTTCTTAACCTCTATTAAAGTATGATAACATTAGTAGCATCACACATGAAGGAACATAGAAGGATCAATGTTTGTGTTGAAGGTAGCGTCCGTCAGAGGCAGTGTCGAGGGAGAATAGACAGCCTGTAGGGTAAAAAAAACGCAGGAGTGACTTCTCTATCGCCGACTGTCTGTCTGGGAGGCGAGAAGTGGCGGGTCCGGGCAGGGAGGAGGAAAGGCGGGAAGAGAGAGAGAGAGAGAGAGAGAGAGAGAGAGAGAGAGAGAGAGAGAGAGAGAGAGAGAGAGAGAGAGAGAGAGAGAGAGAGAGAGAGAGAGAGAGAGAGAGAGAACAGAAAGGTGCACAGCTGAATGAAAAATAATAACATTTGAACATACATTACTATTCATTACTGTCTTGAAATTTTAACTCAAACATAAGACACATGACACGATTAGAAAAAAAAAACCAGATAGTGTTGTGTCGCGTGTCAGCCTGTCAGCCTGTCAGCGCAGTAGCCGGACTGTCAGCACATGGCGGCGGCACACGTTCGCTCGCTCGCTCCCTCCCTAGCTCCCTGCACCTTCAGTAGTAGTCTTTTATTCCTCTGATATCGGAGAAGTACCCTGATGACTACCACCAATGTTGACCTTGAGTGTCTAGCTTCATCAGACTTCTTCATGGTGAGCCGAGACGTGATTTTTTGTCGGTGGCAGTAGCGGCTGTGGTGGTATTGGTGGCTGTGGTAGTGGTGTCGAGGCGGCGATGCTGGTGGTGGTGGTAGTAGTAGTAGTAGGGTCCCCACCACAACCAGCCAGCCAGCCAGCTTGTCGGCCGCGTGTCGGGACGTCGCCTGCTAATTACCGTTTCATCGGCGCTGGGATCCGGGAGTGACGGAGGCTTTTTTCTCCCTCGGCCGCCAACCTGACTGGAAATTGGCACGTGTCTTTTATACCATTCACCGCTTGCATCTTTGAAGGTCTCACTGTCAATGGTGGTCTGGAGGCAGGCGGTGGGAGGCAGGCAGGGAGGAAGTCGAAGGAGGAGGAGGAAGAAAAAGAATGAGAAGGAGAGATGGAGGAGGAGGGGGAAGAGGAGGAGGAGGAGGAGGAGGAAACAGTGTAATAGTGGAAATCTCCAATAGTACGATGACAGTAGGGAAACAGAGAGAGACAGAGAGAGAAAGAGAGACAGCATGAAAAAAAAATAGATTAATACATCGCAGGCAAGTCCAGGCAGGAGGAGACAAGGGAGAGGAAGAGTCACCCCTCAACGGGATGCAGAGTGGAGGCAGGATGAGTCAGGAGGCGCTGAGTTAGT
>JAPQNM010000018.1:2544124-2616624 GCA_029783475.1 Metacarcinus magister
GTGACAATATATCAAGTCGTAAACACGCCTCGACAGCAGCAGCACCAACGTTCAGACTGACCTCAAACCTTAGGGCGGAGAGAGCACGTATAAAAAGCCCCAAACAAAAAAAATAAATGTTACCTCCTCAAAATACTTCTCAGGGTCGTAAAAAAAATGCCTACAAGTGGAAATGTGCAATAAAAGACAGTTGTTGTGCCCGTCTGAAGTGTTCGTCACTCGCCTTCCCCTCTCTCTGAGCCCAGCTGCGGGTGCCAGGGGGGGTGGTGGGGGGAAGAGGAGGAGGAAGAGGTGGAGGGGGTGTAAGGTGCCCACGCCTGCTCTGATATAAGGCTGATCTCAAAGGGGTTGCTTAGAGGGAGGGTACGCGGCTCACTCTTCCTAAAGCGGCTCCACATGAACGACTGACGAGCCACTCTGACTATGCAAAGTGAGCTCAAGTGTTGCATAAAACAGCTGCAGTCGAACTTTTAGATCTGCAAATTATAATAAGAAAGAAGAATTACAAGACAAGACGACTACAATTAGACACACAAGTAGGAACCTCTCTAGTACCAGCGCCAAAACAGGAGGAGGAGGAGGAGGAGGATGGGGAGGGGTAGGAAGGGGGATGATGGTAGAGAGAGAGGAGGAGGAACAGAGGTAGCAGGTGGGGTCCGTCAGGCCGTCAGCCCGTCACCTCAAACACTGCCAACTCCTAATTCGTAAAGTGCCTAAATATCCTCCCTGGCACTGGCCTCGCCGCTTTCTACTCCCGCCATTGTCAAGTGACGAATGGTGTTTTTTGGCATAATTTCGGTGCAGCTGTTTACAGGGAAGTTAGATATCAAGGCCCCGTCGCCCACTGGCAAGACTGCACCAAAGTTAAGATCGGGAAGCGGAGTGAAATACGGAGGTGAGGAGTGGCAATGCGTCAGGCTCTGGCGAATGGATATTCTGCTCTTAATTGAGGATTTCAGAAAACACTTTACGGACAGAAAACTACAGTTGGATTCCGGCCACTTACAGCTGCAGCGAGAGGAATTATCATGTGAGTTAATATGACACTAAGTGGGACGGACTACATTAGCGCTATCTTGGACGCCAAACTCACAGGGAAACAAGAATGTGCATATTTTTTTCGTTTTGTCTCGGATACGGGAACTGTGTGACAACCTGTTTACCGTTGTGTCTCGTCAGCGTCGTTTTTTTTTCTTTTGTTTTAACGGGAAGTATTTTTTTTTGTTCATGTATAGTTTTACCTCCACAAACATTGCCAGTACACTTGTATACGTACTGTTACTCTTTACCATGCACGACATACCTTCGCTTTGCCACAATGACTTCCAAGATCGACGCACTTCTGGGCCAGCCTCACGTCGACGTCTTGCTGAATGGGGCTCGTCCACCCAAGGCTTCTGACCGTCGCTACGCCACTCATTCCCTCATGCCAGGAAAAAATTCTTCAGTCGGTTTCCGTGCCAGATGCCCTGTGGTGGGCGTGTGGGCGTGCCAAGCTAGGGGTGGGGAGGGATGGAGTTTACGAGCACCCACTGAGCAGCACAACCCGGCAGGAAGTGGGTGCAGAACTACATCGTCTCTCCTTACAAAACACTAATTATTGTGTATTGGGAATCCCTTACCTGGGAGGCGATTCATGTTTCCTTGGGATGTGGAGAACCAAGGAGTATTGAGCGGTGCGACACAGCCTCTCGTGTATGAGTGTTGGGGTGCGGTAGGCCTACTTAGGTGGAGACTAGGGGGGGGAGGGGGAGGGGAACACGCACCTGCTGGGAGGCGACATGACATTTTCTGGCCAAGTAAGAAGGTGCGAAAGTTTTATGGGCAACATATATCTGCTTCACCCACTTCTTTCTGTTCGCTTTATTAGTATGCTAACGGAAATTTATGCTGCACACAAAAAAAGAAGAAAAAAAAGTTACATCTTCTTTGTAGGCCTCTCCTCGCCCTTCAAAGGTGTTAAGTGAAAGAATCCATTGCATTTTTCCTCTGTTAAGCTGAATACCTGAGAGACTCATGATGCCTTTGACGACAACCCAAGCCTTCCTCTACCACTCGACTCCCGCTCAGCTGTGAGGTGCCACTGTTAGCATTGCACTGCCTCACTCAAGATGTTTTTTACGCACATTCCTGACCCATGTTCACCCTGCCACTAAACCTTCCACAAGTAGGCGACTCACTATAACAAAAAAAAAAACATATTCTCGCGGCATGAGGTTCAGCACTTAAAGGGTTTCATCGAGCACATTCGCCGAGTCATGTGCACTCCCAGCAGCCGACAAGAGCACCGTGCACCCCTGACCACCTCCTCCACCTCCTCCTCCACCTCCATCCCAAGACATCCTGCTAAAAGTTCCCACATCGTCACAGTGCTCAAGGCAGATACACTTAACATCTCTTTGTTTTATTGCAATCAACTTTTAGATAATGTTGCGTTGCGGACAACACTCGCCATATCATACCACTGATGACAGCCGGCATAAAGATAAATAATTACCACTCGTTGGGTTGACCTCCGTCTTTTGGTCTGTCTACTAATGGCTAAATTGAACGATTCATTATAGCAGCAGCTCCTATTCGTGGAGCAGCCATGCAGGTGGTCTTCCGCATTATTCTTCGTCTATGTAGCACTTCGTCTTCACATTAGTCAGCGCAAGTTTTACACACAATGTTCTCGCCGCAGCGCCTTGGGGGACGCCACTCATCAGGCCCCACCCACCTGTCCCAGGGTAGACGGTAAAAACCCTTTATTATGGACGATAATTACAATGAATATATAATAAACATAAATCTTAGACGTGAATTGCATTTTAATTCGCTTAGTTCTTTTTGTAACATTTATTATACTGAGATGATGATTATTTCCCACATGAAAGAAGAATGAGAAGCCACTTTGTCAGTCTTGCAAGAGTTGAAAGCAGCTATTTTGACGTTAGAGGAATCGTGAAACCGCCATCATGAGGAAGGGAGTCAACACAGTAAGAAATAAGTTTATTTGACTTCACGTGTGTTGGTGTTGTCATTCCAGCGGGGAAGAGAGGCGGGGAGGGAGGGGGAAAGGGGCGGGAGGTGCCTGTGCCGGGGAATATATGGCGCAGGAAATTGAACTGTGGAAGACTGACGAAGGACCGACACCGGGGAAGGAAAAAGAAAGAAGGAAGCATCGGACGAGCATCGACGGCAAGGGCTGGAGACGCGCCGCCCCTCGAGCGCAGACGCGGAAACTGACTCCCCTTGAGCGGTGCTTCGACAGGGTGGAAGGTAAAAATAGGGAGTGTGAGATATTAAACACGAGCCCCACAAACAGTGATAAACTACCACCTATCCGCGCCGCACCTGTTGGCCGGAGCCGTGGGCGTCGATGCTTTGATCTTTTGTGATAGACGGGCGGCGTGGGTGTGCGGCGTGACAACATGTGGGCGTGCAGCAGTGACAGGCGAGCTTTTGGGGCATGTAAGGTGACAGAAAATGCATCAGGGGCAAGTTATTATTATTATTAGCACTTAAGATATTTGTTTATTTATGTTTTCTTTTTAAGAGAACTGAAGAGACGTGTAGATCCGGTTACTCAATGTGCATGCTTACGATCTTATCCGGCCAAGCTTCCTCCCGCAGGACGTCGCCTCGGCAGCCAGGCGCCGTCACGGGGAGGAGGGACGGAGGCAGTGTTTACTGCAGGAGCCGGGACACAACTCTGCCTCGACGGGCCCACAGCTCGGCCGCCTCCCCGTTTACGTGAAGCTGAAGCGTCGGCATGTGTCGCTGTGCCCGTAAAACACTGCGGGCGGCTGAAGTTTAGGGCTTGGTGCTGCGGACGGCGGCGGCAGTGGCGGTGGTGGTGGTGGTGGTGGTGATGGTGATGGCGGCGGCAAGGGTGGTGGGAGTGATATGTCTGTGGAGGTGATGGTGGTGATATGTTGGTCGGTGCGGCAGGAGGGGACGGAAGCCCGGTGTTTCGTCTTAGCCCGTCTCCGTTTTCTTCTTGTTACCGAAGCCATTGAGTGAAATGCACGGCGCCGTCAAGCCATGGTTATATTTTTTCCCGCATCGCCTTCAGGTTATAGTATGTATGCAACGCGAGGTTTGTGCTTCCCACTATGTTTATGTTTATGTTTATGTGTTCACGAAGTCAAAGCTGCACCAATGATAATAAGGAGGGAGCCTCAGCAGGGGTTTGTTGGAGCTTAAACCCATAAGATACAATCCCTCTCGCCTTTGTTGTGAAATTCTAGACACATGATTGTCACGCATGTCGAGGCTTATCAAACGCTTGCAAGTAATCATAACCAGACATAAGAGAGGTGGTGGCAAGACATTCTACATACTAAAAATATCTTTATTGAATCTACAGCATTACAGAAACTCCTGGAAATGTATTAATCAGCATGTAATACCTTGCGTCGCATCCACCTTCCTCAGTCCTCGGTCTGCAATGGTTTCCTTGGACATAGGGACGCTCTTAGAATTCCGGCTGCTTTCTTTTCCTTCCTGGTTAACTTGTGTTGCTTCTTTGTGAGTGTGGCAAGACAAGTGGCGATGGGGGAAGCGAAAACACACACACACACACACACACACACACACACACACACACACACACACACACACACACATACACACACACACAGCACACCGCAGTGTCGTGCAGGAAGTGGAACTCTGTGTGGCGTGCAAGACGGGCGAGGTTGACACACACCTGCCCAGAAATTAAGGCTCATTCACTGACTGTTGAGCTCAGGTAAAAGGGAACGAGGGAGAAGGGGAGGAGAGATACCTGGAAGAAGGAAGACGAAATGAAGGAGGAAGGAGGTAGAGGAAGGCAAGTAAAAGACTGACATCAGAGTTGGAATTGAGGAAGACAAATACAGAGACGAAACTGGAGCGGCCTGGTGCTTCGAGGGTAACGATGACCATTCTTTTCCATTTGCCATGATTGGACCACTGAGTGATTGGAGTGAATGCTAAAGTCTGCCTGATAAATGTTAATGATCGCGTGATATATGGCTGGCGTGGAGCGGCAAGGGAGGGAGGGGCAGGGTGGGAGGGGTAGGTTAGGTTAGGTTAAGAGGGTCACAACGACGGATGGAAGCCAAGCTGGTTGGTTTTATGTGAAGTTCCTCTTGATGCCGTGAAATCGTGCGTGTTCTTTTGGTGTTCCTGACCGTCTATTTCTGACTATGGTTCATCTCTTTTACTAATACTATATAAATGATGTAACTTCACCCTACAAATTTGTATCATTTTAACATAGAAGGATCTGTTAGCTTATATCTTTTTTAAGTAAGGTTTTGCAGAATAACAAGTGATGTATTGTTTGACTTAACACTTAATGGTGAAACTCTTCCTTCTTGTAGCAGCATCCCGGCGGCAGCCTCAGTGTGGTGGGGAAGGAAATAGATGCTGACAACCAGAATCCTTTGTAAAACGCTTATTTGCATATTATTCTAAGATTTTTTTTTTTATCTCATTATGAAATTAATATAAAAAGTCTGTGTATGTGTGTGTGTATGTGTTTTTGAGAGAGAGAGAGAGAGAGAGAGAGAGAGAGAGAGAGAGAGAGAGAGAGAGAGAGAGAGAGAGAGAGAGAGAGAGAGAGAGAGAGAGAGAGAGAGAGAGAGAGAGACGAAGTAAGGTACAACATTGATTTATTCTTACTACCAATCCTCAGTTCCTGATCCAACTAACAAAAGCGAGAAAGTAGACCATCAAGTGTAGTCGCTTGGCACGTCATGAGAAAGGTGTAGTGAGGCGGGGGGGAGGGGAAGAGGAGGGGGGAGGGGGAGGGGTGCCACGTGCCAGGTGTAATGGAGGAGGGGAAGCATAGGTAGGTAGGTAGATAGAGAGGGAGAGAACATTAGGTGACATTATGTTCTTCACTGATTCTTGAGTTGTTATACAAATTCGTGATTTCGTTGATATTTCTTAAGTGTTCCTTGGGCGTTCCGTAAGTGTCGGGATGAACGTGAATTATTAAAGTTCCGTCAGGTGAAGAAAAAAAAAGATACATTTCTTCATAATAAAAAGAAAAATTGGATATGAAAGTGTAGGAAGTGTTTATAACCACACGTTAACTCCTCCTCCTCCTCCTCCTCTTCCTCCTCCTCCTCCTCCTCCTCCTCCTCCTCCTCCTCCTCCTCCTCAAGTGCTTGTTGGTTTGCTCTAAGGTATAAAATGTAAGCTATAGGAATGAGACTATCTTATACTGGGATCGAGGTTCTGTTAACATCGGAAATACCTTTCTCTTGTGTAACAACTGCACGAGCGTCTTGTGTAGCGTGAAGACAAGGACGAAAGTGAGAGAATTACAGATGGCGTGTGTTGGATAGCAGGCAAGGAAGCCCTGTGGTGGTGTCGGTAGGGGAGGCGAATCAAAGGTAAGAGTGGGTTCAGGGAGAGAAGAGCAGAAGAAGGAACAGATGAGTGGCAGAGGAAGGGGTGGAATGAGTAGGTGGAAGAAAAGGTGGCGGCTGGAGAGGGGAGCGATCGCGTTGCAGGACGGTGCCGAGGAAAATGTTGGAGCGACATGTTGCCTCAAGACTGTGCTCTGTGAGGCTAGCTTGTCGCACTGCCTTTCGCCTCCGTATGTATGTAGCATTCCTATTCCTCCTCCTCCTTTACGCCCTTCAAACGGCTAGGCTGATGACTGTCTAGGGGCGTCTGTGCATGACTAGGCGTCTTAGTGGTGTCTCGCCTAACCTCACAACACTCTCGTCTCGCAACACACACAGTCAAGGGCGAACATTTAGGGGAACTGCTGTGTATCGCGGGTTCTGGCAACACAACTGTCAGACGATGTCACCCCTTGACTGACAGACGGCCGACACCGACATCTCAGAGGCTGACAACCGACGGGGATAAAACACGGCTTGCACCAGACGTGGCTTCAGGTAGTGACTGTCAAGGGGTTGAAAATGGTAGAGGAGTGGAGAGGGAGGCGAGGGTGACGCGTGAGGGAATAGTGTAGAATGGGAGGGTGAGGGGAGTGAGTCAAGGCAGTTGTGTGAGGAATTCTAGTGTGAATTGTGAGTGAGGGGCAAGATGTGTGTGTCACGAGGGTGTGTGTGTGTGTGTGTGTGTGTGTGTGTGTGTGTGTGTGTGTGTGTGTGTGTGTGTGTGTGTGTGTGTGTGTGTGTGTGACCCTGAGCGTGACGTCAGCTTGAGAGAGAGAGAGAGAGAGAGAGAGAGAGAGAGAGAGAGAGAGAGAGAGAGAGAGAGAGAGAGAGAGAGAGAGAGAGAGAGAGAGAGAGAGAGATATGATAGACAGATGAAAAAAAAAGACAGACATATAGACAAAAACAGAGAAAGTGTGTTTATGTGTGTGTGTGTGTGTGTGTGTGTGTGTGTGTGTGTGTGTGTGTGTGTGTGTGTGTGTGTGTGTGTGTGTGTGTGTGTGTGTGTGTGTGTTCGCTCGGTAACACAATGAATGCTCAAGAGGTCATCAGTACATACATCCCAGACCGACTTTCTTGAACGTAATTGTGTGTGTGTGTGTGTGTGTGTGTGTGTGTGTGTGTGTGTGTGTGTGTGTGTGTGTGTGTGTGTGTATGTGTATGTGTATGTGTATGTGTATGTGTGTGTGTGTGTGTGTGTATGTATGTGTGTGTGTGTGTGTGTGTGTGTGTGTGTGTGTGTTGCCATCATCACTTGGGGCTGCAGCAGGACGCCCTCCTCCCCAACGCTCCCCTTGACGCAGGCACAAAAGACTTCAAGTAAAAATTAGATGACCCGAGGAAATTTATAGCTCGGTGACGGCACATTAACACGGCCATACGTTTGGTGATTTGTGTGTCTCTGAAGGCAGCTCCGGGAAGGGGGAGGCGTTACTGAGAGGGTGAGCGGACGCAGGAGTGTGAGTGTGAAGGGAGGTGTAAAAGGGAACGTGAGGGGAGGGCGGGCGGGTGGGCGGGCGGGAGCGACACATTCAAGTAAAAGATGAGGAGTAGCTTGCGTATGTACACTTGGTAAAGGCGGCATTGCAGTGAGGAAGTTAGAATTGCATAAACAGAGGTTGGCGTTGAGTGTGAGGCGTAAGACTGACTGCCTGCCTGCCTGCCTGCCTGGCCCTCGCACCCTCCCTTACCTCCTCTCTCTACAACCACCCTCATCTCCTCCCTCCCTCCCTCCCTCACCCTCCTCTTATCTCACTCCCGACTTTGATCTCCGTTGCGTTTTCAGGTCTCGGTAAGAAGCATCGTCTCCCCGACACTGGTTACTGGTGACGGATTGCTCGCTTCCTTCAACCTTTTATTTCCTCCCTTTTTTATTATTGAATCCACAATCTTGTTGGTAGATCACGTTTGCCTCCCGTCCCCGCGAGTTCTCTAGAGTGGAAGGGGAGGTGAGGGGAGGGGAGTGGAGGGGAAGCGGCGGAGGTTAATCATGACTTGAGGGGGAAGGAAAAACTGATATTCATTCTGTTAGTGTTTTTCTTACCTTTAGCAATCATATACATCCGCTGCAACAGACTTTGGGTAGAAATGAGGACGCAGTGTGTGTGTGTTGCTCCACTCCCTCACTCTCCTCGCTCGTCCCTCTTGCGTGGATGAAGGGTGGAGGGAGGGGAGTGGAGGGGAGAGGAGGTGGGGTGAGTACAGTGAGTGAGGGGTGTACCGTGTAGTGCCGCTGGGGTAGGGCAGTAATGTCTCAATAGCGTGTGGCACAGGTGGACGGCGCCGCAGCAAGGGATGGCATGCACGTGTGGAGCGCTGCCTGACACCCCCCACTCCCCTCTCCTACACTCACTTGGCACCCTCCCGCTTCTCCCCCCTCACCCCCCCCGTCACCCTTGTTGATACTGTGGCACCCTCGCGCGGCGGTTTCAAACTTACAGAAGATTTTTCGTTTCTATATTTCTTTGACTTTGATTTACTTTTATACTCGTTTCGTCCGTCTGTTCCGTTCCATCACAACGAGTAGATGTTCCAAATTGATTCTCGTGGTTTTTTTTTCTTGTCTTCTCATCCTTTCTTTCTTATAACTAGTTTTTTTTTATATATAAAGTTTATCACCGTGATTAAGTGGATATTGACTTTCTCTTCCCAGGAATAATTAGTTAATTTTTCTTCTTCTCACTCACTGACCTTCTTCTCTCTTTGTTGCATCAATCAAACACGTTTTCCCAGCAGCGGCAACAGCCACGGCAACAGCAACAACAGCAGCAAGTTCTTGTGACTCAACTGACTGTCACGTAACCTTATATATGCTACTCAGCTTTGTGTGTTTTCTCCTCCATGCCCTTCCGCTGTCCTTACTTAATCTGTGGGAGGAAGGAAGGAAAAGGTAGAGAGACCTGGGAGAAGGGAGCTACTTTTGGTGATCAGTGTATTTGTGATGCATGTTAATAATGTTGATTTTGACATAGATTATATTAAGCTTTATAATATAACTATTTATTTATCTATACAATATCACGTTTTTTTTCTTTTTTTAGCTTTCTCTAGTAATTCTTTCACTCCATGTGCTTCCTTTCCCTTTCCTACATAATTCCATGCCTCGCTTTGCAACCTAATCTTCCTTTTCTAACTCTCCTAACCTTCTTCATTTATATCCCTCTCTTGTATACCTCTTTTTACTCCACTTAGTTGTTATTTATATACACACACACACACACACACACACACACACATACACACACACACACACACACACACACACACACACACACACACACACACACACACACACACACACACACACACACACACTCACTCTCACTCACTCTCACTCTCACTCTCACTCTCACTCTCACTCTCTCTCTCTCTCTCTCTCTCTCTCTCTCTCTCTCTCTCTCTCTCTCTCTCGCCACCTTCCCCTCTCCCACTTTGCCTTCGTCCCCCACTGACTCTGTAAGTGGATCGCCTCGGAGTGTATTTCTGCGATCCAACGCGCCTCTTTCTAAATATTTATGTCGTTATTTATGTTTCAGCTAAAACATCGCTGATTTGCTGGCTTTTAAAGCAGAAAAATACGATATTTATCTTCACTCGTGTGCGACTCTTCCCGAATTCAATGACTGGTTGTGGGATTCTTTCTGTGTGGTGTGTGTGTGTGTGTGTGTGTGTGTGTGTGTGTGTGTGTGTGTGTGTGTGTGTGTGTGTGTGTGTTGTGTGGTGTGTGTGTGTGTGTGCGTGTGTGTGTGTGGTGTTCACAAATATATACGTGTGAGTATACGAGGTGCCACGGACGCAGGTGTGGTGCCCGTGGGTGTGTGGAGGCATTTTGGCTGCCAGGGAGTGTACGTACGTGGTATTGAGAGAGGAAGGCAAGGTGGAGGGAAGGAGGGAGGAAGGGAGGGAGGGAGGGTAGGAAGGCGGGGTTAGCTCTGTGTGGGAAGGTAATGATGGAGACTCTTTTGTTTTGGTTCTCACACTTGCCTGCCTGGTCAATGTGGTGAGGCTGGAGTTTGTTATTATAACTCCTTTATGCGGTGGTGTGTGCCCTGAGGGTGGGGTGCGGCGCCCCTGTTCGCTCCTCACCCTTTGTGGCTGGCCGAACCTTTGACTGTTCTGACTTACTTGATTAAGGTTGAATGGTTTGACTGCATTTAATACAATGTATGATTACACAAGAAGTGCTTACATCTTGCATTCATGTTGTTCTCGCGTCCTGCTTCGAGCCGTTGCATTCTGTATCCTATATTTGCTGTTGCATAATTCTGTATTCAATCATTACATCATTGAGGGTCATGTATATTGATATATGTGCATGCATAAGTCACCATCAGTTCGTCTTGTGCATGAGTAAGTGATGAACCAATGAATCATATCTTTAATAAGAATAATGCCAGTAATGTATAACTCCGCCAAATTCATAGTTTATCAGCCTCTCAATGTCAGACGTGATATCAGAGTAAATATGTGAAGCTAATTAGTGATAGGGTTTGAAAGGATGAAGAGACAAAGAGGAAGAGGAGGGAAGCAATGGAGAAAGGCGGTGTGAGGGTGGGAGTGTCGCCCCAGGGCGGCCGTGGAGCGAAGAGAGGGTTCATGAGAAGAGGGAGAGAGAAAGGAGTGGAGCAGGGAGAGAAGGAAACACAGGAGGGAACTAAGGGGTCGTGACAGCGTCGGGGATGCAGATGGGGGACCAAAAGCAAGACAGAACAGACTTACTCTTGCAGGAGTCACAGGAGAACAAAACCTGCTCGTTGCCGTATAAGGCTGAGGCGACGCTGCCGTATAAAGCTGCTGCTCACTATTCGCTATGTTAGTGCTAACGGACACAGCTTGTCGGTTAATTGTCTGTAGATGTGTGGAGGAGTTTCTAGTGGAGGGAAGCGCCTCAGACCCCTTCTCCCCTTGCTGTCTGCACGGCAGCGGTGCTAACGGTGCGTCGTGTTCTGATCTGATCAGGACTTTCTGCTCCCTTAAGAAGAGTGAGTGAGAAATGAAGGTGTTTGTTGCAGCGAAGAAATCCTGTGGAGAGTAATATTGTGTATGTGTTTGTGAAGGGAGGAAGGGGGCGTGTTCAGTAGTCAAGTAGCTTCAGTTCTTCAGTTCAAATCAAAAGAGGAAGCTGAGTATATTTATTTTTTCCTCACCTTGAAGGCCACTGATTAGCAGTCCACGCACACACAGTCAGTATCATCGGGAATATAGTCACCAGTTTCCTGCATTGTTCGCATGTGACAGACGATCCCAGGTCAACCACTTCCTGCATATGTTGTGTGCTTGGCAGGTGACATTGCAAGGCGTCCTTAATATACTGGTTCCCTCCTTAGTGGTTATAACGGCGGCGACCAGACCAGTCAGTGTTCACGCCCTTCCGTCCCCTTCCATTGGGAGTGATACGTAATGGTTCAGATTCACCTGTGGAGTTATCACTTACTCCACCGATGGTGACTGGTTCTTAAAAAGTTTTAATATTAGATGCTATTAAGGTGTCAATATTAAATGTTTAAGAAGCTTTTATTATAATAATAGCCAACAAATTTCCTCTTCCTGTGGCCGAGGTGTCGGAGATGGTCGTAACAACAAATGTATGATTTCCGGCCGGTTGTTGCTCCACACCTGGCCAGGCTAGCGAGGCGCCTCTCTTTGCCTTGCCACACTGCCATTGACGGTCGATTCAGGACACTAAAACATGAAACTATTTCCGTGAAGAACTATAATTTAACTGCAGTTTGAGAATATATTTACCTTTGTTATAGCTTCTGGTTTACCTTTGTCTGTCGCCTCAAAACACCAGATGTTCCCTGACACTTAACTCCCTCCGTCCCGCCTCCCTCATTATTGACTTTTTTTTAACCTCCACTCGTCCCATTAAACTTAACTCGAGGTCACCTTCTCTATGCGTCTCTGCAAAACCTCATTTATCCCTCTATAAGCTCCCTGGGTTTACCATTACCCCGCCCTGCCTCTCCCTCCACCCCCCCCTTCCCACACCTGTCACCTGGCCCGTCGAGCTGACCCACCCTTGTCACATTCCGTCTAAACCCTTAACAATCTCCGTTAAGCCCATCACAGTCCGGCAGACTTTCATAACCAGCCTTGTGTTGGGTTGCATCACAGTTTAACTGAGACTTGCTTCAGGTTCCTTAAAAAGATAATGGAAATTTGACCCATCCGAGAAACCCAGAAAGAATGACGTTGATCCTAATCATATTGCGAAAACAGCAGTTCTCCATTTGCAGTTGGAATGACAGGTATTGCCTGGGCCATCAGCCCTACCTGCCCGGCCAGGGTTAAACATTTCAATCCAATGAGTGCGACCTTGCTGGCCAGACGTTGTCGACCCCTCCCCGTCAGGAAGGATTGGAGGAAAGGAGGGAAGCTGCAACAGTGTGGATGTAAAGGAGACAGGAATCTTGACTGGAAATTTAGACGCAGAAGTGGTAGAAAATTGTTCACCGAAACTACTAATCATCTACTTCAGATTCTACTTTATAACAAGTATTGCGCATTTCTTGCACGTTAATATATTGCAAGTAGCTGATTCTCTTGTATATTGATTGTCATTAATCCATTCTTGTGAGGCGAAGGAATTCCAGTAGGATAGTTTTTCCTTGAGTAATGACAAGCTGCCGTCATTGGTCACCGCGGGCCCTGGAGCCACACCTGCTGTTCGCTAATGAGAGAAAAAAGGAAGGTGGTGGTGTGCGGGCATGCGCTGGCTGCTAATTAGCACGTGGGCTGAGCCACAATGACGCACGGTTGGGTCATACATACCCAACCGAATACAGACCGCTCGCCCGCCGCACCACCGACCGACCACGACCATAAACTGCGGGTGGGAGGTAGCCGGCAGGAGGTGTGAGCTGGGGGTGGCGAGAGGGGGAAGTTTATTGTAAGGTTTACCGATATTTATTGCAGGATAGAGGTGGCGAGGGAATTCGTTGCCATTGCTTAAGCAACCCAAGGCAGGAGGTTGGGCGTCCTGGAGGGGGGGCAGGGGAGAAGGTGCATGAGGCCCCCAGGATGGTAGCACCCGCTCACCCCTCACCCCCTCCTTCATGGGCTGTTTTTGTGACTGTAGCAAACTCTTGCAGGGTAAACAAAGCTGTTGTCATGTGTTATTGCTGGCGGGAAGGACAAGTACATTGGTTTTTTAGAGTGGAAGAGGAGGAAGAAGAGGAGCAGGAGGAAAGATGGGAAGGGGCATGACACTGAGGTGGAGGGAAGGAAAAGGAGAGGTGTTGCGTGCTGCTGACAACCTGGGAACACATCAAGGATTTTTTTTTTTTACTTTGATATCTCGTCCAAGACTGTCGAGAAACTCTTCCGTGCGTTGGAAGATTACAAAAAAAAGAACAAACATTTAATCTGTTTGGTGCTGTTGGGTACAAAATGTTATCAATGTTGACTTACTTTCTTGTTCAGTGACTAATTATACTTCTTTTTCTTTACAGGTAAGTACCCTTGTGGTGACGTGGTCGTGGCGCCTCTACACCTGCGGGTCTCTGCGTCACCCTGTACGTGTTCCGGAGGTGGTAAGTACTGTACAGCCCCCCACCCTGGTGCCTGGTGCCCCCTGCCCCCACCCGTCTGCCCCTGCCCGTGGAGGGATAATGACGACAGTAGTAGTATCAATAATGATGAGAACAATGAAATTAATATATGAATTGATAATAGAATTTTAGTATAATTGATATCATTATTATCAATTAGCATTAATGGTTATTGTTAATTATTTTGTCATTAGATAACTTGCCCTTAACATGTGTTGCAGCATCCACATACAAGGGTATTAGAGGCTAGATCACACCCGAATGGTATACTGCCATAATGTACCGAGACAGGAACACGAGAGCACTGGGCGGCAGGTAGCAGCGAGCTACCTGTCTGACCGGCAGTGCGAGGCCCTCACACCTGAGGACTGGCCAGGTGCCTCACTCCCCTCTTCCGCTTCTTTTTTAACACGGCCACTGGGAGGCTGGGGCGCCGTGTCAGTGGTATTGATCGGTCAGAGCTCATCATCATGGGACCACTATATTGATGTGTGCCTGCCTGGCCACCCTCGGCATTACGATCGATAATCACGCTTCTAAGATCGGAAACACGAAGCGTCATTGTAAAAGGAATGTATAAAAGTGAAAAAAGAAAAAGAGTAAACTGAGTAAATTTGGTGTGTTTTTTTTTTTATTGGTGTGTGTCGGCAGCGTGGTAGTGGTGGTGGTGGTGATGGTAGTGGTGGTGGTGGTGATGGTGTGTGATTGGCATGGTGGGGCTGCATGGCTGCCGGGTCATGAAAAATTCATATCCGTACTTACTAGGGTCACGTGATTAACACAAAAGGTTACTCATAGTGCAGCAGACTTACCCGCATCCATGTAGGGGGAAGGAAATGGTCCTTTTGAGCCGGGAATGTAGGGGTTGATTTAGAATGCAAATGTATGCGGGGTTGAGTTACCCTTTGTGCCAGATAACTCAGGTGAGGCGTAAACGTGTTAGTAAACCGACTTGATCCCGACAAATAACCAGAAGAGCTCTTTCTTCAGTGACTCGCAGGTCATTTTGAACCTTAAACCCCAACGTGTAGAGTCGCACCACCTTGATGACACTTAGGATGATACGCCCATACACTCCCACGCTTATTGTTTGCTTAGTATAATAGTGGACTTGTTGCCTGCACGAGAGACACTGACGACGTGGAGCCGGGACACAGCCGACGTGCAGCGGTAGTACACGTGGAGACTGGCAGCGGCGGGGAACATGTAAGGACGGAAGCTGTACTGTCAGTGTCGTTGGTCGGTGCAGTGGTGCGCGGCGGCGAGGGGCGTCCCTGGCGAGGGCGTGCAGGTGTGTGTCTGGGCGGTGGGAGATGAGCGTAGCGACGACACACCCGGTGGGAATGAGAGATGAGTCCTGCATCACTAGTTATGGTAATGAGGGAGCTTGGCAGGACCGCGGCCACAGCACTGTTGATAGAGACTCCAAATTATGTGTTTAATGGCGGTGCTTCTAGCAGGAAAAACAGCGTCATAGCCCAGATTTTCTCTTGAGCAGAAATGGTTTTTTTTTGGTTTCTTCCATCTTGCTCTTTCCTTCCAGCCCTCCTTGCCCACCCCTCTCCTGAACACAGCATTCCTTGCCCTTTCTCCTTCCTTCACAGCAGCTCACAGCCATCCTCTCCTCTCCTCCTTACCTTTTATCTCTCTCTCTCTCCCTCTTCCCTCCCTCCCTCCCTCCCTCCCTCAGCCCCTCACTGTTTCCCCTTATCCGGTCCTGCCGTCGTTAGCGTCTGGTCGTCTTTTTCTCAAATTATCCCACTTTTTATTTCTGTCATTTCCGTGCATAACAATTAGCAATCTTATCTTCCATAATCACGATAATCACCAACATTCTTGTTCTCCCTCCATCAGCGTTCTTCCTTTTTATCCGTGGCGTCATTTTTCCCCCTTTCTGTATGTTTTGCTTCTTCCTTCTGTTTGTCTCCTTTGTTTTAGCTCTCGCCTCGCTTCGCCTTGCTCTGCCTCGCCCCGCCTTGCCTCGCCTCTCCTCGCCTCTCCTCCCTGTCTTGTCTTGTTTTGTTTTCCTTTCATCAAACTCTCCTTTTGAATTCCACTTGGTCGCGTTTTGTCTTTTTTTTGTTTTTTATTATGTTCATCTTCCTCTATTCACTTGCATATAAATCGTCATCATTGTTTGTTTATCTGTGTTTCTCTTTATTCCGTGTTTATATTGCCTTGTATTTTTATTTTATTTCTCAGTGATGTAATTTTTTGTGTGTGTGTGTGTGTGTGTGTGTGTGTGTGTGTGTGTGTGTGTGTGTGTGTGTGTGTGTGTGTGTGTGTGTGTGTGTTTCTTCTTTAGTGTTCAAGGACAATTTTTTTTTTTTCTCCGCCTAATCCTTGTGTTTTTTTACATTTTATCAGTGTAGTGTGTTTTGTTATCTTCCTTGGGTGTGTGTGTGTGTGTGTGTGTGTGTGTGTGTGTGTGTGTGTGTGTGTGTGTGTGTGTGTGTGTGTGTGTGTGTGTGTGTGTGTGTGTGTGTGTGAATATTCTCTTTCTCTCCTGCGTTTGCATTTTTGGCCCTTTCTCTTTCGCTTTGTCATTCTCTCTCTCTCTCTCTCTCTCTCTCTCTCTCTCTCTCTCTCTCTCTCTCTCTCTCTCTCTCTCTCTCTCTCTCTCTCTCTCTCTCTCTCTCTCTCTCTCTCTCTCTCTCTCTCTCTCTCTCTTTCTCTCACACACTCTCTCTCTCGCTCTTACCTCCTGCTCTATCTCCCTCTCCTTCCTGATTTATCTACTTTTTACGTCGCTCTCCATTTTACATCCGCGGCCATACCTTCCTTCCCTTTCATTTACCCCCTTTTCATCTTTCCACGTTTACCTGCGGGTCGGGTCCTCCGCCTTGCCACCCTCGGGCTGCCGCCTCTCTTCTCGCCGGCGGACATTGACGAAGTAAAATGGGCAGGAGAGCGCGAGGGGGAGAAGGGAAGTAGAAGAGTAAGTCCCCTGGTCAGTGGCTGATGTTTTGTGACCGCATTTTAATGATGTGGCAGCAGGAGGGGGCAGACGGGAAAATGTCGCTAATTTGTCCCCTTCAGGAGTGTTGGAGCCTGAGGCGGCTGGTGATGCCTTAGAAGAGGTAAGGAGGTGGAAGGAGGTGCCCCTATGTGTGGTAGGGTTGTGAAAGGTGCAGCGTGTTCATGGTTTGTACGTCGTTGGGAGGAGCAGTGTAACCATCAGGCTCACCGCCACCTTAGGCAACAACATCTATTACCACCACCACCACCACCACCATCACCACTACCACCACCACCACCACCACCACCACCACCACCACCACCACCACCACCACCACCACCACCACCACCACCACCACCACTACTATCACTTATACAACACGTATTAGTACTACAACTGCTGCTACTACTACTACAACTACTTCTGATTATATTACCACAATCACCAACACTATAATGGCGCTTCGAAGAATATGTTTAATCATATATATACATATATATACTTCTCTCCCTTTACGCCTCCCGCGAGTCTTCTGTCATGGCGTCTCGGTTGTCCTTCCCGTGGGGTCAGCTGCACCCCCTCCACGCCCGGTGCAGGAGGAAAGTTTTGATCACCTCGTCTTCTTGTGTCTCGGGTTAGTGAGGGAGGATGCATCAGACGTGCGATGGGTCTTATTCCTTTGATCGGAAGTAAGGTTGAGAGTCAAATAATAGCGAACAGTTTTCTAGTTACTCTTGAAACTGTTGTTGTTGTTGCTTCTAAGATAACTTTTCCCTTAAGTTCTCTCCTTTCCTCTCCCCTGAAGCCACTGGTTTGCGGGTTAGGGCTAAAAGTGTCATCCTTTTGGCCTCCTTTTGGTCGCCTTTTGGTTTCTTTCGGGGTTCCTCGGAAGGGTCGCGGGTGACAAATTCCTGCCCGCCACGACCACGACGCCCTCGCCTCCCCCACACACATCACCCGCCCCGGCCGTCAGCTGGGTGACGTTTGGGTGTGGGGAGCCTCTGACTGAGGTGAGCGAGGAAGGAAGAAGGAGGAGCATGTGGAGAAAGAAGAGGAAGGTGTTGATGGAGTCGAGTGAAGAAGAGGGTGAGGGTGAAGATGGGTGAGGCGATCGAGGGTCTTTGTAACAGTGGTGGTCTTTAGTGTGAGGCCTTCCAGAAATACTAATCAAGGCAACTACCATAATGGGAATCTAACGCTCATAATCAACATTGACTATTCAGTAGATGGTCAGAGTTGACGCTAGTCGGGGAATGCATTGAGCACCGCAGCCCAGCGTCCAGCGGCGGCCGGCGTAACACAGTCCTGGTCTACGTCACCCCCGAACAGGCAGGCGACCAGTGTGGGTGGGGGTGGGGGGTGGGGGGGTGCGAGGAGCGGCGTGACGCGAGACAAATGTGGTGTCTGGGTCAGGGCACCGGTGGCTCTTGTAATGACTGCATTGTGGCCTACGTGCCTAATAGATTACCCCGGGGACCATGTCTCTGGCTTCCAAGACATCCTTTCAGGGATCTCATCTCAGATCGGTGGGCGGGGAGGCAGGGCTCGTGCAGGCGCCTCCTCGGACTGTACTCTGTAAAGGCGTAGCTTGTATAACAACATGCACTCAAAGGTTTACCTGCGTTCACTCTGCTTGAACTTACGACAAAGTGTAAGTCAGATGTGCGAACGAATGAGTGAGTCAGTTAGGGAAAGAGAGAGAGGGTTGGTGAGTGAGTTAGTGAGGGAGTGTTTGGGTGAGCGAGTTGGTGAGGGGAGAAGTGGGTCACCGAGGCAGGGAGCGAGTGAGTGAGCAAACGAGTGAGTGAGTGGGGCCAGGGCTGCGAGAGCGGGCGTGGATGGGAAGGGTGGTGAGTATCTTTCCCTGCCAGTGACGCTGTTGGTCCTCGGGGACGCGCTCCCTCGCCCTAGAGCTGAAGGGGGTTGGGGGGGAGGCGGTCATGTGTGCGTGTGGGTGGAAATATTTTTGGGTTGTGTGTGTATGTGTGTGAATGTGTGCGTGTGCATGTGTGTGTATGTATGTATGCATATGTGTGTTGTGTGTTTCTGTGAGTACGTGTGTGTGTGTGTGTGTGTGTCAGTGCTAAATACAGACCCTCCAAAAAGAGAAGAAAAAAAATCAATAGATCAAAGCGTCAACATAAACATGAATTAAAAACAAAAACTCAATAGAAATCTACATTAAAATCTCATGTGTGTTCAGGTCAGTGAATAACAAGTGTATCTGGTGTGAGGTGAGGGGCTCTTACGGAGGCTGACCAAGCATTACCCTGACGTATGGAGGTGATCAGGCCAGGAGGTGACCCAGCACTCACCTCGGAGGCGCCGCTGATAAGGGGAAGGCCCGCCCGCTTGAGGGATGACGAGGGAAGGGTGGACAAGGGGAGGGAAGGGTGGACAAGAGGAGGGAAGGGAAGGGGAGGGAGAAGTGAAGGGTAAAGAAGTAGGAAAGTGTCGTGCCTCAGAATTACATGATTGTGGTTGTAGAGGGTGAGGGTGTGTGTGTGTGTGTGTGTATTTGTGTGTGTTTGTGTGTGTTAATGTTGCGAAGGATGATAGAGAGAGAGAGAGAGAGAGAGAGAGAGAGAGAGAGAGAGAGAGAGAGAGAGAGAGAGAGAGAGAGAGAGAGAGAGAGAGAGAGTGTACGACTGAGTGATGAGTGGAAGGAGAGGGAGGAAGGAGGAGGACGAGGAGAAGGGGAGTGATGAGGGGAGGAGAGGGGTGAGGAGGGGAGAAGAGAGAAGGGAAGGGAAGGGAAGAGAAGGGCGAGGGGGAGTGAGTAAAGGGTCGGGTCAGGAGTGGATGACGTTGAGTGATGGGGCACCTCAAGGACTCCCTCCCTTCACCCCCCCTGCTGATGGATGGACGGGCCGGGGCGGACATTTACCCATCATGGACAATGGCCCATCAACGGCACTGGGCCTCC
This sequence comes from Metacarcinus magister, assembly GCA_029783475.1. Lineage (NCBI taxonomy): Eukaryota > Metazoa > Arthropoda > Malacostraca > Decapoda > Cancridae > Metacarcinus > Metacarcinus magister. The sequence continues at coordinate 2,563,949 of JAPQNM010000018.1, forward strand.
TGGGACACCCACACTAAATATGGATATTTTCCTTCCACCCGAGGCTCTGAATCCCCGTCTCTCATGTCCTCTGGTCGTTGTTCCAGAGTCAGACATGAGGGACACAATTTAGTTTTTCCTTCTATAGTATTCATGTTAAGTTGGTAGTTTTCCTTCTTTCGTATTATTCTTGAAATGCATCCATCAGGAGGGGCTTTACTTTCCCTTGGTACGTACTTATCCTTCGTGCCTCAGAAGGGGAAGGAAGGAAGGGTGGGTGGGTGGGAGGTCGTGGGCATGAAACTCTCAAAAGAACATTGTGGTTTCCTAAAGATTCGAGGAGGCCCAGTTTCCTTTCCTCCTTTTTCCTTTTCTTCTTCCTTCTTGTGCCCCGTTCAAATACCTGGAGGGAAGGTGTCGCTTATGACTTGAAAACAAAACCAAAAAATACCTCCATTAGTATATAAACCGACATTGGTTCCCGAGGATTTGCTCAGCCAACACTCAGCGTGAGGGAAAAACTAGGAATCTGAAGCTTAAACATCGTAGAGAACATTGCTAGCAGATTTATGGGTCATTTGTTCCGGTTACTTTAGCTTCGTCTGAACAGAGGAGCATTTGGGGCGAGGCGGCGGGATCGAGCCACCCTTCCCTTGCAGCCTTCTCCCCAAGACCACCTCCACCAGGAAACAGGAAATGGCGCCCTTAGAGTCAGTTGATACTTCCCCCTACCCCCTTAGTATTTTTTTTTGTGTTATACCCACGCTTGATATATTTACGAGGTTACGAGGGTACTGCTGGTCTCTGCTGTTTGGGGGGGATAAAGGCTCCGGTTCTGTGCTACCTGAGTGAATAGACGAACGAGTACGCACATAAATTGTCTGGCGGCGGCCCGTCTGTAATGGCCCCAGATGTGACGTCGACCTTTCACGAATTTATGGCAACGGAGCGTCACGGGTCCCGTTCGTCATAAGGGAGAAAAGGAACAGTAATGTCGTCAATAAATTTCCTTTCCGAAACAGACCAGAGCAGAGACTGTATGGCTTGGGGAAGGGGGTTACTGGCCGGCTGGGAGGGGCTCTGGCTGAGTGGATGTGTGTGTGTGTGTGTGTGTGTGTGTGTGTGTGTCCGTGTGTGTGTGTGGCTGAGTAACTTTGAGAATGTATGGATGAATAGATGGATGGCTCAGTCAGTGGTTGGTTACTATTCATCTAAATGGATGTGTAATACTAATACATCACATGCAGTCAAGGCAAAAGATAAGCACACACACACACACACACACACACACACACACACACACCCACACACACACACACACACACACACACACACACACACACACACACACACACACACACACACACACACACACACACACACACACACACACACACCCACACACACACACACACACATGACCATACCTGGGCGCACACACGCACATACACATCCCCACCTGTCTTGGAGTGATTTACTGCTCGGGCATCTTTCCCTTCCCTCCAGACCTTAAGTAGGAATCTTGACATCTTACTCGAACCTGTCTGTCTGTCTCCATATGTGTGTGTGTGTGTGTGTGTGTGTGTGTGTGTGTGTGTGTGTGTGTGTGTGTGTGTGTGTGTGTGTGTGTGTGTGTGTGTGTTTGAGAGGATGGGATTGAGGGAAGGAGAGGGAGGGAGGCTGTCTTAGGGTCTTAGGCGTACCTCCCGAAACGTCTGGTGAAGTGAGACCGACGTGATCCATCGTAGAGACATGAACGTGTCCAACCCGACGGGACGAGGGTGTCGGGGCCGATGGGGTGACGCAAGGGAACAAATAGGGTGTTAGATGGAGGGGCAGACGGACGGACCTCAGGCACTCAACGCATGACAATTGTACATACTAGTACCTTGGCGCCTTGGACGACACTCAAGAGACGGACGCACTAGTGGCAGCGTGAAAATGATCCTTACGTTACGTTAGCCCGGCAGCATTTAGCACCATCATGCCGCCGGCCCTAGATATCCCGGGTGGAAAGGTTAGCCGTAAATCTAATGTGGCTTCAATGGCAGGGTGTCCCAAGCTGACAGGGCAGCGCTTGGCTCTCGGGATGGGAGGGAGTCTGCTGGTGCACTCACTGTTCGTCATCCCCACACCGACGTTACTAAATCTACCTCGATTCTTGACTATCACACCAACTGACAATACTTCATTTGCAGACTGTTTGGTTCTATCTCCCCCCTCCCTTCTTTTCTTTGCTCGAACTGATTCTTGGGTTTTTTTTCTCTTCCAATTGTGCAAACGTCGTGGGAGAAGTGGTAAAGAGACTGTTATTGTGATAGTGGTGGTGGTGGTGGTGGTGATGGTGGTGGTGGTGGCGGCTCGAGAAGGAATGCTGTAACGATGTGAATAATGCTGGGTGATGCCCATATTACGAGGCCCTAGTGTGATACGTGGTGGTGGTAGCATCTGGATAGAGGGAGTAATAGCAGTTTTGGTGGCAGGGGAAAGGGATCAGAAGGGTGTAGCAGTAGTGGTGGTGGTGGAGGTAGGGGCTGGAAAGAGAGAAGTAGTGATGGTGATGGTAGGGGTTAGGGGAGAGGGAAGGAGGGAGGGGTTGCTGTAGTGGTGATGGGGTAGGAGCCGGGGAGTGAAGAGGAGGAGGAGGAGGAGGTGTAGTGGTGGTGGTGGAGTCGTAGTGGTGCCTCGATTGATGGTAGTTTGAGACTGTAAAGCCATCTATTAGGCCGTAGAGAGGACGTGTACTTGGTGAACTTTGGTCGTCACTCGCGTCGTCTGGACCAACTCGTCTGGTGCAACATCAGGGAGAAGCCGTGTTGTTGGTCCCAAGTTGAGTCGTCAGTAACCTGGCTTCGGAAAATTCTGCCCGTTGACTGCGACTGTTTGAGAGTTGAGTTTGAGCCGCCAGCCAGCCAGCCAGCCAGCCACATCCCCATCCACATCCACATCTACCCTCCCGGCTCCCTGCTGAGGTGGAGGACGTGTGGGGGGGTTGTTATTGCTGCTGCTTCTTGTGTGGCATCTACCTTACTCGTGAACTTTGCAAAAACTATTTACCTTATTCTGAATGCATAATGAATTTAGTTTGATGGCTGATGCATTACGTGCTGAGTAACATCACTGAGACCATCAAGTCCCAACAGGATGATCATAAAGTCAATAAATGCATCAGTGAATTTTGTGCTTGACTTCCGTTAGCATCTCGAACTCATTCATGAAGTGTTCCGGCCCATCCAGCCGCCTCGCCGCCACGCCGCGCCCCTCGTGTCCGTACACGAACCTCTCCTCTTTTTTCCTTGTTTCTCGATGCAGTTTTTGTGCTGTTTTCAGTCGGCCATTCTGAGAGTCGGTCGATATATTACAGCTGAGTGAGTGACGTGGAATGGCCGGCGGCACCCAGAAGATCGCCTCTATGACCGGCAATGGCAATGGCGAAAGTGCTCTGCGTCCTGAGATAAAAACTTTTCGGGCAGGTCCCTCAGCCTCGAGCCTACAAATCACTTGACATGGACGTGGTTCCTGCTGGCCGGGACCCGAGGAGGGGCGGCGGTAAGCGGCCCAGGAACACCCGCGGCATTTAGAATGGAAGCGTTATACTCTCCTCGCCGGTGAGATAGTAAGCGTAAAGTGCAGGAAGAGTCAAGAGTTTACGAATTAATGCAGAGGAAACTTTAGCAGATCACCGAATACAAAGTTACGGCACGAAAATTGTGGGACATTAAAGAAGAATAACATTGATACTTGCGTAGTAATGTTACATGTGGACGATTTTTACTTTCGTGAAGTGTGAAGACTGAATCAGTATTGCATTTAGTTACAGTGGTGTGGGTTTTGTATTGAGCGCGGGGCCGTGAATGTCTGCCTTACTGATGTATGAGGAGCGATCAAACAGGAGAAGTTTGCTCCCTGATCCCAGCACAATGAGGCCTCCGTCTCCCAGCCAACATCACCGCCGCACAACAAAGGTCTCTGTTTTCGTTTCGGCCATTTATGTCCAAAACTATAATTAACTGCGGAGGGGAAAATCCTCGAAATGTGTGTCGGGCCGGAGCCTCCTGGCGGGGGTTGCTTGCAGACGGTGACATGGTGATGGATGCCTTCCCGGGCACGCCACTTTCAAACGCTCCGCCTGGGGGTCTGGTCAGCTGCTGCTCTCTCTCTCTCTCTCTCTCTCTCTCTCTCTCTCTCTCTCTCTCTCTCTCTCTCTCTCTCTCTCTCTCTCTCTCTCTCTCTCTCTCTCTCCTCCTTCCCTTCCTCCATCCATCCCTCACCGCTACCCCCTCCACCCCCGCCCGTCTCCCTTTGGTCTCCCTGGTTGTCGTTAGGAAGTATTCGCAAACCACTGTAATGGCCATGACGCTGGGAGTGGAGCTCATTAATGGTCAGCGAGAAGCTCTTCTTCATTAATCACAAGATATCAAGAATGTCTGCCGCTGCGCTGTACCTGAGATTTTGAGATTTCGTGGCGAGGTGTGGTGGCGAGGAGGTCGGGTTAACCTCTTGACCATTAATTCCCCGAGTAGGGTTACTGGACCTGTCTGCTTATCAGTAATTTCTATGCATTTGTTTGAAGTCTTAATGGTGAAAGACGCGATGTTTGACTTTCAAATTGGAGGCTCAGGGGTGAAGTAATGAAGGGAGGGGCCTCATCAGGGGCGTCACCTTCCAGAACCCCGCTGCCTCACTAACCCGCCCCCACACCTGCGCCCCTGCCTCCCCTACGTCCCTGTAGCCTCCTCTAAGTAACACTGAAGCTTTTGCATACCATTACGATCCTACTTTTGTCCTCACACGCGTTAACGAAATCACTTACCATCACTAAATATCACTTGCCTAGGTGTGGCGTGTGTTCAAGGTGGTGGGGGTGGCATGGGGGCGGCAGGTAGTGTGTTATCGTAAGCACTGCTGGCAGATGAGTACCGGGACATGTGGTGATAGAGATGTTGCGAGCGTGGACATAGAACAGCAGCCTCCGGAGGCTATGCTGCCGCAGCCTCCTCCCCGAGGGACAACAGCTGCCGAAATGCCGTAAGGGGAAGCGACCCAGGCCCTTCTGACTGTTTGACGGCCGCATCATGTGTTCTGTGATGAAAAATTAATGACCAAATGCATTCACCAGGCACCCCTCTTTGCCGAGCCCGGGGACTACACCCGTAGCGTGAGTCACAGTAAATCCAACCACTTGGCACCTCGCTATAAGGGTCGATGAGACGTGCGTATAGGCTGCGGGTTACCCTGGTCTTGTGGGCGTGCTGTGTCAAGCGACATAAATCAAAGAACAGAGCCAATAGTCTTGTTTCGTCACCTTCTACATCCGAGGTTGGGCGTTGCGTTCCGTCCTTCATTGAAGACGTAGCGGTGAGACGGCCTCACCATTACTCATGACACCAACCCTGTCAGCGGGACGACCGCACTGCCGCCCGTCCGCTCTGCTGGTACGTCCCGACACGCGGTCCTGGGGCGCCTCACTATTATTACAGGTGAGCAAGATGTTCGTCACCTGTCGACCTGTCAGCCCACGCCAGCTTTCTGTGCCAAGAATCAGAATGTGCGACGCGCGAGGACCTATTACCTGCACGGGAGTCTGAGCGCCGCGGAGGCCTTCCCCGAGCCTCATTTCGGGGATGCTCGACGCTGCTCCACCCTGTCATGTATTATTCCACGTGGGATAAAACCAAATTATAGATGCGTACCTTGAGCAGAGACAGCTGACAAGGCGGCTCTCTTAAGTATTTTTATCCACAGCCAATACTGTATAAATATTATTAACGTTTTGCTACTACTACTACTACTACTACTACTACTTATAATTATGATAATAATAATTATATTAATAATAATAATAATAATAATAATAGTAATAATAATAATAACAATAATAATAATGATAATGATAATGATACAATAGTAATAATAATAATAAAATAAAAAATAATAATCTAAACATAACGATGAGAGCTGTCTACACAGCGGTGACTTGCTAACCACAACATCCCACCACAACCACCACCACCACCACCACCTAAACGTCTGCCTCATCGGCGGGTGGTGGTGGTGGTGGTGGTGGTGGGAATGGTGGTGGTGGTATTGTAAAAAATATTAGTCCGTCCGTTACAAAAAGATAAAATAAAGAAACTGAGAAAACGGGAGATAATTAGAGGGAGATGAAGAGTGGAGGCGGAGGAAACATCCATCAGCAACTATTTCCGGCTCTCTCGCAATCATCACAATTGGGGGATAGAACTTATTGTCTCCCGCTATCGTTCCTTGATATATTGTTACTAATAACATATATGACGGAATTGTTGTTTTTATCGCCGATGGACCGTGCTGGGTGGACGACCAATACCTGATGACTGTGTGGGGGGAGGGAGGGGGGGAGTGTGTGTGGGAGAAGGTGTGTGTGCGTGTGTGCGCGGACCTGTCTGGCGGTGGTGGTGGTGGTGTTTGTAGCAGTGTCATTATGATTGTGGTGAATGTTTGGCTAATTGTGGGTGATGAGTGTGGTGAGTGTTGGCGGTGGTGAGTGATTTCTGGTAATGATGTTAAGTGTGTGTGTGTGTATGTGTGTGTGTGTGTGTGTGTGTGTGTGTGTGTGTGTGTGTGTGTGTGTGTGTGTGTGTGTGTGTGTGTGTGTGTATGTGTGTGTGTGTGTGTGTGTGTGTGTGTGTGTGTTACGCAGTGTGCACTCACCTATCATTATCAACAAATTGGACGTTTTTTTTATCAAGAAAAAATAATGAAAATATGTAGTACTAACACACACCAGCGAGTGAGAAAGAAGCATGTCGGCTGAACACAGAGAATTAAATCAAGTTCAAGGATTACCGCGACTAACAACCAGTAAATAGATAATACTCATACACAGGTGCAACAAGCGAAGTGACGTGTTCGTGAATTACTAAATATATATATGAAGTAACAATTGAAGTGTTTATTTTGAATACCGTCATCGCAGCAGCGGATCCGTAGCCAGCATGTTAGTAATAGTAGTAGTAGTAGTAGTAATAGTTGTAGTAATATGAAATTATAATAATGATAATAATAATGATAGATACAAACATATGACAAAAAAATACCACAACTACTTTGCAAAACTTATGTTACTGTAAATTTTATCCCTGTGGCAATACTTCTTTAGATATTATAGTTTATGTGAGAAACAACTTTTTACTCAATTCTCAATGCAAAAAAATCTAAGGTCATGGAGTGAGTGCGTTCATGTTCGTGGGCGTGGGCGTGGGTGTAGGTGTGGGCTTGGCTGTGGGCGCCGCTGTAACACGAGGCGACAGGTGACCCACATAATTGGGCAGGTTTAAGCAACACTGTTCACTGACTTGCCGGCAGAAATGGTGTTAATGGCGGCGTCAAACATTCACGTGTTCTTATTTCCTGATGCCCCGCTGTGCCGAGGGCGTCGCAGTGACTCATCAATACCTAACGAGGCCAGGTAAGGGGGTGGCGGAGGGAACAACACCTCCCACCACCACTACCACACTACTACTACCACACAATCACTACCACACTGACACCACCACCACTATACCATCTCACTGCCAACACTTCTACACCACCTCACTGTCCACCCTACCACCAACGCTATCAGTCACCTCCACCACTACTATCACTGTCACTACGCAACCACCACCACCACCACCACCACCACCTTCGCCTCCGCCGCTCCCACCTCCACTTCCGCCGTGTCAGCTTGGAGGGCTACCAGAGGCTGTCCTGCTCCCCTCTGCATCCCGACCATCAGCAGTTAATCTGTACATTTGTGATGGCCTCATGGAACCCTGTGTACTTGGCTTGCAAGATGGCCGAGGTGCCTGTACTAATATTTGGACAGGGTCTGATGGATGGCATAAACTGCACAGCTCCCCCGCTGGGCAGCCCACCCAGCCAGGGAGTCAGACCCTGCCCACCCCGACCACCTGCCCACCCACCCACTCGCCGCCCGCCTGCCACACACCCGCCCACAGGTAAACGCCAATACCCATCACTTCTCCCTCGAGCCATTAGTATAATCAAATAAACAAAACCTCCCATCATTCTCTCCCGCGAACTTTGATTGGTGTGTAAATCAATAACGTCTTGATTATAGGTCCGTCTTCAGAGGGAGGACTGAGGCTCATTAATAAGCATTGTGTAATTAGTCTGTTCCGCTTCGCTCGATTGTAAGTGCTGCCTTGCTTAGCGGGGGACTTCTGTCACGCTTCGGGATGGCAGCATTCAAATTTTTCTTTGTTTTCGTAATGGAGTCCAGCTTCTGTCATACTGAATAAGAGATTAACTTGCAACGTGACACAAATTACTGGCTTTGTGTTAACACCGTTCTACAGGCTGCCGAGGCGCGCCGTCCTCACAGGGACCTTGTGTCGCCACTCACCATTCCCATTAAGTTAGGGCTTCCTGTACACGGAGCATGTCACATCACACGGACGCTCTCGGGCGGGTGAGGAGCAGCGGGGCGCGGCGAGGCACCAGATGACGTGGGCGGTGTGTCCTCCCATCCACCCACCACCCCCGGTCCAGCCTGTTGAGGGGGAGGTTACGACCGGCGGGTGATAGCCATCAGCTTACGTTTCTTGTCACTCGTTTGTTATGTGGTGGAGTGGTGTTTGCCCTCCGCCACCCGCCCTCCACTGACAAGACTCGTTTTTTTGTTTACTCTCCGCACAACCGTCACCAGCACCCAAATTACCCGGCGGGGAGGGACGGCGGCAGCGCTGTATACGGGGCGGCGGGTGTCGGGGAACCAAGTTTGCTTTGGGGCGAGGACTGTTTGGATATAAGTTTTTTACAACTCATGGGAAGTTTGGACATAGAGACAAGGAGCGAGTCACCGGAACGCAGCAGCTTTGGTGGGTTGAGGGAAGCTGACCGAGCGATGTAAACAAAAGTGGATCATTGACTCTTACCACCATGAGATAAAGTCCAAAAAAAAAAAAATCACCAACACTATAATACCAAGACTCCTTTGTGCGTGACTGAGAGACTCCCGCTCGGCCATCTGCGCGTGAGTTGACGAATCACAAGGTCAGCACCGTATCGAATGTGTTTTTAGACTCAGCAAAGGAACACGTGAAAAGATGATTAATGAGGAAGGGAACTGAAAAGCTGTAGGCGTAGATGTGGGGGTGGCGGAGGCGGAAGGGGACTGTGGGGGAGGTGTGGGTGGAGGCGTACCGTGGGAGCAGCAGTGTGTGTGTGTGTGTGTGTGTGTGTGTGTGTGTGTGTGTGTGTGTGTGTGTGTGTGTGTTTGGGGGGAGGAGGGAAGCCAGTACATCCATGTTATCGAGTCGGTGGGTTCAGTCGTCGTTATTCGTTTCAGTTCGTGTTAGTAATGACTTGATGAGGAACAGCGTGCAAAGAGTAGCATAGATTAGTCCAAAGTAAGTGGAAATTATGGTGTTTGTGGTTTTTGCGAGGCGCCTAACGAGCATGGATATTTTCAGACGAAGACAAAGTACTCGGTGAAATGTGTGGGTCATGAGGAGAGGGAGCTGTGCCTGAAGAGGAGGATGATATAATGAAGGCTGAATGAAAGTATTTGGAGGACTGAGTAGTAGTAGTAGTAGTAGTAGTAATGATAGTGGTAGTACTAGTAGTTGTAGTAGCAGGAAGTAGAAGTGAAGGTATTACTCGCAGGGGGAGCTGGGAGAGAAGGGCAGGTAGGACGCAGGATATGAGTGGGGAGGTGTGGGGAGGAGAACAAGGAAAGAGAGAGAGAGAGAGAGAGAGAGAGAGAGAGAGAGAGAGAGAGAGAGAGAGAGAGAGAGAGAGAGAGAGAGAGAGAGAGAGAGAGAGAGAAAGAGAGAAAGAGTAACTGAGGAAGTAACCAAAAAATACCAGTTTTCAGAGAACTAATACACGTAATAGATTAATACGAAACGACCTCCTTTGACTGGCTAAGTTTGGGGAGGAAGAGGAAAGAGAAGGATGAGGATGAGGAGGCGGGGCGGTGCTAGGAGGGAGCTGCTGCTGCTGCTTTGTATGAGGGACCTGAAGACTGTGATCCCCAACTTCCTGCTGTGGCCATTTAACTGACAGGAAGTGTTTTATAGCAGTCTCTTCTTTTTGACTGTTTGCTTCCTCAACGCCGCAGCTTTAATGCCAATTAGCATGACGTACGGGGCCAAAGTACTGCCATCAAGTAAATAACGCCTCAGTGGCCCCATTACTTTCTCTGCTTACACGGGTCGGTCGCTTCATTAAGAGACAGTTTAACGCAGTGTAGCTCGGCTGTGTGTTAGGCATCGGAGCAAGGTGAATGAAGGTGACATAGCAGCAAATCACAATACACACACACACACACACACACACACACACACACACACACACACACACACACACACACACACACACACACACACACACACACACACAACTCACTAGACCCCCAGCGTAGGATGTGCCTCACTAACACATCATTACAACGTCATTATTACACGACGCGCGTTGGCACAGCTCTCTCGCCATTAAACACACCCACCCTCAGGCTATTACAGCACGCATAAGCACAGCATACCAACCGCAGCGCCACAACGACGCTCACCAGGAAACACCCATCACCACGGTCTCAATTTTTCACGTCGTCGAAATAATTTATGGCAATATTGACGCGAGTGATATATTAAAGAATTAACCTGTGTCCTCAAGGCTTCTAGCTCAACCTTGGTGTGTGTGTGTGTGTGTGTGTGTGTGTGTGTGTGTGTGTGTGTGTGTGTGTGTGTGTGTGTGTGTGTGTGTGTGTGTTCAGGTCACGATATAGAAATCATTGATCAAAGTTATTCAGTTTTTTTTTTTTTTTTCGTGTGTGTGGAATTGATGACGAGTCGAGGCTTGAAGTGTCTGCACGGGTGACTCTCTCCCATTACTTTCCTTCTCCTATTCCTATTCCTCCTCTTCCTCCTCCTCCTCCTCTTCTTCCTCCTCCTCCTCCTCCTCCTCCTCCTCCTCCTCCTCCTCCTCCTCCTTACCCCTCGTGCCCCTCTCGCCTGTCATCACCGTCATCACGTCCACTCCTGACGCCTCGACCTTCATCTGTCTGCCCTCCTGTCCACTCACATCTTCCAACCTGACCTTCATTTCCTCTTACCCACCACACACTTCGCCCACCTCTCCCAAAATTTCACCCCCTCTCTCCCTCGCTCCCTTCCTCCTCCTCCTCTCCCTCACACCTCCACCTTCGTTCCTCCCTCCATCCCTCCACCCCTTGGCTCTCCCTCGTTCCTTCCCTCCCGCCTATCATTCTTCTCACGTCTCCTAACTCGTCTCCTTCCCCGTCAGCCTACAATTAGAGCAGTTTCTGGAACGTCGTGGCAAGCGGACCGATGCAGCTATAGGCGGGTTGTTGACCTCCACGTGGGGTCTTCTGCGTCCCTTCGTCAGTAGTCTGTCATTGTTTTGTTCAGCCTTCTCGCCTCCTTGGTTTTATGATCCTCCTGTTCACACACCTATGTTTATTTGATTTTATTACTGTAGTCTTTATTCACGGTTGTTGATCTTCATTGCTTCATTTTCTTGATACTATTTGACTTCTTCTACTGTGGTGATGGTGGTGGTGGTGGTGGTGGTGGTGGTGGTGGTGTTGGTTGTAACCTGCTGTGGTGACCTACTACTTACTCCCTGCTGCCTTGATTACTACTGCTGCTTTCCCTTAGTTCTGCTTGACCTCAGACACGAGAGCTTTAAGCAGACGTATTAAGTAAGACTCACTGCTGCAAGACATTCTCCTCGACCTTTCTCTTCCCTTCTTCCGTCTCCACCATCAACACCACCACCACCACCACCACCACGCACTTATTTTTACACAAGACGGTGGTGTTGTTGGGTGTTAGTGGCATAACTTTATAATTCTCATATCTATACATCAGGTTAATGTTAAGTGTTAATCTCCATAATGGCTAACACACACTCCAGTAACAGACGGGAGTTCAAAGTCGCCCTCGCCCTGTTGGTCCGCTGGTAATAATTTATACGGAAGAATGCAGTTCGAGTTGTGGCTGAGGAGGAGGAGAGTGGCGGCGGCGGGGCGATAAGAGCTGCTAATGATACACGGTCGACTCTTGAATCCACCTCGTTTGCACTGGACGGGAGGCTAGCAGCAGATTTATCAACACTCTTCTACTAACTATTACTTCGTGGTGGTGACTCTCCTTCCTCCTCCTACCTCTCTTCCTTCTACTCCTTCATCCTCTTCCTCCCTTCCTGTCTTCCTCCTTCTTCCTCTTTCTGTAATTCTTTTTTCTACATTGTTCTTCACGCTTTCATACGTCGTTCACTCCGTCACTCCTCCTCCTCTTCCTTCACCTCACCCACTCCCCTCTCCTCCTCCTCCTCCGCCTCATCCAGACCCCGCCCCCCCCCCGACCCGCTTCCGCCCCACCCACGAGACCATTACTGTGGTGGGCGAGATTGCTATTTATTGTGCCTTTTTCTCGCTCGGGATGTATTTTTTTGTTATTCAGGTGAAGCCATTATGTGAGGCGATGGATGCGTTTTATGGAGGTGTTTGTGCCCGTGATGAGGGTAGTTGTCCGATCACAGGGGAGGAGGAGGAGGAGGAGGAGGAGGAGGAGGAGGGGGGGAGGAAGAGGAGGAGGAGGAGGCGTGGGGGTTGTAAGGAAAGTTTAAGGAAAAAAATGAGAGGAAGGAATAGAAAAAAAGAGAGGTATAGGACGGTTTAGAACACGTAGGTAGAGAGAGAGAGAGAGAGAGAGAGAGAGAGAGAGAGAGAGAGAGAGAGAGAGAGAGAGAGAGAGAGAGAGAGAGAGAGAGAGAGAGAGAGAGAGAGAGAGAGAGAGAGAGGAAGTGAAGAAAGAAATAGACATGCACTCATTAAGGAGAAGGAAAAATAAAGGTTAGTAGGAAGAAGAGGAAAGAGGAGGAAAAGATGTGTAAAGGGAATGATGCAGCAATGAGTGAGTGGAGGAAAAATTGGAGAGAGAAAAGGAGGGAAGGAGGGAAGGTAGGAGGGAAGGAGGGATGTAGGGGAGGAAAGGAAGGAGGAGGAGGAGGAGGAGAGCTTGTGTAACTCGTCTCTTCTCGGTTTCTCTATTCTTAATGTGAGTGTTTTTCTGTGTAACGCATGAAGAGTGAGTGAGCTTAGTCGTGATATGTTGTATAGATGTGACGTCATTCTCTCTCTCTCTCTCTCTCTCTCTCTCTCTCTCTCTCTCTCTCTCTCTCTCTTTCTCTCTCTCTTCTCTCTCTCTCTCTCTCTCTCTCTCTCTCTCTCTCTCTCTCTCTCTCTCTCTCTCTCTCTCTCTCTCTCTCTCTCTCTCTCTCTCTCTCTGTTGAAAATTGTCTCAGATCAATATCAATCATGTTTACCGAAATAAAAATAAGTTATGGTAGGCGGACACACACACACACACACACACACACACACACACACACACACACACACACACACACACACACACACACACACACACACACACACACACACACACACACAGAAGGCAGCGTGTCCGGTTCTCGTTACGGTTAACATGAATAATTCCTCTTTGGGTTGAGTGACATCTCTCGGGCCGCGTGTGTTTCGAGGCGGCGCAGCGCTTTTTTGTGCGCTGCGCCTCCTCAGTACGTCATCAGTCCTACCGGGAACCAGTAATTGTGTTGGAAAGGCTCCTCAATTTTATCGGGAAACAGCGCTGCTCTCTGTCAGAAGGGGAGCATTGATGAATGGAGGAAAGAAAAGCAGGGGAAAGGGCCAGCTAGTACTACATGAGTATTAACTGAAATTGCTGTACATAATGCATTAGAGACGCACGATTTACATTAAGGAAAAAATAGCATTCTGCACGCAAGGAAATACATTCGTTGGCTTCTCTTTACTTGTCTTAAACATTTATTCTCTACGTACTTACATTCCTTGCTTTAGTTCCCATATTATTATTATTATCTTTTTCTTAACTTTCTCGTCTTCCCTTCCCTCGTGTTCTTCCCTTACCTACAAGTGAGTAGTTGGAGTGCACACACACACACCTGCCGCACTGTGCTGGAGGCGTCTAAGGTACTACCTGTTACAAGGGGCGCCTCAACACGCCTTTCCGGAAGGAAAGGTCGAGGCCGCGGGGAGGGGGAAGAGTTTTTTGCTTCGCTTTAAGGTTGTTGATGGACTATGGAAGTATTTCATTCAAGTTTATTGGGTAATTACCAGGAGAATCAAATCGAACTGTTAGTACCAGTTTGTTAGATATGTTTTAATAGTGGTTCTTCCGCGCCCAGCGGCCGGGGATCACTCAGTGTTCTTTATGTTGTTGGTGCGGTGGTTCGAGGCTGTAAATCTTAAGTGAAGGCGTCCTTGAAGAGCCTCGTTTTCCTGTCACGAACAAGCAAATAGCGAAGATACTTGTGTTGATTTGATAAAGTTAAAGGGTGTTGAAAGAACAATTGTGCGGCGACTTTCTATAGTTGAGTGTTTAAGTATATTGTTTACTAATACACGATATATTTAACATTTTATAAACGTATAAAGGTAATTACGTACTGTTAGAAATATGGCTGGGAGGGAATAAGTATGGGAATAAAGTGTAGGTGATGGTGCTCGCTGGGCCTCGGGTGTAACTGAGGTGGAGGCTGAAGGTATGTGTTCGAGGGGAGTGAGATGGAGTGGATGGAGTTGAGAGGCGGCGGGAAATGGTTGAGCAGTGGCTGTGCGGCGGGAGGAGGCGGCGTGACGCTGGCTTGGCATGCGGCCGCCCCGTTCTTCATTCGCCACCAGACATTATGACCAATTACATTTCAAATGGATCTGACATCATCAAAAGGGACGTCTGGCCAGTGTGGTCAGTCTCGACACCCAGTCCTCGCCCCAGGCTCGGCGAGGCCACTCCTCAACCTTTGTAGCCTTCTTTCAGGACTTTCCGAGGAATGGAAGTAGACTCCTCTCATGTCGTGCAATGCAACTCAAAATAGGAGTGACATGAGTCCGTGATGGCGGTGATATGGAGTGACATGCCGCCTCTCCTCACGGAACCTTGGGAGACTTATCAACTTCAGCTCCGTGGTGGTGGGTTTTGGGGGGGAGGGGGCGTCAGACGGAGGCAGCAGGGGTGAAGGGGGAGGGTACGTTCTGCTGGGGGACAGGGTGAACAAGTCCCCCGCGGCAGGGTTGAGTCAAAACCATCGGAAGGACGTGAAGTGATAAATAGCTTCAGGAGCGAACGTTGACGCCTCGTAGCGGGCCTTGGAGTCAGTCGTCGGAGGGGTGCAGGAGGAGGGAGGTGTGTCCGGCCTGACTATTAATCTTGACCCATAAAGCAGGAGTAATGACGGCGCCGTGCAGCACTCCCTCGGTGCTGGACTGCGGCCGCCATGCAAAACACACCCGAGGTCCTCTAATTGTGTCCAAGTGCCGAGTCACTGGCCATTAAGGACACTCTGGGCTCGGCTTCCTCCTCCCTGTCGCGATGTCCAAGGTCCTCCCCGCCGCCCCTCGCTCAGCCGTGATGGCCTGCGTTTTAAAATCAATTTCAGAGGACGGTCATTATTTTCTCTTGGTTTATAAGGTGCTACTCAGGCTAAATGATCGCTGTTTACAGGCGAGGAGTGTCTCCGGGGCCCCGACGGCTTGTGTCCGCCGCTGATAGACGCTCACCGCCGCCCCTGTCACTATTGTACTGGGCGGGAAGGTTGGTCTCGCCGCGGGATGACAAAGACGTTGGTGATGAGCGCATTTAGTCGACTCGCTTCGTCGCCTTATTCACATTCTCTCATCAATTATATTATCTTTTCTTATTGCTTTAGTTCTCTCTCTCTCTCTCTCTCTCTCTCTCTCTCTCTCTCTCTCTCTCTCTCTCTCTCTCTCTCTCTCTCTCTCTCTCTCTCTCTCTCTCTCTCTCTCTCTCTCTCTCTCTCTCTCTCTCTCTCTCTCTCTGACCTATTTCTATCTACGTTGTGATTTCTTTACTTCCTTTTCCTCATCAGATGCAGTAATTTCCTCGCCCTTTCACGAACTGCAACGACTATTTTCTTTTTTTGTCCTACTGCTATCTCTTCCTTCATTCCTTACTTCACTCATTCCTTCTTTCTTTCCTTCCTTCCATCCTTCCTTCTTTCCTTCCTTCCTTCCTTCCTTCCTTCCTTCCTCGACCCGACACATATTTACTCAACTCAGATTAGCGATTGACGTCGATATATTGTTGGTCTCAAGGTCTTCCTGTGTGTTGTCTTTCTCTCCTCGTCGTCTGCGGTGCCTTTGTTCCTCTTCGTCCCAGCCCTGAAATCAGTGGGGGGCCCTCCCGTCACCCCCCAAACCTCTACCTCCTCCTCCTCCTCCTCCTCCTCCTCCTCCTCCTTACGTCCCCTCAGGCTTCTACCCCATCCCCTCTGCACTCCTCTGGTACCCTCACCTCTCTTTCGTCACACACATAATCTCGCCACTCCTTTTTATGCCCCCTCGCCTCTCCTGCAGTGTTCTTGTCTTCCGTGCTCTCAGACCTAATCGCACGTCCATTCTGTGTTCTCATGCTGTCTTGCCCGCGTGGCCTTCCTTTCTTGCCCTTTTAATAGTCTTCCCATCACCACCACACAGCACACCTGTCCCATACTAACCTCCGCCCACGACCTTTTCCATAGTCCTGCCCTTTTTTGTGTCCCGCCCATGCCCCTGTTCTAGCTCCCACCCTTACGCCCCCCTGCCTCACCCCTTCCCTCCTCCTCCGTGTCCCAAACCTTTACTCCACCCTTACCCAGTCTTCTTTACCCTACTCATACCTCCTACCCCTCCTCCCTTCCTCTCTCCCCGCCCTCCCTTCCTCCCCTCCCCGCCCCGCCCCGCCCTCCTTACAGTCCTGGTGCGGCTCATTGTTTAGATCTTCACCTTCTGCTTTCGATTCTGAGTAAGAAGAGGAATCTCCCTGCCGGGTTTTCTTGGAACTACAGCTTACGTGTACAGGGGTCCTTCCTTCCTCGGCTCTTGGTTTACGTGGAAGTGAAGCAAAGAGAATTGAGCGGCAGTTATTGAATGCATTGATCGGGGCGGGATTGCAGAAAGGATTATGAGCACATTAATGGCTCTATTGTCAGTATTCATTCGTGTCTCTTATTTTTCTTATATATATATATATTTTTTTATTTTATTTTTATTAGTTATGATTTTTCGTACCTTATTTCTTCCTCCTTTTTTTATCTCTTTCTCTCTCATTTTTTTTTCTTCTTTTCAATCCTGCATCAGATTATAGCATGTAATTCCAGGCGTGTGTTGATGCGGTTCCAGGAAGGCGGAGCTCCAGGTGTCATCGTCTGCCTGAGCCTGAGCGTGAGTCTGAGTCCAGCCAGCTAGCTTCGAGTCTGATGAACACACCATGACTGGAAGCTATTTCTGTTTCCTCTGCCGGGTGTCACGCTTACACCAATATAATAATAACACGGCTGGGGAGAGTGTTTCCTGTGGGTGAGAGAGAAAGAGTGAGTGAGTGTGAGTATGTGTGTGGTGGGTGAGGGGGGAGGAGCGGGGGAGTAGGGTGCAGGAGGTGTGGGAGGGTGTAGTGGTGGTAAGGATTAGCGGGGAGGAAAGAGGGTGATGGTGATGATAAGGAAGAGGTGTTTCAAGTTTAGTTTGTAATGTTGTCAGGTATCGAATGTTCTGTTACAAATTACGTCTGGGATCCAAAAGAAAAAATTAACTGTGTCGTAATCACTGAGTCAACATACATGACACGGCATTACGCAAGCGGAGGAGGGGGAGAGAAGAAACAGGAGGAGGAGGGAGAGAGGAGGAAAAAAGGGAAATAATATGAAAACTAGAGGAGGAAGAGGAGGGGCGTGGTTACCTGGGGAACACCTGAATAATAATAACACCAGCAGTAAGAGTACTCAAAATATTTGCGATAAATTAGCACAAGTCAGCGGGAAATTATACACCATTGATCGATCCTGTATAGACGGCGTTCACGAAGGAAATTACAGGGCAGTACTTAGGCGTGTGGTAGTGTGT
Source organism: Metacarcinus magister (assembly GCA_029783475.1). Lineage (NCBI taxonomy): Eukaryota > Metazoa > Arthropoda > Malacostraca > Decapoda > Cancridae > Metacarcinus > Metacarcinus magister. The sequence continues at coordinate 2,581,878 of JAPQNM010000018.1, forward strand.
GGTGGTGTGTGGTGGTGTGGTGGTGGTGGTGTTGCAGGTGAGAATGGTAGAGTATGCCCTCACCTGTACGCCTCCCCCCCCCACCCTCACTCACTTAATTCCCCTCTCTCTCCCCCCTTTCATTCCCCCCTCCATTTCTCGTCCCATTCACCTCCTCTGTGTTAGTCCATTTCCTGCGTTATCCCCTCTCTTTTTCCTCCCCTTTCGTTCGCCCTGTTTCATTCTCTACCCTTTTCCCTCCCTCCCCGTCTCCTCTCTCTGCCAATGTTTTTTTTCTTCTTCCTACTCTTCGCTTTACCTTCTTCATACCTTTCTCTCTCTCTCTCTCTCTCTCTCTCTCTCTCTCTCTCTCTCTCTCTCTCTCTCTCTCTCTCTCTCTCTCTCTCTCTCTCTCTCTCTCTCTCTCTCTCTCTTTCTCTCTCTCTCTATTCCCTCATTTCTTAAAGAATTTCCTCACCCACTTTTTCCTTCTCTAGTTTCTCTCGTATTTCATCCTTCCCTTCCATCGTTCCTTCATCTTTCTCTTCATCCCTCGCTCTCTTTTTTATCTTCTTCTTTATCTCTTTCTATCTCTATCTCACTTTCTCTCTACCACATCCCCATTCCATTACAGCATGTTGCTTCCTTCCTTCCTTCAAGTGTTGCCTTACATGTTGACTTTTTTTTTTTTGCTGATATTCATTTCTGCATGTTCTTTATTTTCCTTTTTCTTCCTGTGTTTTCTTTTTTCGGTTTCACTTTCCTTCGTCCTTTTTTGAGGCCTCCGGTTACATTAATTGCATCTCACTGGTGTTACCTAATCCATTGTTGTTCCCCGTTCGTCCCTGGCGCGGGTGATCGCAGCTCAAATATTTATATATGAAACTGTCTCTTGCTTTGCTTTTTCGGTCCCCGTCTGTATGTTTGTCTATCTGTGCGTTGCCTCGACTTTGTTTAGGCTACCACGTATTGTCTTCATGTTTGTAATATCTCAGAAGTCTCTCTCTCTCTCTCTCTCTCTCTCTCTCTCTCTCTCTCTCTCTCTCTCTCTCTCTCTCTCTCTCTCTCTCTCTCTCTCTCTCTCTCTCTCTCTCTCTCTCTCTCTCTCTCTCTCTCTCTCTCTCTGTCTATCTTGCATCTTTGGCCTTCTATTATTATTGTTATTAGTGTTATTATCTGCCATTGTGTTATTGAAGGCGAGTCTCGATTGTTCGCTGCTCTAATGGTCGTGTATTTCATCACTGTGAGTCCGGGTGTGTGTGTGTGTGTGTGTGTGTGTGTGTGTGTGTGTGTGTGTGTGTGTGTGTGTGTGTGTGTGTGTGTGTGTGTGTGTGTGTTCTCTTCCTCCTCCTCCTCCTCCTCTTTGTGCTGTGTTTCCCGTTAATAATTGCACACGCTGGTTATTATATTCGAGTGGGTCATCGTGCGGTGGGTGGTGGTGGTGGTGGTGGTGGTGGTGGTGGTGGTGGTGGTGGTGGTGTGGTGGTGTAGAGTTTTTCATGCAAGTTTTTATTATTATTATTATTATTGTTTTTTGTTTCGTTTGGCTTTGCTTCAAATGACCTTTTACTACGTGTATTCAACTCGCTCTGGCCCTTCTTAATACTTCATCCTGATTCTCTTCCTCTTATTCTTTTTTATCTCCCTATTCTGTACTAAGACTGATCCATCTGTACTCTCTCTCTCTCTCTCTCTCTCTCTCTCTCTCTCTCTCTCTCTCTCTCTCTCTCTCTCTCTCTCTCTCTCTCTCTCTCTCTCTTCTAAAACCCTCACGCCTTGTCCTTCTGGCCACGCCACACCCCGCCGCTCACCTCACACACACCACTCCCCCAACAACTCCTTCCCTCTCCCCTTCCCCTTCGCCGCCGCCTGCTCCCTCCCGAGGCTGCGGCTGGCGGGGACGCTGTGGGGGTGTCTGACAGTGATGGACCAGCGCGGATCGGCTGCTCGGGGACCAATACCTGTCACTCATAATTCAACCACGTGCTGCTACCATCGACCCTCCCCGCCTCCACCTCCACCACTGCCGCCGCCGCCGTTACCACCACCACCACTACCGCCACTATTACTACTATTACTTCTACTACTATTACTACTTCTACTACTTCTACTACTATTACTACTTCTACTACTTCTACTACTACTACTATTACTACTACTACTACTACTACCACTACAGTAATACGATGTCCACTGTTGCCACCACAAAAACGTCTTGTCTTCCCCCTGCTCCTCCTGGTTTTTTTTTCGCTACTACTTCTGCTACTGCTGCTGTTTTCCTACATCTTTAGTGCCATTACTAGTCTCTACTTCCTCCTCGCTTGCACTCAGCCAGCACCAAGGTCACACAATCCCCATCACCATCACCATCACCATCACCATCACCATCACCAGCGTCGTGGCTCCTTGGCTCAAGACCTGTGCTATATACGCCTCGGGGTTAAGACACTGTCACCACTAACCCTAACTACTATCACCACATACACCCAGTACAGCAACCACTACAGTGTAAAAAGACCACTATAAGAAACACACACACACACACACACACACACCACACACACACACACACACACACACACACACCTTCAGAGACAACCAGATAAACACACTGTCGCCTCAGTTTCTCAGCGTGATCGTTTTGACCCACGCTAGTGATGAGGGTTGGTGGGTTGTATTGAATATCCTGCTTCGGTCACGTAACACCAACACTTGTGAGCTGGCGAAGGATGTGACACCCTCTTCTACTACTACTACTACTACTACTACTACTACTACTACTACTACTACTGCTAACATTATCACCAATAACACTACCATTGCCACAACAATAATAAGTACTGCTACTATATAAGTACTTCTGCAACAATAACGATTACTGATACTACTACTACTACTACTACTACTACTACTTCTTCTACTACTTCTTCTACTATTACTACTACTACTACTGTTACCACCACCACCACCACCATCACCACCACCACCACCACCACCCTGCTGTCGTGACTGGCCGTGTATTGATTACGGTGTTCGCTTCTTCCATCGTCGCCTCGCACTGGTCTGACGTATTCCATTATTGACGGTCTTCAATCTAATGACTTGATAACAGGTGTTTTTACGGCCCCGGCGGCACGCTACGAGAGGCGGCCTTGCAGACGTCTAAGGGAGGGGGGGAAAGGGGGGAAGAAAGAGAGGATACGATAGCTGGAATGATGGACCTTCCCTCGGGCTTTGATGGCCAGGACGAGGGCGTGCGAGGGAGATTGTGGCGTAGATATTGTTATTATTGGTTAGTGTTGAGTGCCGCGGGAGCAAGGGCGCGTGGCTCATCAGACTGAAGAACAACAGGGAAGATATTCATACTGTTATTCCTGCTGAAGGATGGATATAGGGTGAGTCTAGGGCGTGTCTGATGGGCGTGAGTGGTATGGGAGTGGATGGTGAGGCGGTGATGAGAAGGGCGGCGTGGTAACAGCAATGACGCAGCAGCTGTGTAAGAGTGTCGGTCTTGGTGGTGGAGGGGGAGGCTGAAGGGCGTGGGGTGTGGGGTGTGGGGCAGGGCAGTCAGTCCGTGGGTGCTGAAGTGGTCCTACCTACCGTGGTGGCTTCTCCTCCTCCTCCTCCTCCTCCTCCTCCTCCTCCTGGCCCTCCCTTCTTATTTCATCACCTCGAGCCCCGTTATCCCTCCTTCCCCACCTGCGATGGATGAGCACGAGCTTGTGTTCATACATGTAATTATTTCCCTCCATTGCGTGTGTACGGCGCCGCCCTGCGAATGACTGACCAGACAATCGTAATTTCGCAGCGGAAGCCCAGGCAGGTGTCGGCGGAGACAGCGGCGGACACCATGTAAATGTGGCGTGGAAAAGTGACGAACCTTTCTGAAATGTTTATTGATTTCGATTTTTTTCTTTTTTTCTTTTTACCTTTTTTTTTTTTTTTTTTTAGCGAACAGTAATTTGAAATTTATGTTGACAGTCTCCCTCTACTTTTGTATTAGGCTTTGGTAATTACCGGCTGACCCAGACACGGCCGATGAATATTTTGGTAATGGACAAGGGAGGGGCGGGAAGAGGGAAGAGGGGAAGGGAGATGGGGGGAAGATGGGGTAGGGGGGCGAAGAGGGGAAAAGAGAATGGTAAATAGGAACAAAAATGACCACTGATCTATTCCCGGGAAGGACACAACAAACAAGGGCGAGACAGGTGTGTGACAGATGTGTAATTCTAAAGTGGAAGACTGAACACACACACACACACAGAAAAAAAAACCAACCAATCTATAAAGGTACAACCACAACGACAATACTTACTTCACCTTTAACTATAAACAAAACAACATATTAAGTAGTCACATGTGTGGGCTTGGGGGATGAAGGAGGTGGTGGGAGGGTGAGGTGAGGCTGGCAGGGTGTTGAGAGGACAAAGAGGAGGAGGAGGAGGAGGAGGAGGAGGAGGAGGAGGTGGTTATAAAGCCTTAGGGGAGTGTGCTGAGGGTGACAAGACTTCCAACTGTCTGTCTTTGTATGATACGCGTCTCGGACTAAAGAGTGACGCATCTGTGACGTATTAGGATGCGTAGAGAAGACTTACCGCGTGTCGAGAGAGAGAGAGAGAGAGAGAGAGAGAGAGAGAGAGAGAGAGAGAGAGAGAGAGAGAGAGAGAGAGAGAGAGAGAGAGAGAATAACATCACTATCCCTCTATCATCACACCCCAACCACTCAGTCTCCCTCTGTCCTAGGTGTAAACTGCGTCTCTATAATGTAAGCAGCTTGTAAGACACCCACCCACACTCTCTCTCTCTCTCTCTCTCTCTCTCTCTCTCTCTCTCTCTCTCTCTCTCTCTCTCTCTCTCTCTCTCTCTCTCTCTCTCTCTCTCTCTCTCTCTGTATACACGAGAGGCTCCTGTCTAAAGCTGTCATCGCGGCCGCAGTGTTGTCTTTTTGTCACCCCCACAACACGCCTCGACCCCACCCGCTGCAGCGCTTCGAGGGTGGTAGCGGCGGGCTGGTGAACTAATGAAACGGAAACGAGGAAAGCAAGAGTATAGAGAGTGAGAGGGAGAGGGAGAGGGAGAGAATTGCAGGAAATGTGTATGTGTGTGTGTGTGTGTGTGTGTGTGTGTGTGTGTGTGTGTGTGTGTGTGTGTGTGTGTGTGTGTGTGTGTGTGGTGTTGATCGAGGAAGATAGAGGTTAGGAGTGGGCTGGTAATTGCCATTGTATTGATGATGGTGGTGGTGATGGTAGTGGTGGTGGTGGTGGTGGTGGTGGTGGTGGTGGTGGTGGTGGTGGTGGTGGTAATAGGTAAGCTCAGGGAGTCGATGATTGTTGCCGCTATGGCTGTTGTTGATAATGGAGGTGGAGGTGGAGGTGGAGGTGAAGGTGGTAGTTGTGGGTGAATGAACCAGGTGGTGGAGTGGCAGTGACCAGGATGAAAGGAAGAGTGGCTGAGGGTGTGTGTGTGTGTGTGTGTGTGTGTGTGTGTGTGTGTGTGTGTGTGTGTGTGTGTGTGTGTGTGTGTGTGTGTGTGTGTGTGTGTGTGTGTGTGTGTGTCTGTGTCTGTGTCTGTGTCTGTGTACATTATATTCCTTCCTCCACATCTTCTCTTTATTAATATTACTAGTTCTTAGAGTCGCCACCTGTTGTCGATTTCCTGAAACACACAAACTTTGCCTCGAGTCACGTCTTTCGTTAGGCATAAAACCACATCATCGTCTTACTTCAGCCTCTTCCAAGTACACAGTGGAGGGAAAAGTAATGGTGTTCCCGGAAGACTTAAAGAAGCTTGAGAATCCATCGTTTTTTTTTCTTTCTCCATTGCTTCCCGCCCCTCCAGCTGCCCCACAGTGCCTCGGCGGATCTTGGCGGCGGCAAACTAATCAAGTAAATCGCCGTAGATTATTGAATAAGTAGACAGTTAATGAGCTCCGTAAAAAGTGATGGAGTTGAAAGCAAACAATCGAAGTGAAACGCGGCATCTTTCCAGTTTTACGAGCAAGTTTTATACACATTAATTAGTGGGTTCTATCAAATTAGCTCTGTGACTAACTGTCGTATTATAGTTTTACGGGCTGGAGACTTGCCTTGAGGGTGGCAGAGAGAGGGAGTGAAGGAAGGAAGGAAGGGAAGGAAAGAAGGAAGGAGGGAGTCCACCCCATACCACCTAAGCTACGTGTGGTTCCAGAATAGAACAAAAAATTCAAAATGGTTCACGAATTGTCGATTAACAGTGGCCACGTCATCTGAAGAAAAAAAAAAAACCTCCCGTATGAGAGTTCTTGTCTGCTCTTGGGTGGTGTTAGGCAAACTCAGCCTCCCTGTCAGAGGTATATCTCGGGCTAAATGTATTGTCTCTCCCGTAAGGCTGATGCTTCCCTGCTGTGGGGTGTAAATATGAGCTTTATCGAGACGGTGGAAAGTGATGGGCTTGACGGCGGCCAAGATGTAGCGTCAATAGTGGGCGTGTTGATAGACCGCTCCCCAGACCGCGCCAAGTGCTCCCCACAACAGTCCGGGAGACTTCTTACTGGACCTCAAACCCTCCTCATCCGCGGTGGCTGACGGTTTGAAGTTTGTATGGAGTTTGTGACGGACACGAGATGGCCACCAGTCAAAATGTTAGCTCAGGACGCGTTAAATGGCGGAGATGTTTGGGCAAGGCAGCGTAAATACTCATGGCCTCACGAGCCGCGACTCCCAGTGTCCAGGGCCGCGCGCGAAAACCACACGCAAAGGACGGGAAAAACAACAATGGAAGGTGGCATGTTTTCCGAAGGCTGTCAAGGGTGGGGCGAGGGGCAGACTCAAGTACTGTTAAGTTATTGCTAATCTCACTTTTTACAGACTTTTGTGATTTGTAAACTTGGATCTTCGTGAATAATTAATTTATTTTACTCCCACCCAACATTCACACACAGAGAAAGAGAGAGAGAGAGAGAGAGAGAGAGAGAGAGAGAGAGAGAGAGAGAGAGAGAGAGAGAGAGAGAGAGAGAGAGAGAGAGAGAGAGAGAGAGAGAGAGAGAGAGAGAGAGAGAGAGATTTCGGATATTACTCAGGCGAGGGGAACGGTTATTGTAGTCATGAAATCAAGAAATGGTGAAGGAGAGAGTGAGGCCCTGGATGCAGAACGGTTGTGAAGGTGAGGTGAGGTGAGAGGTGAGGGGAGGGGAGGGTAAGGGGTGGGGGGGGATGGAGGTAAGGGGTGACTGAGGCTGGCGGTAGCGGAGGCGGAGTATGAGGTGGCGGGGGATGAGGAGTAGTGAGGAGAAGTGAGGCAGTGATAACAGTGATTCCTTCATGACTCCTATCACTGTCCCTTCTTTTTTCATTCCATAGTTTATCCCCGCCGTCTCTTTCTTCCTCTTTCAATTTCAACGTGTTTTAATTTCCTCCCCAAATACCCCTTTTTTTCCTTCACCTACCCTCCCCCCCTCCTCACCTCACCCAACGCACGCACCGCCGCTGTTCTGACGTGGGTGTTTAGTCAAAATACGAGGCGAGTGGCTGACGGCGGCGGCGTGCGCGGAGACCAAGAGCGCAGAACTGACGCTGTAAACTCCGATGTTGATGTATTTTTGTGAGAGGGAAGACGATGGGAGGAATGAAAGAAAACTGGAGGTGGTGGGGAGGAGGAGGAGGAGGAGGAGGAGGAGGAAGAGGAAAAATGGTCTGAAGGTAAAGCTGTGGAAAGAAGAAGGAGGAGAAGGAGGAGGAGGAGGAAGATGACGACAAGGAGAAAGGGGAGGAGGAGGAGGACGTAGTAGGAGATGCCATTAAAGGTGATTGGAAAGTAATTTAGCGGGTTATTACAATCTACTGTTCTCATTACTGCCTGCATCTTGCTCATCTTGCCGCCGCCTCCTATGTCTTCAAGATCCCATCCTCGCTTCCCTCCTCCTCCTCCTCCTCCTCCTCCTCCCACCACCTCTTCCTTGCCCTTCCTCTTCCCTTAGTTCTCCTACTCTTCCTCCTCTTTTCTCATTCTTCTGTCTTTCTTGTTATTCTTCTTCTCCTTCTTCTTGTTCTTTCTCTCACTGTTCTCCTCCTCCTCCTCCTCCTCCTCCTCCTCCTGTTCCTTATTTTTATCTTCTTTCTCCCTTTGGCTATTTCTTCACCGTCATCTTGGTTTCAGAAATTTTGCATTGTCCCTACTGTGATTGTGTATGTCTTGTTTTTTTTCTGTCTCTCTCTCTCTCTCTCTCTCTCTCTCTCTCTCTCTCTCTCTCTCTCTCTCTCTCTCTCTCTCTCTCTCTCTCTCTCTCTCTCTCTCTCTCTCTCTCTCTCTCTCTCTCTCTCTCTCTCTCACCCCTCTCTTCACTTGCACTCCCTCGTTCTCTGTTCCTACTTCCATTTCCCTTCCCTCCTCTTTCTTCATGTTCTCCTACTCCTCCTCCTCCTCCTGCTCCTTCTCCTCCTCCTCCTTCTCAGAACCAATGGCGCCGTCTTCCCCTCGCATATCTCCTTTTCAATTAACACTGTGCCTTCTGCAGTTAAAAAAGTGTTAAATCACAAGCTTAATTGAATACTACTTAAGGCAAGATGACGAAGAGGAGGAGGAGGAGTAGGAGGAAGAGGAGGAGGAAGAGGAGGAGGAGGAGGAGGAGGAGGAGGAGGAAGAAATGAAGAAAGTGGAAGAATGTGTGTGTGTATGTGTGTGTGTGTGTGTGTGTGTGTGTGTGTGTGTGTGTGTGTGTGTGTGTGTGTGTGTGTGTGTGTGTGTGTGTGTTAAAAACGACTATCATTGTCAAAAAAGACGATGTAAGGAATGTGAATTTTTTTAAGATCGTGTCTCACAGTAGTTAATTTTCTTATTGTTACTCGACTGGACACTTGACTGAATCTCAAACGCGCGCACACACACACACACACACACACACACACACACACACACACACACACACACACACACACACACACACACACACACACACACACACATACACGTCTAATCAGTATACAAGTAAATGTAGAGACTCGGAACAACTTGGAATATCAATAGACGAGGTAAAAAAAGATATATAAAAAGCTCGATGGATAAAAAAAAGAGAAGCTATTACTGAGTTCCGGTCAGGTGTTGTGTCGTCCTTCTTACATACAGATTGTGGGTTTATAGAAATGAAATAAAAAGTTCAGACCGTCGCTAAGGCATTGTGGACTCAGACGCCTTGTCGCTGGTGCACTGGTAGGGTGATCAGGGGGTTGAAGTGAGGTTAGCGGGAGGGAGACTTCTATTGTCATACATAGCTTAGTTAGTATATCATCTTTATTCTTCTAGTTAGAGTATAATCTCATCTTCGCCGAGGTAAACGGTATGCGGTTACTTCGTGGTCGTTGCGGTGAGCTGCCGCGGCGGATCTGAGCTGACAATTCCCCCGCCGCTGCGATGCTTGGTTAGCGCTGCTCCGAGGTGGTCATTTGGCTGCTCCGACGAATTCTAGGGAAGCATGAACGTGCACACGACACTCTAATTGGACGAGTGAAAGAAGACGCCGGCGTGCCATTGGTGGAGAGCCTTGACGTGGCAGCGCAGGGATTGGTCATTTGGATCTTACAGGGACCACATGTGTTGAGAATTGACCAAAAGAAGGTTCCTGCGGGGGGCATCCTAATTTGGAGCAGTTTTGCATATAAATCTGCAATGAATTTCACCGAACAGCTTTATGGTCACTTGGTGTTTGCCATGGGAAAATATATTCTTACAATAATGACCGTATCCCATTGTTCCTGGCGGGGCGTTGTGAATCGCTTCAATGTATTTTTCTTGCCAAGTTACTGCGATATGACAAGGAAAAGTAGCCGTTGTTGGTGAGGGTGCCGGACGGTGATTATGGCGTGGCGTTCTCGGGAGTATAAGTACTGGAGCTCCGCCAACCCTCCTCAACTTTGATGTCGAGTTTTTCTGACACGAATCTCTCCGATTTAGACACCTCGCGGCACTTGATATCTAAGGAGATCTGCGCGTGATATGTTTAGTGATATTATTCAAGAGGCAGACATACCCGCCTGGCTTTAATGAGGGTCGTTAAGGGGAGCCATCACGAGGCGGGTCCGTGGCGGGGGGTCGCAGCGAGGTGGGCGGGAAGGGTGTGGAGGAAAGGGGGAGTAGCGACCTGTCTCCCGGGAACAACGCGAGCCAGATGTCACGTCGTCCCTTAAGCATTGTGGGAGGAGGAAATGCACCAACCAGTTTGTCGTTTGATTTTGTAAATTGGACGCCTGTTCCCAGAGCGTTCTCCTCTTGCTCTTCCCTACCTGAGTTTGGACCTACAGGTGACGCAGCGGTGAAGTGGAGACTCTTAGTAGGGAGTGTCTTTAGGGTCACCTGGTAGTGGGTGTTCCTAATGTATATTCACGCCGTGGCAAGTTTAAAAGGGGAAAGAAAGGTGTGTGTGTGTGTGTGTGTGTGTGTGTGTGTGTGTGTGTGTGTGTGTGTGTGTGTGTGTGTCAGCGGCGGTGATGGTCGTGGTGGTCGCCTCAGAGGAGCCACACTCGCTGCTGACCGCAAGAAAACAGCAGCGAAACAATTTAGGTTGTCAGAAGAGGAGCAGACGTCAAACACTGGAGCTGTCACGATGCCTGTTATTTTCACGGTGAAGTCCAGCGGTAAAAATTGTGTTGGATAGAATGGGCTTGTCAGTTGGGGCGGCAGCCATATTTGAGGAGCGCGGACCCCGTCACAGAAAACAATTGACGATCGACGTGCAGTCCATGGTTGGCTAGTCTCACTCTAAGTCGCGTTCGCCGTTCTTTTTTCCTCCTATTTTTTCATTGGCTACTTGTAACTTTCCGAAGATGAAAGCCTCACCATCCCGCCACCACGTTGGGAAGAAGGAGTGGTGGTGGTGGTGGTGGGTGAAGGAGGAGGAGGAGGAGGAGTAGAGACAGCGGGGAAGACAAGGTTGGGGTTGTGGGGGAATAATCACAGCGACGCCCTGGCCGGGGAAGTCGTGTGTTGCTCAGTGGAGGGTCAGGGGACGTGGGACAAAATGAATGCTTGAGTCTCATTATAATCTCAGTCGTTAGTCAGTTAGGAATTTTCCCCAAAAGGACGCGTCGTAACCGGACATCCGCGGCGGCCATTACGTGCTTATTAAGTGTGTCGAGTGTGCTGATTGGTCACGGCTCAATTACTACATGTTACGTGGCCGTTGATTGGCTGTTAGTCGCTTATTACGTGTTTTGGAGGCGCTGAGTGATCGTTAATTATTTAATACGTGTGTTCTGGGAGCGAGTGAAGCTGGTCCTCAACGGGCGACGCGGCGCTGGGCATTTATCAATCACCGTCATGACGTCATCTGCCTGAAAGGTGGTTGTTCACTCAGCCTCTTATGAAGGTACAATTAGTGCGTGCAGGCAGAGGAAGCGCGGAGGATGCTGGGAGCGCAGGCGTGTAGTAATGATGAAGGCGTGGAGGGAGTCCTGGCGTGGGCGTGAAGTAAGTGTGTAGTTATGTTTGTGTGAAAATCACCCTCCGTGGAACTGCTGGGGAGGATGTGTGAGGGAGGGAGGGAGGGAGGGAGGTGGGTGTAGGAAGGGTGTGTAATGGTGCCAGCGGGTGTCGGGTGCAGTGTTAGTGTGTTGTGTGCACTAATCACGTTTGTGCTTCTCCGTCATTTACTCTGAGGTGTATCTTCTCCTTTATAAATCACACTCATCACTGTGATATACGTTTTTTCACTCACGTCTTGCCAATTATGTGTTCTGGCCACGTATCTCTCTACCATTTATTCCCGTAATTTTCTTGAAGCCATCATCTCAGATCTCAACTATCATGTGACTTAATCATCCAAACTCCCACACTCAGCCACTTGAGTCATCACTTCACTTAGCTGCACCTTGATATCCGTGCCAATCCACTCCCTACTCCCTCCTTTGGTTGTGAGTGTTGTAGATCTTAATGATATTTTTAAACGAAGATTCCTGAAGAAGTTTCCTGCAGGTAACACTACTGAGGGCGTGTGTGTGGGCGTGCGTAGGTGCGAGGAGAGTCCTGGAGTTGTTAATCAGGATTGAGTTGTCTCCTAACATTAGTGGAGACTTGCTGAATGTCAATTAGCGGGTTAACTCACACTTGTAAGCTCTGTAACCTCTTGTAAATATCCAATTGTACTCATCAGTTTGCGTCCACCCTTGATGCGGATGCGAATGGATGCCACTTCCAGAAATGCAAAATAAAAAGTACACTCCTGCTTTAGACAATTCTTGGTCATACCGTCACCTGCTGGGAATGATAAATCGGCGTGACTCACCAACAAAGCTTTCAAGATTTCTTTGTCTCCTTCTCCTTCCTACACGCAAAGGTCTCCGCGGGCAACACACTGCAAGGGAAAAAAATGTACTTAGTCCCATGTTTACGAGTGTGTTTATATGTGGTGTTTGAAGACTTGCCTTGCGGGAAACACTGCATCCTGTGTGTGGTTGTCTGGTGAATAAGAGGTGTAGTGATGACTGAGGTGGTGTGCTTGTGTGGGAGTAGAGGATAGGGTGTCGTGATGGTGTGAGGGTTGGGTAGGTGCAGGGCAGAGTGGGGATGATGGTGAGGTGAGGTGAGGACGTGGCGTGGGGGTGGAGGGGGAGGTGTGGTAGCGTCTTAGAAGGGCGTCTGAGACAGCTGAGTGGAGGAGGCAAGACTCAGAGGCTTAGCATGTCCGAGGTGAATAGACTCTGATTGTGTGGGATTGATAGCGTGTGATAACTTCTTATACGTCTGTATTGGATCCCGCCACGTGATAACTCTCTTTTTCGCCGGGGTAAGAGGTTGCTACTCCGAGCCTGGCTGTAGGGGTGTCAATGGTGGATGTTGAGTTAGGAGTTTTGAGCCGTACGGAGTGTGATGGAAAGTGACATTCAGTCCTCTCAAGGGTATTGATGTGGCTGTCATTCCCGGATATTGTTCTTCATTTGTTTCATGCCACGAGTGCATGCTAGAGGGGGAGGAGGAGGGGGAAGGGGTGTGTGGCAGAGCTGCTTTACTGCTGTCTACTAAACCAAAAACGCTGAACAAGATTTTAAATATTCCTAATTGATAAAGGAATTTTCTGCAGTCCTGAATTTCCCCAGTATATTTGAGCCTCACGTGCAGCAGCTGGACGCCACTTGCACGGCCACGGCAAAGCTTGTGATCCCCGCCGCTAGATGTCCATTGCAAGCAGTGTTCCCGGCCGTCATGGTAACTCACACTGCGTCATTCCTTTCCTCACATAGCAGAGCATAGCAGAGCGTCAGTGTTTCCGTCAATCATAATGGGTCATACTTTAATCATAGCAGCATGTACCCCCGCCAAGGTACGCTGCACACCCGCTTCGGCCCCATAAACAGCGGGGGCAGGTGTGGGGTCGACTAAGGTATGACGGCAATAAACCTTTCCAGCATGCGACCGCCACAATACATTATCAGTCAAGGGTGTCGCGCCCCAACCCTCCCTCACTACCACCACTACCACCTTGGACTACCACATTTACTATCACCACCACTACCACCACTACCACTACTAGTTTGCTCTGCTCTGCCCTGCCCTGCCCTGCCCTGCTCTGCTCTGCCTTGCGCTACCATGCCGTGCTCTGGCCTCACCCACAGCCAGCCACACACTCACCGTCACTGCTACATATTCCTCTACGTCATTAAACTACATCGTAAAACTCCATCACGTACAGTGTCCCAAGTTTCTTCCATTAATCGAGCGCCGCACAATACCCTTATCCTCTCATCTTCTTAATCCAGAGACACGACGCGTTACTCACCCTTCTCTTTCTGTCTTTATCTAACGCTGTGCATCCATCATCCTCCGCTCATGGACACCCACTCGCCCTGCCTCACTCACCTCCACCCTCTCTCCCTCCCTCACCCCCTCCACACACACACACATAAACACACCCTCTGCGCTGCGCTGTAGGAAGAAGCATGAGAAGGAGAAACAGAGAGAGAGAATGAGAAGGGAGGAAGCTGAGGGAAGGTCTGATAGGAGTGTGTTATTCAGGAAACACCTCTAAATAAATCTTTGGTGAAGCTTTTATTAGTATTTGATGTTATCTAGTGATGGTCTGGGAAGCTAGCACCTCCGTGGCTCCTGATGACTCTGATTACACATTGTTTCCAGCTGTGGCGGCGCTGGAGGAGGACTGACTGACTGACTACCTACCTACTGGGGAGGGGAAGCATAGGGGAAGGGAGGGAAGGGGGTACTATGAGGGGGAACGGAGCAAGAAAGGAAGAGCTGTTGGTGAGATGAAGCTACTGTGGCGTTAGTGGTGTTTGTGGCGTCTGTTGTGTGTCTGTTGTGGCTCATGGCTGATGTTCCTCCCAATAGCACTGATGGCTGCATGAGTACCCAGATGCCCTGACGTTTTTTGCATTACTGACTGACTGACTGACTGTATGTATGACTCTCTCTCTCTCTCTTTCTCTCTCTCTCTCTCTCTCTCTCTCTCTCTCTCTCTCTCTCTCTCTCTCTCTCTCTCTCTCTCTCTCTCTGTCTCTGTCTGTGTGTGTGTGTGTGTGTGTGTGTGTGTGTGTGTACGTCGACCTGAACGAGGTGATGGTTGTGAGTCTGTTTGTATGATGCTGAATGTAGTTGTGTTTTTGTTTTGTTTTGTTTTCTCTGTTTCTCTTGCCTTCCCTCCCATCTCCTCCACCCCCCACCCCCCGTCACACCTCCTATTCCCGTCCCCTCCCTTCCCCTCCCCTCCCTTTCCCTCCCTTCCCACTCCCCTTCCGTGGCAGGGTGATGTGTGGCAGTCACGTGACCTCCCCTACGCTCATGCATTTCCCTCTCATAGATATATTCTTTGTTTTCTTTCTTTTTTTAACATCTGTATTTTTCGCTGGTATGTGTGTTTTTTTTATGTGTGTGTGTGTGTGTGTGTGTGTGTGTGTGTGTGTGTGTGTGTGTGTGTGTGTGTGTGTGTTCAGGTTGAGTGCACTGTTAAGTATTAGTATTTGTGGTGTTTTTACTGAGTGTCGTGTGTTGTCTGTCGCAAACGTTTTCATTATCACAACTTCATCATCATCACCGATACCACCACCACCACCACTACCCCCACCACCACCACCACCACCACCACCACTACCACTACCACTAATGATCACCATCCTCAAAGTCACCTTCCCCGTCACTGTCCCCGCCGTCACTAGGGTGTTGTTCCTGCCTGAAAGGTCCGGTGGCGAGGGTGTGGCACAGGCAAATAAAACCTAACGTCACAGAAGGTAATTAGGAGAGTGAGTAGGAGAGTCGAGTCGCCGCTGAAGCCTCCACGTCATTCCTGTTTACCCAGGTAGCGCCACGTAATTGACTTAAATTCCTTGAGCTCAAGAATAAACTGCTACCTGGCTGGCTGGCTGCGATGCCCCCTCCCTCCTCACTCACTCTATTTTCTTGACTTCTTTCCTTTTCTTTTCTTTTTTCAAGTCTCCTTCCAGTCTTTGAGCTTCCTCCTTTTTTCTTACAGATTTTTTTTCTTAACATTCCTTTCCTAATCCTCTTCTCCCCTACTGGCAGATCTTTTTTCTTCCTTGACCTGTTTCTTTCCTCGTCCCCTCATCACCATGCCTTCACCTCCTGGCCGCCTCCACTCCCTCCTCCTCCTCCTCCTCCTCCTCCTCCTCCTCCTCCTCCTCCTCCTCCTCCTCCTCCTCCTCCTCCTCCTCCTCCTCCTCCTCCTCCTCCAGGTTGTGTCCCTCGTTACCACTACCTTCACTGGACTCTTTTTCCTCTATATGTCAACCTCACTTTGCTCGCTGCCTCTCCACCTCACTTTGCCTCCTCTCTGCCCCACTCCGGCCTCTGTTGTCGCTGTAGACGAGGAAACCCGAGCTCACTCCGACTGCGTGAGTGTCGTGGTTCAGAGACATTTATGGCCGCCACAGGGGGCCAGCTCTTACTCCCCTGGGTGATGCGGAGGCCATTCACTCCAGGGCGACGGAGCCTTCCCTTCGTCCACCACGGTGCAGCCTTCCTTGCCATCCTCGTGCTGGTGACCTCCCTCCCCCCTCCCCGATGCAGACACCAAATGGTCACTGTGACTTGAAGTTTGAATAATTTGAACCCAAAGTTTAGTGTTTGCTCAGTGTTTTAATATTTTATGCTCGTTTTTACATATTTTTTTGTTTATCCAGCGCGGAGTGATGGGGTATGCGTCTGGCAGTGAAATTTGTTGCTAGATTTTGTTTTATTTACAGAGCTTGGAAGAATTACTGGGTTTCAGCGTAAACTGTACCGGGATTTTTTTTTGTTTTGTTTTGTTATAATATCAGAGTTGTGTAAGAGTTAACTTGTGACGGATTTAAGAAGATACACGAGCGACGCCGCCTGAAAGGGACTCGGATCTGGAGGGAAAAAAAATGTAAAGGTAGAGTGACAGGAGTCGGGAAGAAGGACAAGGAGCTGAAAAGACCATATGGATGTAGGAGAGACTTTGTGGTTTGGAAGAACGAGGAGCGTGTGAAAGGATAACAGGCAGCTGGAGGGACGAATGGTACCCCAGGGGGCCTCTGGGTGGCTGGCTGGGGGACGGAGGGGCAGGAACAGGGTGCCTTGGTAGGGGGAGGTTGGGAGGAACGTCTTGGTGGGGAGGCGGGAGAGGTCTTGGGGAGAACGTAACTGGGCTGTAAGGACTGAAGTGAACCAAAATGTCAAGGTCTTGCTGGAGGATAGAATGGATGTTTTTTCATGGTATGTTTGAGGCCGAGGACGATGGCTGGATGGCGTGGAGGATGTGTCTAGCTAGGTCCTTGCCGTGTAGTACTTGAAGAGCGATAATGTGTTTATTGGTTGTGTCAAGGCAGAATGTTTGGCTGGATGCTTGGTGTCTCCTGTGAGTGTGATGTTTGTTTTTTTTTCTTCTCTCCCTCTCTCTCTGTTGTCGACGAGGTCCAGCTAGATAATTGTGGGAGAAGTAATGCAGGTTTAGTGAACGAGTTGTACCTTGAGTGAAGTTGTCCAGCAGACCATCATGACGAGATCTTAAAGTCCTTCATTTTAATTATTCTTTGTGTTAACTATATTTGTTCCGTTTCGAAATTGTATTCTGGAAGCTGTCTTGATTTTTACATTTTTTTCTTCAGAATTTATACGTAAATGGAGCGGAAAAGAATTAAATGTGCATCCGGTGTCCCTCCTTTCCCCCGCCCTGCCTGCCTGCCATGTGTGTTAGATCCCACAGGCGCGGGGACGACGGGGGCTTATCTCCCCTGAAATACTATGGGCCCTGTTTTTTTCCTTAACTACAAGACTATGCTGTACAACCTCACAAATCTTAAATATGTATATGTTTTATCTTTTCTCTCAGCATGTAAAGCCGAGTTGTATCTAATTCCTCTCATCCAGTTTCCACTTTTCACCTGTCACTGCCAGCGCGCGTATTTCAGGATAACTTTATGTAGTCGCAGCGTCCTCTAATTGCCCGTGTGTGAGAGGCTGCCCCCCCTCACACCCCACACGCACCTCACTTCTTCGTTTTATCAAAGTAATAAATCTGCGTGATGAACAGCGTACCAGGACCCAGATAGAAGAGTTGGAGACTCAAATTGCGATGTCAGATAAGGCAGAAAGCTTGAGGCGGGGAAGAGTGACACGCGGAGACGTATTATTAAACTCGGCAGTAATATAGCAAGGCAAGTCGTGGCTAAGGGCGGAGCTCACCCACTGGACTGGTCCTGTGAGGGGGCCACGCCAGGGAAGGGGCTTAACGTGGGGCTAAAATATCAGCTTGTTCCAGCTCTGCACGCAATAAAAGGGGCGCGAAAAAGGACAAAGGCTGACGGATATGATGCAGGATTATGTTGAGTTAGGTGAAGGTGAGTCTGGTCTCGTCCATCAAGTTGCGTTGGTGCAGACAAGACTTGAGAGTGTGTTAGACTTGTTAAATTTAAGTGTGACGCAGGGATGTGGTTGTAGGTAGTGTGTGTGTGTGTGTGTGTGTGTGTGTGTGTGTGTGTGTGTGTGTGTGTGTGTGTGTGTGTGTGTGTGTGTGTGTGTGTGTGTGTCGCAGCAGCATTTGATTAAGAGTTATGATACCCACACAACTCACTCGAATGGTTTTTGAATTTGATTGGTTTTCAGTGGAATTATTCAAACATGAAGGGTTTCCGAACACTTATTTTTTATTTATTTCTCTTCCAACTCTTCTCTCTCTCCTATGCCCTTCCGTCCCGTGCCCTCCTCCCTTCCCCTTTCCCCTTCCCCTATTCCCCACTAGTCGCTGGCCCTCGCGGTCGTCCAATGATTTAAGGTTCCCATTCCCACCCTCTGATTTATACGTCATTGTTTATATGTCGCTCGCCTCACCGTCGGCCCTACCACCATACACCTGCCACCACCACTGCCACCACTAAACATACACCACCATCACCACTACCATACCCTCGCCGCCTCCAGCACCAGCGCCATCATCAACCCCGCCCCCACCACCACCAGCGCCACCACCGTCATCCCCAACACCATTCAACCAGAAATCATGATAAGGGATCTCACAGTGACGAGGAGGCTGCCTAGTCTATCGTTCCTTGAATCTATAATTTCTAAATCAACTCTAATTGTGTACGTCTTTCTTAATGTTTCGTCGCCTGGGACTTATTTGCGTCGTGCACTGTGGAGTCCTTGAAGGCAGGGTTGTGTTGCCTTGAACTGTGGTCGCAGCCAATCAGTTGTCTGTATAGCCCAAGAGGGTGCCGACAAATGCTTTACAGAACGAAGAGCCACTTTTGGTTTCTCTTGCATCTTAAGCCGATGTTCAAGTCGAGGCGCGAAGAGGATTACGGACCTGGAACGAGGCGTGAGAGCGGCCGGTGCTGCTCGCCGGAGGGATCAACGAAGGTATTGTCCGGCAGTCTCGGGTGACGGCGCGGGAGGGCGAGGCACCTATGATGCATCGCCGCCATCAAGTTGATCGTACAAAAACAGTCTTCAGTTTGAGTCATTCGTAAAGCAGCTTGAGACTTTTGTGTTCCGTCCGCTCGGGGTCAAGCTTATCAGTGCGGGGGGCATAGTGTCCTACAGCTTACTGAAGGGCAGCTGCCTCACGCCCCACTCGGCCCTCCGCACAATCCTACCTTAGAGATGTATTAATTCATAATCGTCATTGAATACAGTACGTTACTTTCCGTGGTGTGGCAGCCATTACATTGGACTCAGCCTAGACCTCAACACCACAACAACTGCCTCTCTACCCCATCAACACACTCCAAGGAAACAATGAAAGATGCGAAACGAAAGTCAAGTCGATGGGAGTGAGTGCAGATGAGGAGTGTTCCTTGTGTGCACGTCGAGTAAGGGCGTGAGGGAGTCGTCTGATAAAGTAAGGCGAGTGTGCATAAATCAGCAGCATGACGGAGTGTTAGGGAGGACATCGCTGCTGTTGAGCCTTGCCGGGGAGGAGCAGAGGGCCTCGTCAGGGTGGGGGAAGGACTAGCCACGTCCGGCCCTCAGGCTCCTCGACACTGGGTGATACATGGGGCGGCATGAGCAGGATAAGAAGAGTAGTGATTTGTCATGGTTATCCTGTCCTCCCAATCAGTCTTGGGCTTCTCTAGAAGGCTAATTAGACTGGGAATCCCTGCCGTAACTACCCTTACTTGCCCTCGTCTGTTACCTCGGTAAATACGATCAGAAAAAAAGACTCGTTTTCTCGATAGACGATTAGAGACCATTTAGTCCCGGAGATATAATAGTGTACAAAAACAACCGGGTCGTAGATTTGACCCAACAAGGACCAAGGAAAATTAAGTTCTTTTCAGGCCTGGCGGGTACGACGGGGCTGCAGGATGCGGGGCGGGGACGGGCGCGGGAAGAAGGGGAGGCGGGGCGGCAGGGTGGAGCGTGGCCGGCGGGAGGTGATGGACGCGACGCCCTTGTATGCTCCTCGCTGATGCTGATTACTGCCGGGGGAGGAGCGGTGCCCTGCTGATGGTGATGAGCTCAGACGGCGCCGCACAACAGCCGCCTCGCT
This sequence comes from Metacarcinus magister, assembly GCA_029783475.1. Taxonomy (NCBI): domain Eukaryota; kingdom Metazoa; phylum Arthropoda; class Malacostraca; order Decapoda; family Cancridae; genus Metacarcinus; species Metacarcinus magister. The sequence continues at coordinate 2,601,799 of JAPQNM010000018.1, forward strand.
ACCGGAGTCTTACTGAGCAAAGAAAAATATAAAGCAATAAAAGCTGAAATGGTACCAATTACTGCTTGAAATTTATTTATTTTCTGTATGTAAAAGGTTTCTTTTTGTCGCCGTAATAACTTGGACCTTCGCGGAGGACTAATTTTACAAACCACGAGTGTGTTGCGAGGGAGATTAGGTGGAGAGTTATGCGGCCGAGGCGGGTTTACGATTCCTGATGAGGAAGTTAACATGAGCGTCCTGAGCCGGAGTGTCGGTGGAGGTCATTTACGTTGTGAGGAGGAGGTGGGGTGGCGGGCTGGGGCCTCCTGTGGCGTAGTCGTGATGACGGTGCTGCTCTGAGTCTAGGTGGTGGAGGGGGAGGGTAGGCTGAGGGGCAGCAATGGTGATGGTGAAGGTGGTATAGTGGTGGTGGTGATAGTGGTGGTGGTGATGGTGGTGGTCGTTGTGGAAACCAGGTAGAGGCCGTATGTCAGCATGAGTGACGTGCATATACACTGAGGGCCTTGCATTGCATCTCCTCATTATAGAATTCATCGAATACAGTTCTTCCTATTCCCTTTGTTGTGATGGTGGATGTGTGGCGGGCAGGGCGGGCAGGGTGGGCAGGACGGGCAGGGGGAGCAGCTGTCACTCCGTCTGATGCAACGCTCGTCAGGCCGGTGGGTGGCGTATTGTCTTAATGCCATCTTGTCGGGGCGGCCACGCTAGCCATGCGTCATGCCCCTCACCCTCGCCCCTGCTCACCCTCACCCTCACCTGCTGCCTCTGTTCCCGGAATGGCCCGCCTGCTGGGAGCGCGACAGCTGGTTCAGGGTCAGGAGATTTAGTATCATTTATATATGTTTATTTGGCGATGTGTCATCCATGGTGGCGGTGATGTTAGCTGCTGACTCACCTGCTGAGTCTAGAGCAGCAGAGTCAGTCAAGTGAGTGTCAGGTGCCTCTTATTGTAACCAAGATGGCTGTGAGTGTGAAGGCGCTGCTGGACCTAGACCTGTTCACCTCCACTTCGCCTCATGGCCGCCTCGTGCCGCCCCGTCACGCCCCCGTCACCCCTGACTGATGGGCCGCCGTGCCCTTCACGGCGCCATCTTTCAGGGTTTGTAAATATTTAAGCAAACACTGCTCTCCACTTTTAGAGTTTTAAAACTTGTTGTTTTTCCAAGTTTAATAGTCATTGTATTCTTTGGTGTAGAGTGTTTCGCCGCCCTGCGCCACGCCAACCACGGCCACCTGCAAGAGTGTGTTTTATCTTATTCTTTTTCGCCTGACGGACTCACGAACGCTTGACGAGCTATCTCCCCGCGTCGCCTCAAGCTGCAGCGTGAGATTAACAGGATCCAGATTGAGGGGCAGGAATCACAGCTGTTACATAAGTTAGTCATGGTGCACCAACTCACCTCCCTCAGACACCATTTCTTCTTCCTCTTCCTCCTCCTCCTCCTCCTCCTCCTCCTAAAAAAAGTGATTGAAAAAAGGAAGAACGTCAGAGTTTGTTTTTAGGTCTTGGTTGGACTCACTTTTAGACAGCAGCAAGACACACTTTCGAAGGTCATCAATCCCGCAGCCCCGCCACTTATGTCCTAACTTTGTAATAATGCGTGTGTCCGTTTCATATATCTATTCCCTTTTTCTTCCTCTTTTCCTCCTCCTCCTCCTCCTCCTCCCCCCTCACGACCACCCTCTTCATCCCTTCCCCCAAGTCTCTCACCATCTCGCCTCACCTCCACTCAATCATTCACTCTCCTCACACTCATCTTTCACCACCACCTCATTTACCCTTCTCCAGCTCCTTCACCCCCCGCTGTCCTCCCCCCTCCGGCGCTCACCTCTAACCTCCAGCTGGCAGGAGGGGGTCATGCCAAGGGCCTCAGCCTCCCCGAGTAGGAGACAACGAACATTAACATCCTCAAGGACAAGGACAACGCTGTACAGACATTTATAAGCCTACTATTGTTTTCCTGTGTTGAGGAGCTGCTGCTTCTGAGAGAGAGAGAGAGAGAGAGAGAGAGAGAGAGAGAGAGAGAGAGAGAGAGAGAGAGAGAGAGAGAGAGAGAGAGAGAGAGAGAGAGAGAGAGAGAGAGAGAGAGAGAGAGAGAGAGAGAGAGAGATTGAAAGGCCTGGCTGAAGATGAAAGAAAGTAAAAGTTTTATGAGATCAGGTGGTTTTGGTTTGAATTATTTATTTGGTTTTTATTTATATGGTTTTATCAACTTAAAGGAATCTATTTTTTTCCCCCTTCTTTACTCTTTTACTTTACGTGTTAAGTGTGGACGACATGAAACCTTTGTGAGTGTGTAAGTTTGTGTGTTGGGATGTTCTGAAAATAGTTGGTTGTGTGCTCGTCGAAGAAGCGCCACAAGAGGAGGAGGAGGAGGAGGAGGAGATGAAGGTGGTGGTGGTGGTGGTAGTAGTTTGATGAACTCATGTACCCAGTTAGAATGACATGATATGACATCAACTGAATCTTGCTTTAATTGAAAATATTTAAGTGATTCTCTGATGGGGAGGATGAGTACAACTTACTTCTGTACACACGTCCTCGTCTGCGGCGCCGTCAGTAGTTTTCTGGCCGCAGGAACGTTGGAGGGCACCACAGCCTCGCATCACCCACCGTCTCCCTCTTATAGAACAGCGACGTAGCGACAGGTGGAGTGAAGCAGATGTGGAGCAGATATTCGCCGTGTAAATCAGGCGCCCTGGAACTTGGGGGCCATAGCGGTCAGCAAGTGTGGCCAATAACACGTCCACACACGAATTACAACTCTCCTCGGCGGTCTTGTTTGTTTGGGCGTTGGCGTGACCTTTTTCCGGTTTATGAAGTTTGAAGGCAGTGTGAGGGAGGGGGTGAAGGAAGGGGGGGTGGGGTGCAGTGGCCAATAAGTCAGTGTCTTGTGTTGCATCAGGACGAGGCAGCAAGACAAGGCTGAGGCCGGATAAAGATCTCCCCAAGACCTCATAATGGTGCTATATTTCATCCTCACATTGCAACTCTTCATGCCTCCGTGGCCTTCGGGATCCAAGTGGACGGTAGGAGGAGTGGGTATGACATTGAGGGAAGCAGGGAGTGTGGGCTTCATCTTACAAGAGGAGTCAGAACGCCTTCCTCCTCCCTTCGTCTTCCTCTAACACGGGGTCTGGTGACTCCCTGCAGAAGACTCAGGGACTATCATTCCTTCAGTAATTATCGAGTGATATTTTGGTGAGCTATTGTTTTCGCGAGTGACAAGCAGATAGGTGGCGATAGCGGTGGTAGTGGGGGACAGGCTGGAATGGCATATGAAGAATGGCTCGCAGAAAGATGGCAGAGATTGTAGTGTTGGTCCTGCCATTTCTCAGCGGCAGAGCTGTCTGTGTTAGGCAGCTGCACTATTATCACTCGTCAGTATCAGCAGCGGCCGTGCAATATATCTATGTTGCCCGACGACGCTTATAAATGAAATGTGTCGCGGCCTGATGGATGCGTGGCCGAGACAAAGGTGGCTCGACCGTGAGTCCCGCTGGGCGACAACTGGGCCGTCACGCCACGCGCCCACCCGCCCTCATACCCCCACTCACCTGCCTTGGCCGCGCCCAGCCACTCGGGTTCACTCCCCTGTTAACTATTCTCCGTGGTGGGCGTGTAGGGTGACATCTTTGCGGGACCCCACGTGACCAGTCTGTCGGTGTCCGTCTGATGGCTGAAGGACGCCATGAGGGGCCCTTGTGTTGCGGGACGCCCACTGATCCGACACATCATCGCCTGGGTAGTGACGAGTGGGTTGGGGCCGCATTCCCAAGCCGTCACGCCTGACCTTCCTGCCAGGACAGCTCCAGCGAGGCTCCGGGTGGCCTCAGGAGCCGCTGTCCAGCCGGCAGGACCTCCGGGGGCGTGCGGTTAATCAGTATAATAACGGCTTGCCCGGCCAGAGAGACAGTAAATCATGGGAACAGATGACCTTTAGGAGTCTGGCTGCTCCAGCTCGTTTACGTGACGCCTCCCCGCCAAGATGAGAATGCCCTTCCCGCGGCAGACACGGCCAAAGGATACACAGACACACCTCTGCATCCTTGTGTATCTTTTTTACTTCGATTTTGATGGAATGTTGCAATTAAATGAATTGGTGAAAGTTGAAATAATGATGATTTACAAAGCAAGCAACATACAAAGCAAATAACTTTATAGATTCGCACTAGTAAAAGATGCATTGCTACGTAGTACTCCCCCCAAAAAAAATGCTGGCCATGCATCGTCACTTTAGAGTCAATTAAATCTATTATTCTTAAAAGTAACATTTCCAGGCTGAGGTGGGCAGCGGGCAGGGGTTGAGTCAGCGACAGGTGTGGTGATTGAGGAACGCAACATTCTCCGTGCGGTGTCGCGTCCGGAAGGCTCCTTCACCCTTGGCTTGGCCTCTCGTAAATTAATTCACCATCGCAGCTGTGTTGTCGTGGCACACGATCGTAAAGTCGCAACTTAAGGTTCGAAGGAATGAGGTTGAGAGAGTGAGAGTTCAAGAGTTGGTGCCGTGCTCTGCTTGACTCCCCGAGGCCTGCCTGCACAACCTCTGCAACAAGGGCATAACACCACTTGTTAGATTAGGCGAGCAGTGAAGTATGCACGAGGGAGGCGTTACGAGAGAAGAAATTCATAAAATATATCTATAGCGAGATTGTTAAGAGAACAGTGGCTGCTCCGTGTATTAAATGCCCTTCCATCAAGCCTTGTGTTTTTCAGAGTATTATCATTATGTTCATAGCTGGGGTGGGTGGCAGGGGGTGAGGGGGAGGTGAGGGATAGGTGATGCTTGAGTCCTCAGGCTTCATCTGCCGTTGTCTGCTCTGCCGCCTCGGTAGGATTGACTTTTTGCCGTTGCGAGAATGATGTCAACCTGGCGAGGCTGAGGGGCGGAGGGAGACGATTTCCTTCTCCAGGCTTGACCGGTTTTCAGCTAATAGAACAACTCCTCTTTTACTGCTACAGACGTGTGTGTGTGTGTGTGTGTGTGTGTGTGTGTGTGTGTGTGTGTGTGTGTGTGTGTGTGTGTGTGTGTGTGTGTGTGTGTGTGTGTGTGTGTGTGTACGTACACTCTATATAAGCTGTGTGAATGGCTGTGAACATGAGAGGAAGGAAAGAAGAGAACGGGGCTTTTAGATTGCCTCACTTACACCGTTTAACGAGTTGTATTATGAAGCAACATGATTACCGTTACGGCCGCTCGTCACCGTTTGTCAGGCGCCTGTGACGAGACGCTCCGAGATGACAGTTCCATCAGTGATTTCTGCAAAGTTACATTCAGTAGCTAAACGATTTGTCAGCCAAGAGGATTGAGTTGGTCTTGTCTTTATTATGGCAGCGAGCTATGAAGGACGTTGATGGCAAAGTTCTTACAAACATCTACAACAGAGGACACGGAAATTTCAATTGTGAGCACCTGGTAGTGGCGGAGTAAGTCCCTTTGTGGTTGTTAAAGTGTTTATAGTTGATGCGTGATAGAGCAACATGAAAGGTGCCGAGGAGAGAGACCATTCAGTTTTATGTATTCTTTTCTAGAGTCAGTCCTCAGCCGGAGAATGTTCCCTTGGCAGTGGCTGGGCGTGCGGGCGGCGGGGTGTTGGCTGGCCAGGCAGGCATCCCATTGAGGGCAGGGGTGATGAAGGGAGCGCGAGGGCATAATTCCCCTGCCTGTTTATAAGTCCATTACCAAAATTGTACGAGTTACTTTGTCGATTTGGGGCAGTTAGCGTGCATATTTCCAGTGGTAAATCCAGCGTAACTCTGCTTCATCCTCACTTAAAGCCTTATTACTAAATCACGGATCTGGGAGACTACGCGTTTATCTCCAACACTTATTATTTTTCTTACCTGTTCTGTCGCCACCACAACTGTTTCCCCCCCCTCCCCACCTCTCGCCCTCCCTCACTTTGTCTCTCCCTGCCTCGCCCCGCCTGCCCCTGCCTCGCCCCCGCCTCGCCTCGCCCCCACTACTTTCAGACAGCGTTGATGTTCCTGGTTGTTGTGCCGTTTAGTCCAGCACGACAGCGTGGCGCGTCTTGTGTAAAGCGACAGTGTTGTTCTCGAATAAAAGGGACGAGGGCAGTGAGGAAGGAGGGAGGTGAGGTGGGATAGAAAAAAGAAAGAGTTAAATATACACATAATAAAAAATCTAAATATATAAGAAAATGTACCTTAATAAATAATGAGAATGAGGCTTTAGTGATACAGACCTGACCACGGAAGGGAAAAAAAAAGAAGAAAAAAAAAGTGTGCTGCTTCATTTTCGTCAATCATGCGAGTGTGGCTGCTGCTGCTGCTGCTGACGGTGTGATGATCATCTTAGTGTTCAGTAGTGGCGGGGCGATGCAAGCCTTGCCGCTCACTCACCTGATGGCTGGTCCGGTAGTGATGAATTAGAACCACACAGATATAAAACAGATAATCATGGGTAGGAAGATTAACTTTTAAACGATAAATCAAAAAGTGAATGGAGAACAATCGATCTAGATGCTGAAGCGAAAAAAAAAGTAGATAGTGAGACGCAAACTTACTCTGTGGGTGTGTGTGTGTGTGTGTGTGTGTGTGTGTGTGTGTGTGTGTGTGTGTGTGTGTGTGTGTGTGTGTGTGTGTGTGTGTGTGTGTGTGTTTGAAGGTGAAACTCGGTGTGTTGAGGAAGTTCCGTCCAGCCCGTCTTACTAGCTCAGCGGGTGCATCCATCAATCGCCCCGCCCACCACCCCAGTTAAACCAGGATGCCCGCTGTCAGTCGTGAATATAAATTAATCCCACTAAACTGGAGAGATTAAACAAACAAAATGAAGAAACCTAGAATTATAACCTTTCCAAGAACCCCGTAAAATTCCCTCCCTTAGTTATGAGTTGGTGTAAACGTCTGGGTGAATGGACGTTAAAATCAACCTGATGGGCACGGTCTCTTTAGATCAAGCTTTGTATGATTAGTGAATTTTCATATTTCCGACATTAAGGAGGAGGAAGAGGAGGAGGAAGATGATGATGATGAAAAAAGAGAAGCATTATAAGGATAGGAAGAAGGTAACAAGAGAGTGAATGATAGAGAGGAATGACATGTATGTACTACTAAATGCTATATAGTGTACAGTGGGTAAACTGAGCAACTCTCGTCTAACACACACACACACACACACACACACACACACACACACACACACACACACACACACACACACACACACACACACACACACATTGCTGCTGCTGATGATGACCGATAACACCCCTTGATAAGCCCTCCGCTGCGCTAAGCCCCGCCGGGAATCTTTTAAATACAAGTGAAAGCAGCTCATCCGGTGGCAGGTTCCAACGATAAAACTAGAGATAGGACGAATGCAGGCATGTTAACAGTCTCTAGCCGAGGGTGGAGGGAAGGTGGAGCGCTGCTGGTCGTCCACTTCACGTAGCAGGGTAGAGGAGAAGAAGGAGGAGGAGGAGGAGGAGGAGGAGGAGGAGGAGCTTCCGTCTGTCGTCTTCTGGTGATCACATGCAAATCTTATGCATGTCTGGGAGCCGCGCGGTGGTCCGGAGTGATGTGAACAGGTACTGATGTATGTATCTTTGTCTCCATGAGCTGACGTCTCCTCCTCCTCCTCCTCCTCCTCCTCCTCCTCCTCCTCCTCCTCCTCCTCCTCCTCCTCCTCCTCCTCTCCTCCTCCTCCTCCTCCCCCTCCTCCTCCTCCTCCCCTCCCCTCCTCCTCCTCCTCCCGCTCTTCCTTCTCCTCCTCCTCCTCTTCCTGTTGCTTCTGCCGTCTAGTCTGATCTCGTATCCAAGTATATTTTGCTGACTAGAATTGTTTCACAGACAGGTAGACACACACACACACGCGCGCACACACACACACACACACACACACACACACACACACACACACGCACACACACACACACACACACACACACACACACACACACATACACACACAACACACACACACCCACCCACCTCAAGCCATTCTGTTATCTTTCGTTAATGCATCCACTCCTTTCACTCCCTGCCCTGTTTTCTTCACCACCGCACCGCCGCCCCATCCCTTTCACCTCCCCATCACCGTGCCCTTCATCCCCCCCCACCCCCCCGCCCCCCCAGCCCCTTCCCTCACCTGTTCCACCCTCCCTCCTCTAAACAGAACTTCCCCTAAGAGTACAGGAACAGGATTTCTTGAGGGTTTTGTCCAGTCATTGATACTGGTGCGAGGTTTCTCTTCTCTTTGTGTGTTGTGAAGGCGTGTTGTCCTCGCTGTCTAATTAAAAAGAACGTCAATATAGTGTATTCCTTGTATTGGTGTTGAGACTATGCATGGATGATTTTGTGTCCATACGAGTTATGTTGATGGATACTTCTCTCTCTCTCTCTCTCTCTCTCTCTCTCTCTCTCTCTCTCTCTCTCTCTCTCTCTCTCTCTCTCTCTCTCTCTCTCTCTCTCTCTCTCTTTCTCTTTCTCTTTTTCTCTCTCCTCATCCTTTCCCTTTCCTTTGTATGTTTACCTGGCCTGGCGTCTGATACTTCCTCTTCCTCCTTTTTTTTTTATCCTCTTTGTACTCTTTACTCTCCTTGTTGTCGTTGCTGTGATCACATCGTTGTGCTTCATCAATACCCTTATGTTCTGTCGTTTTATTGATGATGTTCAATGTAAAATACCTCGTTAACATGGATGACTAGTGACTTGTGTTGATGACTAACTGATATCTACGTAACCTAACCAAACTAAAGAGACATGAATTGAAAGTAGCAAGAAAAATAGATTGATAGATGAATAAGGAAAATGTTTATGCAAGTAACAAGTAAAAAAGAAGGAGGTAGTTTGCATGTAATAGACACACGGAAAATGACGCCATATATCGGAAAACAAAACTGAAGATCCGGACATTTCATAGTCTTCCGAAACGTAGCCGATCTTCTTATGTCGATACTGATGAATCGTTGATAGGCGTGTCGGAGCGGCGTGGGGTGGAGCACGACTGCGGGCGGCCCACTATGTGTCCCGGAACGTGTAGATGAAAGGCGTCGAACTTATTTCAAAAGTTCTTCTGTCTATCGCGAGACGCTCGGGTCCCCGGTAATGGAACAGAAGATAGCCATTGCAATGCTAACCCTTCAGGAAATCCGCTGCAAAGAAATGGAAACCCGATGATACAGTAAGCAGTTTGGGAGGCCGTGGCTGTTGTTTAAGTTGTGCCACCTGGAAATGGAGACCTGGAGCACCGGGGAACATTCCAGACGCTGGACGGAGAGTTGAAGAATATTTAGCATCTTATCAGTCCCTGGATCCGCTGCAAACACTTCCATAAATGGCCTGAAGAGCTGGGAAGAAGAGGAAGTAGGCGAGGCGAGCGCCCATCCCCCCGAGTGAAAAAGTTTATGTAACTGAGCTGGAGGTTTAGGGGTGCTTGGATGCGCGGCCCGGCAGCACCAGGGAATGGAACGCTGCTCCAACTTGATTTGAAAAGAGTTCTTGTTATTCCCTGGTGTAAATATGCTAATCCAAACTGCGAACAAGGAAAGAATGCTATGTAAAGGACGGTGGGAGACAACAGATTAAATATCGATAAGATAAGCAAAAGGAAGATCTACGTTAAGTCTTTTGATGAGCGGGTAACGGTGGTGTGTTATTTCTTGCTGGTATTCCTCCTCCTCCTCCTTCTCTTCTTTCTCATCTTGGTGTTAGTTCTGCTGCTGGTAGGAGGGTAGGGGTGGGGATACTGTTTCTGCTTCTGCAGCAGCTCCACCACCACCCAAAACGAGGGATTTTCTGTGAGGAATTATTTAGAACCATATCGCTTCCAGGATCGTAGGAAAAGCCGCGCACCTTAAATTGGTCTGGAAACTGCAAGAAGAAGTAAGCGGGTCCAGCGGCCTTCCATAAAGTGTGTTGAGGCGGCGGGTGTGTTGGGCGTGTGGTCGGCTACTTTATGGCCGGGTCGTAATGAGCTCACACTGATACCAAACTCACGGGAACCTTTGCCTTCATAAACACGGCTCTTGGAAGGCATTTGATATAATCAGGAGAATTTATAATTTTTTTGCGGGAAATGATGACTTGAAGTGGTTTGTCAGCGTGTGATAGTGAGTGTCCTGGTGGTGGTGGTGGTGGCAGGGGCTTGTAGGACTTGCAGGCCGGAGGGCGCGGCTGGCGTGTGGCAACAGTGGCGACTCCTGGAGGCGGTATGTTCTCTCAGGCGTCCAGGGCGAGCCTCGGGGACCGCCTTGAGGCTCCCTACCGCCTGCATTTCCTTGTTTGTCTCTTTCACTACAGCAGAAATTCCTTCTCTTAGTTACATTGTCACATGTTTTGTAACGAGTGTAACAAATATATTCAACGATGATTCATAACAATAATGTTGGAGTTTGATGCGTGGGTGTGTGTGTGTGTGTGTGTGTGTGTGTGTGTGTGTGTGTGTGTATATGTGTGTGTGTGTGTGTGTGTGTGTGTGTGTGTGTTTTACTGTAGAAAAAAAGCGTGACATGGTCATCTAAAGCAGGGTGGTGTCCCCTGAAAGCAGGTTGAGCAGGATCCATGCCGTGTCCTGTGAAGCTCTGTCCAGGAAGTCTTCCCGGCGCGGTGCCACACACAACCTGCACAATTAAACTGGCCCTTCTCACTCCCACGGCCACATTTCAATCTAGAGCGTACCGGGCTGTCAGTAAGCCTGGCCTCGAGGCCTGACCGGCTACAATCTCTCCTTGTTAGCCAAGCTTTCTATTAACTTTTTTATAGAAAGTTATGTTGCAACCACTTGAAAAGGACTATTTGCCAGCCTCGAGGATGCCATCTCCGTTCCTTGAGAGTCAGGTGTCAAGGGATGACGCCCCTCCGTCCTGATGCTATTGTGTCGTCGCTGGAATTGACTGGAACCTGTAATTGACTTGTTTATCTGAATGCAGTGACTAATTATGTGATTATAAGGAGTTCAGTGGCATTCACAGCCTGTGGACGTGTGTTTGCATGGTCGATGTGTGGTGTACTTTGACGGACGCGCTGACCTATATGTATTAATCATGTCGACTACCTATTCTCACTGGATAACAACAGAGTTTGTCTTTTCTTCTTATACTTATATTATTTGTTTTCGAACCTTCATAATTTTCATATTCATTTCATTTACTCAGATTCTTCATTGCTTTAGGTAACCCTTTACACTGACTGTACTTCCCTCACCTCGCGTTCCTGTCCTGCCGCTCCTTATAACATACCTCAATTATATTTTAATCTCCTTACCTCTTTGTTCTTGTTCCCCTGCGTCCCTCCCTCCCTCCCTCCTTTCCTCCCTCCCCATGCCCTCCCTCAGAACCCTATTGACAACTCGGCCAACCTGTCAGTCTGAGCTGCCACGGCGGCCTCCAAGTGGTCAGGGGAGGGGCGATGGAACTGTCTGACCGCACATCTCCCCTCTGGAATTATCACCAATTATATCTATTTTAATGTTGGCCTCTAATTGTAAACGGCCCGAGGGTGATAGAGAACGAGGACGAGAAAAGAAGGCGGTCTGTTGACACTTGTTTAGCATTGGTCTCGAGTGGTAATTGGAGTTTTGTTTTTGCGGTTATAAGACGGAGAGGAAGGAGAACCGGAGCTTGTTCGTCGCCTAGGGTTATCCTCATCCTACTGGCCTCGCCTCGCCTTCTGTGTTGTTGTCTCAGGTTTCATGAACTTAATGGCGGAGCAAGATAATAACATTCCCACTAAGTACTTCGGGTAACAAGATGAGAGATTATTTTACCTTTTTTTTATTATTTTTTTTTATTTATTTATTTATTTATTTTTGTTTTTGTTTATGAAGACGAAAAGTGTTTGTGATTTTAAATGACGCGTCGCTGAGGGCTTGGGTATAATAATGATAAGGCTAAGTCGACAGCAGCGGTCCCTTCAGCAGCTGGATTGATGGGAAGTCGACGAAGCATCATTTGCAAAACCCTCCCCCCCCCCTCCCCTTTTGGTGCGGTCACTGCATGCGGCTCTTTCGTCCCTTGAAGGAGACTGTGCACTCGCCACGTCCCACTCCACTCGTCCTTCACGCCGCTCCTCTGCTGGGTAACCAAGTGTCCGATCAGGCGCGAGAATTGTAGACACAAGATAACTTTTCTGAAACTGATGATCCGCGAGTGAGGAGTGAGGAGTGAGGAGTGAGGAGTGAGGTGGTGAGTCTTGTGTTGGGGCCTCGCTGGGTCGTCGACTGTCGTTAGCACCACGGCATTCGCACCTGAGATTTGCATAATTAACCATCAAGTGCCAAAATACCCGAGGCCTGGTCTGACGGTTCATCCAAGAGTGGTGTGGTTTTATGAGGGGCGGGAGTCTGACGGACGCTAATGCTGACGGAACGGTGACATCCACACGACTTATCGCTCTCTACCATCTATCACACCACTCCCGTCCTCTTTGCATCTGGCCAGAAGGGCGGCGTGCCTCACCCTTGTGTTTTCCTGTATCGCCTGACACCCTGCATTAACCCCAAGAGCAGAGAGCATACGGTCCATGTTAGGCTGCCTCAAACTTGCAAAGAGAAATCGAAAAGTGAAAAAAAAATCCGGAAAAAAAGCACAGTTCAGCCCATGTCTAGGAACTAATATCATAAAAATGAACTTTGTGAATCATGACTGGCACTAGACACTGAGCAAACCCAGAGTGTGACAGTGGCCAGGGCAGCGTCGCTTCGTTTGTTCGCCTCCAGAGCTCCCTGCTGGGGTGACAGACGGAGCGACCCGTCCCTCCCTTACTGCACCGACGCCAGTAGACACCAGAGGACACCAAGGACGCTGGGATGATGAAGGAGTACTCCGAGGAGGGGAAGAGAGGAGAGGACGACTGCAGGGGACTCGAGGAGAGGGAAAAAATATGAAGTGTGGCAGGACTTTGTGAGGGAATTTGAAAAAAAAGCTGTAAAGAAAGAGACTGGTAAAGAGAGGGAAAGATTAAAGTGAAAGGAAGAAAGAAGAAAGACAAAGGAAGAGGAAGGGAGGATGGGCAGGAGGGAGGGAAGAGGGGGGGAGTAGGAGGAGGGAGTATTAGAGGGTGAGTGAAGAAGTGTGATGTGGCAGTGCTGAGGCGTTGGAATCTGACACCGAGCTGTCATGAGGGAGATGATGTGACCCTTTGGCATTTTTCTTCCGACCAACCGTATGGGGACAGGTGTGTGGCGGCGGGTGGAAGGCGTCGTGGGGGAGCGGGAGGGGGGGTGGGGGGGGTGAGTGCCAGAATCACAGACGCTGGCACTACATTAGCACTACATCCTGCTACGTAACAGTGAACCAAACCAAAAAAAATGGTCTTAGAAAAAAAAATCACGAGTTTCATATACTAAATAATAATATGGGAAAATGTCCAAAAAGTTTACCACGGTCCGTAACACACAGGAGACGGCACAAGATGGCCTGACAGACACCTGGGAGATGTAAAATACGCCACGTCAAAGGCAGGTGTGAGGACAGTTCCTTTATTCCATTGTTGGCGGCAGTGGCGGCGGGGTGGCGTGGGGGAGGCGCGCGGGGTTGTGGCGTGGCGTGGTGTGGTGAGGCGTAGAGTGTGGTGATATTTCTCTGATATAGCCTAACGCCACCACGCCGCAAGAAAACCACCTCCACCTCCACCACTCACCACCCTTCACCACCCTCCACCCACCGCCCCTCTCACCCCCACTATCCTCTATCCACACACGCCGCGTCATTCACCACACCCACGCCTTAAGGATAGGATCGGATCACCCTTCAGCGCGCCTCCACGTCACGCCACCTTAAACGCTGTCACTGATGATGCCTTCTAGAGATGACTTCACCACCACCACCACCACCACCACCACCACCACCACCACCACCACCACCACCACCACCACCACCACCACCACCACCACTACTACCAAAAATATCATCATCATCATCAATAACAAAGAAGCTACAATCTCAGCTTCACACTCAGAAATTTTAACCACCACCACCACCATTACTATTATTACTACTACTACTACCTCCACGACTCGACTACCTTCCCCCCCCCACCACCACCACCACCACCACCACCACCACCACCACCACCACCACTACGATCTATACTTTAACCTGGTAAACCCCAACGTCCGTACTTTGACACGTCCAGAGGAAGTTATGGTAGCACTGTGGCAGGTGGGGGCTCGGGGCCAGACAGTGCTGAGCCGCAATAAAGGATAGTAATGGTGTTTCATCCTTCAGCGAGAGGCGACGTTATGAAGTTTGAGGTGTCGTACCCTCCTTCTTTACTACTGCTACTGCCGGCCAGGGGTGGGGGAGGATACCGGGCTCTGGGGAATGATAGCGGTAATGGTAGTAGTAGTAGTAGTAGTAGTAGTAGTAGTGGTGGTGGTAGTAGTAGTAATAATGGAGGTAGTAGAAATAATGGTGATGGTAATAGTGTTGTTGTTGTAAGTTGTATTCCTAATAGTAGCAGTAGTAGGAGGAAGTAGAAAAGGAGGAGGAGGAGGAGGAGGAGAAAGAGGAGGAAGATGAGGAGGAAGAGCAATAATTATTATACTGTAATATCAATAGTAGTTATTATTAAAGTAGTAGTAGTAGTAGTAGTAGTAGTAGTAGTAGTAGTAGTAGTAGTAGTAGCAGAAGTAGCAGCAGCAACAATGATATAAATAACAAAAAAAAACACAAATGAATTCGACACATAACTCAAAAGTAAGTTGGGAGTGAAATTGAGTTTTGTTTTTGGGTGACAATGATTGAAGGTGGTATTTGAGACCATTGACGGGGCGACGGTGGCGGTGACGAGACCTTGGCGACGCCCTTTTGATGCGATAAGGTCACAGGTGCGCTGCGTCCCGCGATGACAAAGAGATG
>JAPQNM010000018.1:2621624-2629124 GCA_029783475.1 Metacarcinus magister
TGCTGCCTGCCTTACGTCTCTCCTTCCTTCCTTGCTTCCCTCCCGCCTTCCACAGCATCACGCGTCACACATACACTTACTCACTGGGTCATTCATCTTTTCCTCTCCTCCGCCGCTCTTAATCCCTGCCGCCACACCCCACTAGAAGGCAACAGCACAAGTTATCTTTACACTTACAGGTATGGGGACGCCTGTTGTTGCCACCTACGCAATGAGTGATGAGATAAGTGTTCCTTAAGACCTGTGAATCATAAAATCGACACCGTTTCTCGCGTTCTCCCTTGTGTACCCTTTCCTCTCCCCCAAATCCCCGTCCTTTTCATCCTTCTCACGCTCCTCTGTTCCCTCCGCCCTTGTCACGGGAGGTACCCCCTGGACACTGAGATAAAGTGTAATTATAGAGGAGCCACACTTGGTGCCGACCAGCGTAATGGCCAGCAGAAAAGGGTTGCCCGCACTTCTTCAGCCTGACGTCGTGCTGGGTATGGATGGGTAGGTGGGCGGGGACAGGCAGACAGAACATCAGCTAGATATATAGATACATGTTTGGATAGGTTGATAATTAGACATAAAGATTAATAGATACATAGACCTAACAGACATACAGATAGATAATTAGATAGGTTGGTGGATAGATAGTAGGTACATAGCATACATATACGGTTATACAGATATATAAATAAACTGAAACACAGGTAGATGGATGGATGGATAACGTATCGTGAATTCATATGTAGTTGAATGCAAATGGTTCCACTAATTGAATCGATATGCAGTGATGAAATGTTATTCATGAGAGTATTACAACTTATACATCGTGCTTTCATCCAATGGAAAGAGATGGAATTACCTTCATTTAAGCGTGTGTGGAGGTGAATAAAATGAGCGAAACATTGGAGCTTGGAGAGGAGGAGAAGGGAAGAAAGACACAAGGATGAAATAAAGCAGAGGAAGGGGAATGAAGAATAAAAGATGTAAGATGAAGGGGAAAGAAGGAGGAGGAGGAGGAGGAGAAGTAAAAGAAGCTTGGTGTGAAGAAGGAGGAAGAGGAAGAAGTGGGAAGGAGGCGGGCAGCGTCTGCACCTCCCACGGTCTTCTTTGTGTTCATCACCATAATTTTGATGACAGGATTTATGGTGATGAGGTCCGCCGTGGGTCATAACTCAAGGCCCGCCGACGATAAAAGTTATTCTTGTTAATTGCATCAAGTAATGAGTTGCTAACTACCTTCAATGGCGATCACACACAACCCCTTACGACCACACACACACACACACACACACACACACACACACACACACACACACACACACACACACACACACACACACACACACACACACACACCGGAACCAGCGAGGAGCACCTGTCTCAGTGTTCTAGGATGGCCACAGGTGTTGCATGTGGTTCTAGGGCATCCTGGTGCATCTATCTGGCCAACTAAAGTGTCAGGGAAAACCACGAGGGAATGACAGCAGGGGACGCGAGGGAGTGTGGGCTGGCGTGGCATCCTTCTGTCAACGTGGAGTGACAGGTGATGCATCTGTGCTATGTACCCGTCACGTGATATTTGAGTGCAGGTGTTCGCGTGTGGGTGAGGCGGGAGAGGCGGCGTCTATTGAACCACGGCCACCAGTGTTCCGCCTCAGATACCGTGTTTGTACTTTGAACATTCACTCACTCTACCTTTCTTTCCACTTTTTCTAGATATCCCCGTGTCTGTACTCATGAGGAAGTGGTGTTGATGCACGTCATGAAGAGTGAAAGTAATGTGTTCATGCTCCTGTAAATGACGATGATACGATGACTCTTTCATTCCCTCTGTTTGTTCTGCAAATACCATTGTGTTTCAGAACCACATTTTTACCCGGAACAATCGATCCTAGAGCTCTCACATCCCTTGAAATATTCTTTTGTTTTTTATTGATTGAAGTTATTTTTCTATGGAAGACACTCATCACATCCATCTTGTACACATCATATCCTTCCTGTCTTCAGCTACTCCTCAACCACGTCCCCCCATCCGACCTTTCCCGGAGGTAGCAGTGACCACCCTGCGTCGTATTTTTCGTCGTGACAGCTGCGATGATTCGCGCGGGAACAAAAATCTTCCGGGAACAATGTGAGGAGGTTATGAATTACGGTGCGAGACACGAATCATCAGCACTGAGGCCTTTGTGTGTTGGGACCCTTCAGGCTAGGACGAGTTTCACGGTGGTGCGGGGCAGCAGGCGCCCAAGTCAGCAGGACTGGCAAGGCGTAAAGCAGTGAGTGAGACCAGCGTGGGGTGAACATGTTCCCTGATTCAGCCTGTGGATCTAGAAACAGGAGGTGGGAGGAGTGTCCTCAAGGGAGTGCGCCTGATACGTCCCGTTGAGCTGCCGCCCAAACAACCATGGTGTCCAGTCTGATCTGCTGCGGCATCTGACCGGATCAAATGTCTCGTCCAGTATTGATGAGTGACTCACACCGCCGTGAAGGGTTGTGTTGGCGTGTTTAGTTGTTGAGGGAGGTGTTGACGCATGGACGAGGGTCGGTGTACCTTACACTTGTTGTGCATTATGATTGTTAACTTGTACTCCTGCTAATGATGTTTTCTTTCTTTTTCACAGGTAAGTGATCCATCTACCTGGTGAAGTGAGGCAGAAGTGGTGAGTAAAAAATATCCCCATGAGCATGTGTCAGTGTGTGTTCCTCTCCCTTTGAGGACTCTTCCGTTTCCCTCATCGTCGTTCAGAGACTGAGTGATTTTGTGCGACGTATGGGCCGACCAGCGGCCGGCCAGCGCTGATGAAGTTTGCAATCTGAATAAAGTAATCGATAAAGGAATTCGAGGCAGGAGCAGCAACCTGACAGGCGCGACGGTGGACACTCATCAACATTGTAGCGGCCAGTTGTCTCGCCGGTGAAATGTGGGGAGAGAGGAAGGCCATGGAGGGGAGTTGGGGCGAGGGGAAGGAGGCTGTTAGGTGAGGGAGGGCCGACGGCGTCTGGTCATTACTATCTTGGCACTGGCCGCCGCCTCAGTCTCCTTAGTAATAGGTTGTGTCATTTCAGTCATTTGCCCTATTCTTCAGCCACCTCCCTCGGCTCCTCTCCGCCCGAAGCCCATCAGTGGTGTGTGGTGGGAGGCGGGAGGCGGGATACGGGAGGTGGGAGGTGGGAGGTGGGAGGCGGGAGGTGGGAGGTGGGAGGGTAGCAGCAGGTGGAGGCTGAGGGGTGTCTGGGAGTAACCTGATAGTGGAGGGTCAGCTGGGTGGGCCTGTCCGCACGCCGGCTGACTGACCCGCCAGTCCCTGTGTACATTATGCAATCACCCTTGACGTGGACAAAGCGCTCTGCAAATGCACTTGTTGCATAATTCCTCAGCTGCTTGCAAGGGAAGAGTATGGGGCAGAAACACATTGCATAGTCATAAGAGGGGAGAGAGGGTGTCCTGGTGTCTCGGCGGGCCCCCACCAGGGGACTTGTAACCTTCTCAGCCACTGCTCAACGCCCTCCTTACTCCGCGCGACGATAACTATCCCTGCACCGTCGCGCCGATGACCACTTTGTATTTGCACGACGCACATAGACGTCCCGGAAACAGCCAATTTTAATTCATGCGTTTCCTGTGATTTATTGTGTTATTCGCTTGAAATATGAGGCTGGATTGTCACCGGGAAGGTAATTTATATAATTTTACCCCCATGTGCCCCGGAATTTTTTAGTGATACACTGACAATCAAACTGTCAGCCTCCCTGTACATTTTCCAGGATTTCACTGCAAATTAGACTGCATTCGCGTTTTGCCCCAATTGTCAACTCCTGCCGGGGAGGCCTACATTATGGATGGCTGGTGAGTGGTGGCCGCTCCGCCAATGACCTTCTGCCTAGTTAGCTGCGTTGTAGTTGTAGCCGCCAAATTTGGCTTTACGGGAATTTAAGTTCAGTGCCACGAATTATGCCCAGGAATTGCCATCATTTGCCGCTGGACGAACACGCGAAGCCCCGCAATGAAGCGCACCATGTCCTGCGAACGGCTGGCGACACACTCATCGATGATCTGACTATTTTTTTTGGTTTTATTTGCGTACATCGTGGGTCCACACACACACACACACACACACACACACACACACACACACACACACACACACACACACACACACACACACACACACACACACACACACACACACACACACACACACACACAGTCTGAAACTTTTAAGCCATCATGAGTAGCAGGTTTTATGGCTTGTCTTCCATTTCTTTCCGTGTTCCCAACTTTCATTAATTCATCCACCGCCTTGTGTAGTCTTATTCTTCCTTCTACTACGCTCATCTCTCTCTCTCTCTCTCTCTCTCTCTCTCTCTCTCTCTCTCTCTCTCTCTCTCTCTCTCTCTCTCTCTCTCTCTCTCTCTCTCACTGTGCATCTATCTATCAGTTTATCTGTCTCTCCGTTACCTCTTCGTCACCTTCACCTCCAGGAAGACAGGAACTGGAGCAGGGCGGGAAGGACGAAAAAGCCAGGGTATGTTGTCATTGAAGGAGGCTGAAGGGAGAGAGAGAGAGAGAGAGAGAGAGAGAGAGAGAGAGAGAGAGAGAGAGAGAGAGAGAGAGAGAGAGAGAGAGAGAGAGAGAGAGAGAGAGAGAGAGAGCTGGAGGGTAGGGACGTAGTGAAGGGAAGAGCTGCCAAAGGAAAGGAGAAGAATGAGATGAGTCAGGATAGGAAGGGGGCAGAAGGGAGAGGAGATGGGACGAGAGGGGAGACGTGTGAGAGGGAAGGAGGGAGGTGGAGAAGCTTGTGGGGGGGGATACAGCTGTCAGTGGAGGCGGAGGGGTGTATGAGGTAGCCTGGGGGATGGGGGGAGCAGTAAGGGGCGGGGGGGGACGGTGCCGTGAGCAGGTGAACAATAGCTCTCCGCTGCTCCTGACGCCTCACAAACACGCTGAGTGGCACCCACATCAACCCACCTGGCACTCACCCCCTGATTGGCTGACTATGGGGGGGGCGGGGCGGCGGGGCCCTCTGTGGACTTGTGTTCTGTGATTGGCCGGAGTGGGAAGGTAGGGTGGCACTTTTTTTTCTTCCTTGCATTCTCTGATGGGCTCGGCGGGTGTCAGCGGGTGCTCTCCGGGGTAATTATAGCGTGTGTCTGAGTGCCCGGGTAGGGGATGGGACGCGGCGTGCAGATCAAGGGTGAAGGTGTGTGTGTGTGTGTGTGTGTGTGCCGCTTAGATTCTCCTGAAGGGGCGCTTGATGGGTCCTGCCCCGGCCAGCACCTCCTACAGCACTTCCACCAGCTCCTGCATCAGCATCCACACACACACACACACACACACACACACACACACACACACACACACACACACACACACACACACACACACACACACACAGACAACTCACACCACCTTGCCTGAGGTTATGGCACGCTTTCCCTCACTCACCACTGCCCCTCACACACAAACACACCCTCGCCTGCCTTTACTCCTCCTCACACACTCTCGCCTTCCTTCCCTCAGTCTTCGGATTCGTCTAATTTTCCACGTGATTCTCCGCCTAATGAGCCTCGTCCTCAGGCACCGCCCAGCTCCTCTCAGGCAGGTAGGATTATCTCTTGAGTTATCCAGTATCTTTTTAATGAACTGTTTTTAGAGGATGTTTTATTCACCTTACTTTACTACGAGACATCAGGTGAACGGGGGAGTCAAGCTGTGAGTCAAGCCCGCATGCGTCCTAAAGCTCTGGGCTGTTCCGCTGATAAGACTGGTGCACTATACCAGTTTTTGTTCTTTGTTGAATCCTGAAAACATGACGAGATCGGGTTTTACTTCTTTTAAGACGGGAAATTTAACTATTAGGTTATCACTCACATCAGTTTTGGTGTTAGTGAGTCCCAGGACCAGACAACTTCAAGGAACACAACGGCGCCTACAGCAGGAAGGCATGGTGGGGGGAGCGGGGAGAGCTTATTCCAAGGCTTATAGGTGACAAAATGACCTCCGGCACGGCAAGGGAGGGGTGGTGGGGGGCTTGCTCTTGCTTACCCTACTTTGGAGACATCTTCAGGACCAGGCTGCAGGATATGTCGCCCGGCCTGAGTGGAAGGCAGTATGAGTGGCGTCTCGTGCTCGGGGCTACGGAGGGGAAAAAATGTAAGCTGCTGGCGCGGGGAGAAGACTAGAGGTGTTTAGCCCGGGGCGTCCTTGGGGTGAGGGGAGTGAGGGGAGGGGTGAGGGGCGTGCTTGTGAGGCTCGACAGGGCCACGTCCGTCCAACAATGAGGCTGCCTCCCTCGTGGCACTTGGTAAACAATAGCGGGGCGCTGAGTGGCACCCTCTGAACCAACCGGCCGCCCTCTAGGAGCGCCGGGTTTAATTGACGCTGGTTCGTTGGACTCCCTTACGCCATGTCAGGCTGGAGGTCTGATCCCAGCTGGATGGCTCCCTGGGTAACCTGCTGGCTGGATAACTGGAAGACTAGCTGGATGGCTGGCTGGATGGCTGGCTGGATGGCTGGGTGGTTGTCTGGCTTACGGATAGTGGTTGGTGGGTGGGTGAGTGGTTTGGCTGAGTGATGGATATCTTGCTTTGAACTTTTTTTCTCGTTCTGATGTGTAATGGATAATTTGCCTTTTGGGTGAATAACCGGTTTCCCGAATGAGCACGGGACTACCTAACTTGATTGACTGACTGACTGAACGGAGTGACAGGTAAAGTTGATTACCTAAGCATCTCACTGAATGCACGGGCGGGTGGCTGGGTGGCTGGAGGGAGGGGGAGGAAGGCAGGCTGTTACCGCTGCTAATAATATGGCTGTCCTCATCAGCTGTGATGATTATTTATAAATGAGTGGCCACGACTGTCTCATGACTATCATAAACGTCAGGGAGTGAAAACCTACAGGATAGCTGACACGCCAGGTGCGGCTGACACTTCCTCTCCCGGATACACACAGGTGCTGACACTACACCCCTGACGCTCCCCAGGCCAGTCATCGGGGGAGGAAGGGGGGGGCACAACTCCACCTTAGTAGCGTTGACGTTTGTAGGCGTGGTAATGACGGCGGCCATTAGTGGATCACGGAGGGGCGAGGGAAGTGCCGGCGTGGGGGAGGAGTGTTGGAGGAAGAGGAGGAAGGGAAGAGGAGGGGAAGGGGGGGGGAGGGGAGGGGTAGTTCCAACCCTGAGAGGCCCCCAGGTACCATTACACACCTGCCGGCCCCATCATGCTCTGTCAAGGTGTGTTTTAGCTCTCCGCCAGGATTTTTTCTCTCCTTTGTGAGAGAGAGAGAGAGAGAGAGAGAGAGAGAGAGAGAGAGAGAGAGAGAGAGAGAGAGAGAGAGAGAGAGAGAGAGAGAGTGAGAGAATGTGTGAGAGAGAGAGGGAGAGAGAGAAAGTGTGAGAGAGTGTGAGAGAGAGAGAGAGAGTGAGAGAGAGAGAGAGAGAGAGAGGTAGGTAAGGTGGTGGTGAATGCATGTAGTGGACCGGTCAGGGTCGGAGGGCGTGGCGG
>JAPQNM010000018.1:2634124-2666624 GCA_029783475.1 Metacarcinus magister
TCTTCTCCTCCCTCTAATTAGGAATGGCCTGAGGGATACCGGTGTGAGTGAGGGGAGAGGAAGGCCAAGGGATGGGAGTCACAGTACCCTCCACCCCCCCCACCACCCACTACACTGCCTCCAGGTCTTTCTTGACTCTTTCATTCCCCAACTATTTGTTTTTCGTTCTCCTTCAGTATTATGTGTATCGTGGAAGTGTTCTAGTAAGTCTGGACTCTCAGAAAGGAGTAGTGGCACTTTGGTCCTGAGGTGGAGGAAGCAGCCGTGAGGGAGAGGCAGACGTGGGTGTGGTCAGGAAGCTTTATTGAAAGAAATCGTGATGCCTCAGTGTACTGATTGTTGGCTAACCATAATCCAACGTGTTTCGGTTTCTGGTTACTGGCTGTCGTGGTGTTGGGGAAGATGGGGGTAGGGAGGGGTTAGGGAGGGGAAGAAACCGTGTGAGTTCGGCGCGGAAGGAGTGTCACGTTGAGCGTCTGTGCTTAATTAGAAGGAGCCCAGAGCGCATCTCGCAGCCTCGTCACTCAGCTCGCGTCTCTCAAGCTCGCGCCAGGTAATTGTTAGGCCGCCAGGGCGCTCCGACGGTGCCAGACCACCCGGGAAGATGGAGGTGCCACCGCCTCCAGCGAGACACTACACCTGCATGCTGGCCCTGGAATCCACGTGCCTTTATTTGCTAGATTGACTCGAGAGGATGCCAGGAATCTTAGCAGGAATGTCTTGTGATCGTGGATGTATTGGTCGTCAATCTGTGAATGCCGTGCTGAGACGTGGCCGTGCCTGCTGTGTGTCTTGCCGTCTGCTGAGGATGCTAGGATACAGGAAGGAATGGAACAATGCTTACGTGCTTGCTACCTGTGCTCAGAATCTTCCTAAAGGGCAATGAGTGACGGGCTGTAACTCCTGGACGAGTCGCCTCCCGCTGCAGCCACCCACCGAGAAAGCTGTCGGCTGAGACGCATTTCCTGCAGTAAGTGTTTGCCTAACTGGCCGCTGTGATGTGGGTCAGCCGCTCATGTTGGAATGCCCGGCCAGACCCGCCACTCACCGCCGCCCCGCCGCCCCTGCCACTCCTCTGTCTTTGCTCTAATAACACATTCGTTTGTCTTTTCCACTTAGTCATGGCGCGACATTCTCCATTATCTCCGAGGCCACTCATTGAGTCTCATCATCCATCATTATTTTCCATCGTCCAGCCATCCAGCCATTCACTGCCTTCTTACCCTGTATTTATCTATCCATATATCTATCTATCAATCTATCTGTCTGTCAGTATCTGCCTCACCCACCCCTCGGACCCTGAACCACCCCTGCCCCCCCCCGCCCTGCCTCAAACCCCCTCCCACCCGTACCAGAGGGAGTGACAGTGTCCCCGTGGCCGTCAAACAGCCAGCAGGTTCGATGTAAATTAATCATCATCACTTGGCCATCCATCCTTTATACCCTTTCACCTGTCCATTACTGCTCGTGTTCACAAGTCCATCAATTCCCCTCGCAATGGAACCCTCCTTCCCGCATGATGTTCCTCTCTCTCTCTCGCGCTCTCCCTCCCTCCCTCCCTTATTCCCCTCACTCACTCAAACCCTCTCTTTCTCTCAATCTATCCATCCATCCAATCTATCGTAACTTATTCGTCCATCCGTCCGTCCGTCCGTCCGGGTCTCAGAATGCCACCTAGCATTTGCATGTACCAGTCTAGGCGTGTCAGGCTTCAGCAGCGAGCCAGCCGTGTCGCGTCCTGCCGCCTGTATTATGCATGCATGAGTGGAGGGTCATATGCCTGTCCTGTACCTGCAAAATCCTCCACGTTGACGCTTTAGCTCTCTCTCTCTCTCTCTCTCTCTCTCTCTCTCTCTCTCTCTCTCTCTCTCTCTCTCTCTCTCTCTCTCTCTCTCTCTCTCTCTCTCTCTCTCTCTCTCTCTCTCGCTCTCTCTCTTTGTGGGAATTCTTGGACATGAAGGAAGATGAGGAAGATATGAGATGAAGAGGAGAGAGAGAGAGAGAGAGAGAGAGAGAGAGAGAGAGAGAGAGAGGGAGGAGAATAAGAGGAGGCAAACAGAGGTGAGAGGAAAATAATGCGGAAGAGAATCAGAGGAGGAGAAAGAGGAGGAGGAGGAGAAGGAGGTTGAGGTGAAGGTATAGGAGTACCACCACGCCTCCTCCTCCTCCTGCTCCTCCTCCTGTTCCTCCTCCTGGCTATAAACAAGGTAACAATTAATCATGCATCGAATAATTTATACTTGGGTCGAGTTGGATCTAGCGGTCCTGCGAATACTATATTAAGCTTCTTGGATCCTTTTGACGCTCGACCCAGGAGAACGAAGGACCGTAAAGCGTGATAGAGGGGCGTGTGGAGAGGAAAGAAAGGTGGGGTGGAGGGGAAGGGGGGGGGCAGGGCAAAGGGAGGGAAGGGGGTATAGTGATGATGAGGGGGGGTGGTGGTGGCGTGCCTCGTCATGTGGCTCCAGCCTCTTATCTTTTTTCCTTCCTCTTTATCTTCCTGTCCTTCTCATCGCTGTCTCTTCCTCCTCCTCCTCCTCCTTTTGCTAGATTTTTTTTTTTTTCGTTGTCTTTTTTTCTTCTTCTCTTCCTCCTCCTTCTCCTCCTCCTCCTCCTCCTCCTCCTCCTCCTCCTCCTCCTCCTCCTCCTCCTCCTCCTCCTCCTCCTGAGCACACACTCCAAAGAGGCTTACCTGACTCCTACACGCTCACTCAGCAAGGTATTCAACTGTTAATAATGGCGCCTTCATATTCGTCTTATGTTCAGTAATTTCTCAATGGAAAATAGCTATACATTGCAACAAGACACACACAGACACACACACACACACACACACACACACACACACACACACACACACACACACACACACACACACACACACACACACACACACGTTACAATGCCCTTCAGAGCACAGAGGGAGAATGAGACTGAGACAGGTAAGGCAGGAAGGGGAGACAGGAGTGCAAGCCGTGTGTGTGTGTGTGTGTGTGTGTGTGTGTGTGTGTGTGTGTGTGTGTGTGTGTGTGTGTGTGTGTGTGTGTGTGCATGGGTGTGTCGGTATAAGGTAATGACGGTCATGCTTGAGTTGGTGCATGTAGGATGTGAAGGCAATGTTACTGAGTGATGATTTGGACCTGAAAAAAAAAAATAATAATACTTATACAAATGTGCTTCTATCTATCTTTTTATTCTTGTCTTTTTATCCGTCCCTCATATATATATTCTTTTTTTTTACAATTTTTTTTGTCTCTCTCTCTCTCTTGTCCTTAAATTGCCGCTGTGAGCTAGTCGTTCCTCTTCCCTCTTCCTCTTTATCTTCCTCTTCCTCTTTATCTTCCTCTTCCTCCTCTTCCTCTTCCTCCTCCTCCTCTTGGGCCGCGTGGGTAGGCAAGTGATTAATCCACAATTTGTAAGAGGTTCAGAACAGGTTTTGTCAGAACTCATAAACATAACGGGTTTTGACGTTTCATTGTTTTTGTACTTCGCTTTCCTTGCCCTTTCTATTTCTCCCACCTCTGTCTCTCTCTCTCTCTCTCTCTCTCTCTCTCTCTCTCTCTCTCTCTCTCTCTCTCTCTCTCTCTCTCTCTCTCTCTCTCTCTCTCTCTCTCTCTCTCTTTCTCTTTCTCACACACATCTCCCCCCCCACACACACACTCCTTTCCCCAAAAAACTCAGTCAATAATAACGGGTGAGTCGTGGGCGAGCTGGTCAGGGTTTTTTTTTTTCCTACTCTCTCTCTCTCTCTCTTTCTCTCTCTCTTTCTCTCTCTCCACACCACCCCCCCCACCCCCCGCGTCAGCAAGCAGGATGCACAGTGTATGACAACGCTCCTTGCCGCTGACTGACTTCACTCGTTGATTAATTGGACTGCTTATTCAGGAGCTGACTGTCCGACCGCTTTCCACACAGACTCAGTGGATGGATGAATAACTGGGTGTCTGCTGGGTGACTGACTATATAGCTGACTGACCGACTGATTAGCTAACTCACTGACTGATGCATTGATTGACTGGCTGATGAACTGACTTACTCATTCCCGGCTTTCCTGACTTATTTACTGACTGACTGACTGATTGACTGACTGACTGTAAGGTTGCGGACTATGTGGTGTTGGTTAGTGAGGTTAAGGAATGACTGAGTTACTCCCTCCTATGGTGAGGCGTATCCTTGTAGGTGAGGCTGGTGGTGGTGGCTAAAGACTGAGCTACCTGCCAGCCATCTAGGTTGTACACGTGCATGTCAAAGGTAGTTCAAGGTGCGGTAGTCTCTTAAGGTAGTCTCTCTTTCGTCACTGGTGCGTAGGTATCTGGGGTAATGCCTTCATGGTTGACTGACTGGCTGGCTGGCTGGCTGGCTGGCTGGCTGCGCGATCGCTTCATTCTACAAGTGTGGTGATGAGACACTTTGATACTGATTGTGTTTATGATTTCGTATTCTTGTTATAAAAGGAAGGAGAGAGAGAGAGAGAGAGAGAGAGAGAGAGAGAGAGAGAGAGAGAGAGAGAGAGAGAGAGAGAGAGAGAGAAAGAGAGAAAGAGAGAAAAGATTGTATACTTTATGAAGTGAAATTTTAATGGTTCTTTTTCTTAATAGTAATGCATGTTGAATATAAAAAAAACAAAAAAACAAGTAAGATGCGTAAGGGAAGAGGACGGAGGCAAGAAAAGATTATCTCGTGGACGTGAGTGAGTGGCTTGGGTGCAGAAAAGGCCAAAGTTAAATATTTTCAAACATGGTGGAAAATTGCACCCATTTTCACATTAGAATTTGCTTAAGTAATCCCTGTGATTTCACGAACTGTTTGAGAGCAATTAACGAGTAAGACAAAACAAACCCGCGTGAGACAGAAGGTCAAACAGAGTGACAGACACAAAGAAAGAAAAATAACAGACGCAGACATGTTACTTCACAGAAAAGACCTGTGAAGGGATAATATATAACCTGTATGTGTGTGAATATTAATTTTGTGTATTTACATTTTTTTTTTCTCTCGTACCTGTCTGATCAAGTTTATGTTTCGGGCGGACAGGTACACGCCCATCCCTCACGCACATCACCTCCGCGGCACGTACAGCCCCTCCCCCCCACCTTCCCATCCTACCCCATCCTCATTGTTTCCTTCCTCATTCCTTCTTCCTTATCCATTTTTTTTTCCTCTTTGCATCTTTACTTTCCTTCTCTTCCTTCTGTCTCTGTTATTTCTGTGGATTCTGATGTTGATGTTTTGGTCATTGAGGTGATGTTGGTGGTGATTGTAGTGATGTTGGTGATGCTGGTAATTCTATCTAGCTCTGGGCATCAAGTGTTTCCATCTCCCACTAAAAGAGGTGCTGACATACCCTCCTGAGGCGCCTCCTTCGTGCACTTTCCAGTCAAGAGTCATTGAATGTATCTGGTTTGATTACCGACCTTTACTGGCGAGGTGATGAATGAACCACATTAAGAAAAGAAAAAAAGATTAAAGCAAGTTTTTTTTTTTTTTAACAGGTATAAGTAAAAATAAATAATCAGTGAAGCAAAAGGATTCAATAAAGTTATAAATTTAAAACAAAAATTCATGCACCTTCCGTCTTTTACACATCTTAAACAACTCAATTATTTCAGCGGTTTAGGAAAATTTTATATACAAATTATGTGAAATCTGATACAATTCAATTCCTTGTCTTCACGAATATAAAGAAAGATACATCATTCGCATTTATATCGTGTTCTGTATTTGTACTTGAATCATCTGTTGTTTTTTCACTGCGACTAACTAGTATACTGCTTCTCCTATTGGTCATGTTTTGTGTGGGAGTTAGTAGTGGGGAGGGGGGAGGGGGGAAGGGGGGGGAGGGGGTAATAACAGCAGCTGGTGTGGGGTAATATATTAGTTAGCAGAGCCCTAGATCATGTCAGGTGGCCATATCGCTGGAGTGATATATCAAACGTGACAAGTCTAGCGTATGCTCCTGGACGATGAAACATTACAGTGGTGGCGATGGTGGGAGGGAAAGGAAGAGTAGGGGATGGGCGTGGGTGGGGCCGGGTTGTAGGAGGAGGACAGTGGGGCAGGGAGGGAGGGAGGGAGGGAGGTAGGTGAGAAGGGACGGGGATGGATGAAAGGAGGGAGGGTTGTTGTTGTTGGGTCTCTCATTTCTGTTGTGTTATTACTATAAAGGTGTTTTATCTTCGTGTTCCTCTATTTGTTGTTGTATCCAGGTGATGATGATGTGGTGGTGGTGGTGGTGGTGGTGGTGGTGGTGGTGGTGGTAGTAGAGGTGGAGGTAGTGGAGGTGGTATACTTAGAGGGAATCTTTCAGTAGTGTTTTCATGTGTATTGTACATCACTTTTTTACTTTATCTTACTATATGATTTATGTTCCATGTTTTCGTGCTGGCGGGCAATTAAATATATTTTTTTCAACTTTATATTTCATGGAATTAAAATTCATCTCTTCTCATTATACAGTTAAGACAAGAGGTATTATTGTCTTCAACATTCATTATTAACGTCTTGTGGAATATAAAAAAATGCTATATTGTAAAGTCTGTTGGTAAGATGAAACCTCTTCTTACCATGAGCTCTCCCTCCCTCCCCCTCCCAGGACCCCTTAGCTCGGCTCAGCTCACCTCACACATTCAGTAGAGGTGGAGCAGTCAGAAAGTTTTAGGTACCCACCATTTACAAGAGTGACCTTCTCCTCCCCTCCCTCTCCCTTACCCTGCCCCTCCTTCCTTGCGCGACAAAGCAAGTTATGTCCCGCCCTCCTAGCAAGTTATGTGCTCTCTTCCTACTTTCTGCCTGCTGGTTTTGGGGTGATTTAGGGCTTAATAAGAAGACTAATAAGTATGTAAGAGATGATGGGTCGTGGGGGAGAGCTGGAGGTGGATGGGGAGGCAGCTGCTGGGAAGGGGTCTGGGATTAGAGGAGAATGGGAAGGACTTAAGAATATGCAGAATAATGAGCCGGAACGAGACGGACTAGGGTAATATGGGGTCATTTGCCGAGAGGCGAGTGCAGGGGCTTAAGGCGGAGGTCGTAGTTATGCTGAAGTAAGTACCGCGCTGATTACCGCCGCTACGACCTGCCGATTTGTTTACTGGGTGGTGGAGGCGAGAGTTGATCTGGGGAGTCTGGTGTCTGACGTGACCATTTCCTGTGTGCTGCCGAGACTAATGGCTGAACGTGACTCCGGCTTCTGCTGGATTTCCTGCCCCACACTACATCGCCTTCCTTTTGTTGCCTGTCCGCTTGTTGCCTTATTCGCCTTCACGTTTACTATCTTATGTAATGAATAAATAAATTTCAATCGGACGGGTGCAGCCTTCCTGCCACGGATCAGCGCCGCGGGCCCAGCCACTTCCGTCAAGCGTCAGCGCTCGCTCGCACCAGCTGCTCGTAGCACCAAGATTTGCTGTCTTCAATTAGGATCATATGCCTTAGGTGTACTCCACTTAAATGTAATGAGAAATTTCTTTTATCGCCTTTACTCCTCTAATTTACACTGCCTGGCGGAACATCATTAAACACACGCTGCCTCGCTGCTCGTGATTAAAGATAATACTCACCTGAGTGTGTGAGTCGGTAAACGTTCCCTTAACTCTACCATTATTTGCTCGGATTGCATGACCAACGGGGCGTGACGCTGCACGCTTGACACATCGTAGGCGGCAGTATCACTTCATCATAACACACCGGCCGCTCCCACATATCCGGCACTCCCTCCGTGTGTGCCGCGCGGGGGGCAGGGGTGGCGGGCGTGGGGTGAAGGGGGGCGTGGGGCGGGGGATGGGCGGCGCCCTCACCGCGTCGCCTGGGACGGCATTTAGGGGCAGTTATTAAATGTCGGGCGGTGCATGTTTGCCGGCACGGGTTGTTTTTGTGGTTTGTGGAACATTTCCAAAATGTGGACTAAAAGTTTTATATGAAAACACAGCATTTACTATTACTGGTGACAATAGACGAATGCATATACACTCTGCTTGCATATATATATATATATATATATATATATATATATATATATATATATATATATGTATAGTTTTTCTTTATTTTTTTTCCTTTCATAAAGTGTGTGCGTGTGTGTGTGTGTGTGTGTGTGTGTGTGTGGGTGTGGGTGTGTGTGTGTGTGTGTGTGTGTGTGTGTGGTGTGTGTGTGTGTGTCTGTGTGTGTGTGTGTGTGTGTGCTTGTGTCTGTGTGTGTGTGTGTGTGTGTGTGTGTGTGTGTGTGTGTGTGTGTGTGTGTGTGTGTGTGTGTGTGTGTGTGTGTGTGTGTGTGTGTGTGTGTGAGTATCGTTCCTGTAATGCCAGGCTTGATGGCCGCGCCCTTCACACTTCGCCGCGGTGCTGAGAGCGGCAGGGCTGCAAGGCGGCACAGAGGGAGGGGGGGGAGGGGTAAAGGCTGCTGCAGGTACAACTCGATTGTTCTCAGGTAAACTCATCACCGGAAGCAGGTGAAGGTGTTGCTAGTGGGCCTCACCGATGTGCGTATTCTCTCGTGTATATATGTGCACCTCAACCCTTATGTGCGTGCCTGTTTTCTAGTTTAGTGTAATCTTCCCGTCCACCTGTGTGATTATTGTACATTATTTTCATTAGTTTATTGTTTTATTCATCAAAAGTCGTTTCTTCACTCCTTTCCTTCTCACAACATTTCATTACTTCCTTCCTCGTAATGTTTTATTTATATTATATAATATATATATATATATATATATATATATATATATATATATATATATATATATGGGTGTGTGTGTGTGTGTGTGTGTGTGTGTGTGTGTGTGTGTGTGTGTGTGTGTGTGTGTGTGTGTGTGTGTGTGTGTGTGTGTATTTGCTATATCTATGTATATATATAATTTTCATAAAGTTTGTGGTCCCTTTGTGTAACTCTTCCCCGACTTTCCTCCTCTCCCCCCAACCCTCTCTGGCAACCCACCGCCCCGCAGCAGCTGGGTGCGAGGTGGACGGTGGGCTGCGCTGTCCAATTCTACTTTGATATATTCGGACGGCCCGGGGGCTCGCTTTGCAACATCACACATTTAATTATAAAGCGGCAGTGGTTTTGTTCTGGCCATGTCAGTTAATGCCCAGTTTATTGGGAAGCCTGGGCGGAAGGCTGTCAATTTAAGAGAGGAACCTGCAGACTAAACCACAGCCATGACCACCCTTGCTGCTGCTACTACTACTACTACTACTACTACTACTACTACTACTACTACTACTACTACTACTACCACTACTACCATTACTACTACTACTTACTATCCACCACCACCACTACCGTCATCACCATCACCACAATTGGATCTGGTGACCATTAACTCCACCACAAAGCACAACAAAACAAACTCATAGCCATTAGAGTTAAAAGTCCGTTTTGCTCTCGTGTAACTGTCGCTATCACAATTATCTTAAATGCCTTCTTCATCACCTCGCAACCACGCCAAGTCTTGTGGTCACACGTCTGCCCTCACGAGTCTCCGTTTTAGTCCCTTGTCCTTTAGGCAGCTGCTTCCCCTCCCCTTCCCCCCTCCCCCCCTGCCCCTCGTCCCGCCCCTTCCCTCAGTCTCCATAAGGAAGGTGTAGTTGCCTGTTCGAGAGAAGAGAGAGATGGCTGGATAAGAAAGACGTTTTTGTGTGTCTTTTTGTTATTAATGTTTGTAGGAAGTGTTATTCCTTCTCTCCGATGTGATGTTTCCTTATCTACTTTATTATATTTTGAGTTACTTTCCAGGCTCGTTTTCTTTCCAGTTTGGGTGTTTTATTATTCTCTTCTCATCATCATTCGTTTACTTCCCCTTCCGTTCCGTCATGGCAGGTGAGAGGGAGTAGAAAGTATCCGTGTGGGCGAGCTTAGCAACACCTACCTGACTGTACTGTACTGTGTGGGGGACGCGAGGAACACTGAAAAGGATCTGTTCATCCGTCCATCCATCCATCCCTTTTGTCGTCCTCTTATACTCGCGTTATTACAGACTTTTCTCAGTAGTCGCGGCGGCACCGAACTTCTGAAGGAGTTACAGGAGACTTATAATCTTGACGTTGTTGATGGGTGACGGTGGGGGAACGACTCTTGTGAATACAGTATTGATGTTTTTGTTTTATTGGATGCGAAGGCAGTGTGGGGGTGTGTTGGGGGTGAGAGGGAGAGAGGGGAGGGAGGTGGAGGAGCGCTGTTGCCGTCTCCTCTTTGTGGTGAAGCAGGAAAATTGGCAACCGTGGCCCTTCAACCTGACTAGTCTAATGGTGATTGACAGACTCTGACGTCACCGCGAATACTAATGACGAGTCCACAAATTACGCGCCTTTGTCTCAACGTCGCCCTCATCATCGTCATCATCATCGGTGCCATTGTCTGCCAAGTTGGTACATACATGGAGGTATTCATTATGGGCGGCCGTGGAGGGGGTGGGGAGGGAGGGGGGAAGGGAGGGAGTACTGGGACCCTGAACCTAATTGTCCATTGGGCTGTTACAACTCTCAAATGTTTGTCTTTCTGTCGCCTTGTTGCTTTTTATGGAATTTATTGTTACTGTGTCCTTGGTGGTGATTAGTATTTCTTCTTTTATACGAAATGTTGATGAAAGTTTCTCGCTGTGACGGATTTTCTTGCCACACAATGACATTTTCTTCCTCTCTTTACCTGTGGCATCACTATATTGGCACCTATCTACATCCATCTACGACATTCGTGGCATCATCTGACACCATTCGCCTCCCACTCTGAGTGATACTCACGTGGTGGCCACCAACCTCACTGCCAACACAGAAACTTCACTCCGCGAATCACTTCCCGCCTCCCCGTCCCCCCTTGAGGCTCTCGTCCGTGCACCTCCTCCGGAACAATCTGGGCGCCACTGGCAACACCATTACGCCGCTGATAGCATTCGCACCACTCTGACAACACCTCACGCCGCCTGACTCATCGTAAAACCTGTCTGGTGAGAGGCGAGAGTGGCTGGCAGAACTATTGTTAGGCTGAGTGTGGAAAAAACGGTATTTGTCAAGGGCTCGACCTGTGCTCCTCAGAGAAAAGGATGGAGGGGAAGGGACGGCGGCCGTCAACACCAATCACTTTATCATCCGTCTGTCTGCTGGCCATCCATCACCTTGTCAGCCACACATCCATCTCTGTGGTGCTCAGTCTTCAGGACCTCTAGTTAGAAATTTAATTATTTTCCAGGTCACACACACACACACACACATTTATATATATATATATATATATATATATATATATATATATATATATATATATATATATATATATATATATATATATATATACATATATAATTTTCAGATAATTGTTATCCTTTTCTGATGCTTTTGTCGCCATGTTGAGAGGCACACCTGCAATTGTTTGCCATTTTTGGGCATCATCTTGATCAACATTGACTCTAAAATGACTCCTTCCATAACTAGAGTCAGGGCGTCTCACGCATACACAAGGTTCTTCATTAGCGCACCACCGTGCTTCCCTCGCTTGGCTCGTACCCGATTAATGCTTCAATGAGAAACCGAATAATAAACAGTAAACAGAGTCTTATTTGCGTGTGTCACGGTGAGGTTCGTGGCGGAGGGCGGCCGTGTTCCTGCATTCGTTGAGTCGTGAAGTGCACTTGGGTCAGCGTTCCCCCAAATATGCCGTACCGCTCGTTACAGCCCCGGGCAGGCAGCTTCTTGGGCCCCAATACGGGAGGCAGCGGCGGCAGGGTGCCAGGTCAACCCCAAACTTACTGAAGCATAATTTTCTCTGCTTCCTAACCGGATGGTCCTCCGCTCACCGAAGAACCCTCAAGTAACCCGATTTAACATAATTTGATATAACCAAACGTGTAACTTGGCCAACCTCGCTCAACTTGGTCCAATTTATGTGCGCGACTTCGATTACGGCGGATGCTTCCCTCACCCTGTAGCCTTCCTTCCCCTCCTACCTGCGCTTCCTCCTCACTCCTACGTACGTCACAACACCCCTACACCCCCCTCCCCCCCCCCTTGTGTCTGTACATGGGTGTCCTTGTATGGCCTGAGGGACGCTCCTGCTCATGTCTTATTCCCGTTACCGTGTAGTTGACCTTCGTAATACTGCGACTCATGTTTACCTCTACCCCTTAAAACCCACGGTATGGGAGTCTACACATATATGGTGAAGTATTGCCCTGAAGAAGGTGCCGCGGGTCCTCGTGTTGGTCGCCGCTGTCGTCCCCGCGAGTGATGGGGCGTCGCGTGCGGTTGGACGTTTTGTTAGTCTTTTGGGCGTGTTAAATGGGCGTGTCTAGTGATGAGTGGAGCGTGAGAGGAGGGCGTGGCCATTTAGGGGTGACATAACCCGTTGACTCACACACCTGCCGCCCACACCTGGCCTGTCTCGTTACTCCCCACTCACCTTCCTCTCCAAACCCACCCCTCCCACTCATCCGTTTCCTCCTCCTCTACTCTATGTCTTCCTGTTCTTAGAATTCTAACACATTATAGAAAATATATTTCCTTGTTTACCCATTTCTTATCTTTCTGATGCTGTGGTTGTCTTCTATTTTCCTCTCCATCTCCTCCCACGTTCACTGTGCGCCACTCACTCTTCTCTCCACCATTCCTCCTCCTTCCTTTTCTTCCTTGACACCCGCACATTCCTCTGCCCAGCCCCATCTCCCTCACCCTTGCCTGCCTTCCCCCCGTCCCCGTCCCCTTCAGGCTCGGGCACCTTCGTCTCGCTGTCCAAGTTCGCTTCACGCTACACTTTGGACGTAACAAATAAAACGAGAGAGCTCGCTGACGCCACCAGATAAAAAGGTCCAAAATTAGCCTTCATTCTGGTGTCCTCGTCGGGTCCGATCACAGAGGTGCCAGCGGCGGCGTCTCCACTCGGTTGTCTCCACGCGTCCTGCTTCACCGCTACGAGGAGGAAGGGGAGGAGGAGGAGGAGGAGGAGGAAGAAGAGGAAGAGGAAGAGGAGAGGAAGAGTAGGTAGTTTAGATAGTGTGGAGGAGGACGTGGCTCTTGACACTTTGGTCCAATCGAGAAGTACGGTGAACATTTATTTTTTTGAGGTCTGTCCATTTTTGGGGAGACAAAGTGGAGGTCAGGTGAGTGCAGCCCCTCCAGGTGTGTGTCGCAACGCTCGCTTGTTACCTGCAGCCAGGCGGACGACAGGTGGACTTGCTGATACCGGCATTCAGTCGTGGAATACTGAATGCCGTGCCTTCAGCTGCGGATCCCCTCGGCGACCCATTAATTAGCCATTCCTTGTACTCTGGTCATACATTACGGTGTGTTTGTAATCAACGAGCCTCTTATTTTATTTATGTTCCGCTGATGCTATTCCGGGATGATCAGGTTCACTTAATTGTCTTTATTTAATGCGCGACATTTTAACAGCTCCAACGAGAACTATGCAAGACCCTCCCCCCCTTCACCCCTCCACCCCCCATGCATGTTTTCGTTTCCTAGGCAGCAGGTGTGTATTTTGCAAGACTCTCTGCAATTCCTTTCATAATGAGCAACCAACCACTCGGTCACCCTCCCTCCCTACCAATGCCTCATCTTTCATTCGAATCAACACACACACACACACACACACACACACACACACACACACACACACACACACACACACACACACACACACACACACACACACACACACACACCCAGGTCGCCTCTGCAGCTTCGCCTCCACCCATAACCTCAGCCCTATGTTGGAGGGTCGCTCTTTGTGAGGTGAAGAAGCCTTTATTCTGTGCGTGTTCTCCTCACACGGTGCTGCTTCCCTCCTTGGCGTCAACATTCCGTGGTAGACTTACGAGCCCGTTCTCCTCACACTCCCCGCCATCCTTCCACCACCATCACAACGCTTCCAGCCGTGCCTTCCAAACACCCCATCTTTGCACCCTGTTATCCCCTCAGCCACTCCACTCCCTCCAGCACCCTACAGCTTCCTCCTCCTTCCTTCCTTCCTTCCCCACATCCCCAACGTCTCTCCAACGTCCCCTTTAGTTCCCCAGAAGCCGGGAGATGCGGGACTCCTCGGATCTTACCATCTTTACCCTGTATTGATGTTGGGTCATAAGTCGGCCCTCTTGTTTATCGCTCGCACCGTCTTATATCAGGGTTTCTCTGGGAAGTCTGGCGAGAGGGGAGCAGAGAGGAGAGAAGAGAGGGTGAGGAGAAAGGAATAGTAGGCGATGAAGGATGGAAGCGCAAGAGTTAGAGAGGAGAGGAGTGAGAGGGAGATGGTGTGGGAGAGGAAGAGAAATAGTAGGAAAGGGAGAAAGCGCAATTGGGTGCTGAATGATAGACTGAGAAAGAGAAAGAGAAAGAGAGAGAGAGAGAGAGAGAGAGAGAGAGAGAGAGAGAGAGAGAGAGAGAGAGAGAGAGAGAGAGAGAGAGAGAGAGAGAGAGAGAGAGAGAGAGAGAGAGAGAGATTGTAGTGATGATAGTAAGACCGAGAAGTTAAGAGGAGGATAAGGAGGAGGAAAAGGATGATGGGGATAAGGAAGACAGAGAAAGATAAAGAAAAAGAGAAAGTGAGAGACAGAGAGGGAGTTAAAGGGAGCGAAACACAGCACCAAATTAATTAATACGTGAAAAGAGAGAGAAGAAAAAAAAATAGGACGATATTTGTTAAACATGAGACGAGTCAACTTTCAATTACCAATGCAACAATCAGAAACAGATCTGCCTGTCGTGCACGGCCGCCTGTCGATCGCTTTCCTTATCTGATTATTTTCTGGTCTGCTTATGTCTTTTTTTCCTCTCTCTCTCTCTCTCTCTCTCTCTCTCTCTCTCTCTCTCTCTCTCTCTCTCTCTCTCTCTCTCTCTCTCTCTCTCTCTCTCTCTCTCTTCAAACCAGTGTCTTTTCTTAGTATTATATTTTTCTTTTAAATTTCCAAGCATATTACCAACTCTTGTGTGTGTGTGTGTGTGTGTGTGTGTGTGTGTGTGTGTGTGTGTGTGTGTGTGTGTGTGTGTGTGTGTGTGTGTGTGTGTGTGTGTGTGTGTGTGTGTGTGTGAGCAGGTGAGTGACAAACGAGGATATCATGGGAGTGCCGGCCATCATTAGTTGCTCTAGATACCGTCAGTGTTAACTATATAGGAGCGGCTGGATATGGGAAGGGCTGCCGCGGCGGGATGTATGGGCGGAGAAAGGGAGGGGAGAGAAGGGGAGAGAGAGGATGGGGAGAAAGGCCAGCAGGGTCATCGTCTACAGTAGGAGGCTGATGGGAAGGAAGGAGCACAGGGCGGAGGAGGAGGGGGAGTAGCAGTGTGGGGATTTACTAGTCTGTCCTAACCTTTATCTCAATCATTTATACCCGTCGTAATAAATTAGTCGGGGCAGGAAGGTGCTTACCAGCCATTTTCCCGGAAGGTTTGGTTCTTGGGTGAGGCTGGAGGGAAGGAGGGAAGGAAGGAGGGAGGGAGGGATGAAGGGAGGGATGGGAGGGATGGATGGAGGGATTGTTGGACATGCTCCGCGTCTCTTACAGCCTCAGATCATAGGGTTTTCCGATGATGCTCCCCAGCTTAAAGATTACCATACAGTGAAGCCTAAGAGCGAGCGAGAGAGAGAGAGAGAGAGAGAGAGAGAGAGAGAGAGAGAGAGAGAGAGAGAGAGAGAGAGAGAGAGAGAGAGAGAGAGAGAGAGAGAGAGAGAGAGAGAGAAAGATATGTGTGATTTCTTGTCCTCTTCTTTCCCTTTTCCTTCTCTTCCTCCTCCTGCTCCTCCTGCTCCTCCTCCTCCTCCTCATCAACATCATCATTCTCTTCAGTGGTCTCCCCTTCCTCTTCTCCCTCGTCCTCGTCTTCCTCTTCAAGTTTCGCAATCTGTTCACTCGTATTATCATAATTTGCTTAATGCTGCACCTATCTGCCGTCCAAGTCAGTACTAATTTATCTCCGAATCACGGCTTATCTTCACCATTCTCTAAATGAATCGAAGGTGAACATTTTCTTAGGAGAGACTGCCGTTATCTCTCCGTCATCCATTTGGCTTTTGTCCCAATGTGTCTCTCGTTCCCTGTGTTGTTTACGATTTTCTTTCAGTCTCAAGTCTCATCGTCTTAATTTCTGGGTTCGCCGCTGCAGCTGCTTGGCGCTGGTGTTTGTTGGGAGACGTCGCTCGTAAAGATTCTTGTGGTTCGTATTTTACCAATTCTTGCTAAACACGAAAGCGTTGCCGGTTTCGCCAAAAAGGAAATTTCCACACGTTAACTTTCTGCACGTGTCCTTGCCTCCTCCTCCTCCTCCTCCTCCTCCTCCTCCTCCTCCTCCTCCTCCTCCTCCTCCTCCTCCTCTCTCTTTTCCCTTTTTTTTCCTTCTATCTCTTTCTGTATTTTTTTTCTTTTCCAATTGGTGGATGCATTTAAAGATTGGAGTTTACGTTTCCATCTCCTCTCTCTTTTACCTTTTCCTATTTTTTTCTTCTTTCCTACACGGCACATAAGGAGACGAAGACGATGCGAGGCTCTTCTAAGACGCTCTTCACTGTATCGTCTTTCTCGCGTCTTGCTAGAATCGAACAAGATGCAGGGAGTCAGTCAGTCAATCAGTCAGTCAGTCAGTCAATGAGTCAGTCAATCAGTCAGTCAGTCAGTTAGCTCCCTGTGAAGTTAGAGCAGGTCTTACCCTTGTCAGCTCTTGTCTGTCAGCTTATGGGTGTGTGTGTGTGTGTGTGTGTGTGTGTGTGTCTGTGTGTGTGTGTGTGTGTGTGTGTGTGTGTGTGTGTGTGTGTGTGTGTGTGTGTGTGTGTGTGTGTGTGTGTAAGTGGATAATTATACGTCTTTTTAACGGTTGTGTAATCCTATGACCATTCTTTATTTGTTTTCTCTCTTTCTTTCTTTCCTTGTATCTTTCTTGCTTTTTTCTTGTGTCTGTCTGTCTGTCTGTCAGTCAGTCTTTCTGTCAACCAGTCTGTCTGTCTATCCTTCTATCTTTCTGTCTATTCATCCACACTTTCTCTTTCTCCTCCACACACACACACACACACATACACACACACAAACACACACTAACACAAACACTATAAGGGACAGGGACAGGCTGCTTCAGATATCCTTCCACACCCTCGGAAACCTAGGCTCTCCTCTCCTTGTCCTCCCTAAAACTCCGAGGCTGACTTACCGTCCTTAAGTCTCACAGCGGCGGAGATGCGACCCTCCCAATATTTTTAAGGACCCCTTCACATTGTTTCTCCCTTTATAGTCTGGAAGGATTAAGGCGCTGGCGAGGGGAAAGGAAGGGACGTCGCATAGAGAGAGAGAGAGAGAGAGAGAGAGAGAGAGAGAGAGAGAGAGAGAGAGAGAGGGGAGAGAGAGGGAGAGAGAGAGAGAGAGAAAGGGGAGGAGGTAAGGAGGCCACTGAGGGACCGTATACCCACTCCGTCTCTGCCACTCCGGCTTTGACGACGAATCTGGGCAAATAGGTGGGTTGTGAGGCTTTGTATTTGTTCAGTACCGCTGTGTCAGGGAGGAAAAATGAGCGGGAATCCGGGAGTTATCGAGAAAAATGGGATATGATGAGGTGACGATTTTTTTCCCGCTTTCCTCCTCCTCCTCCTCCTACTACTACTACTACTACTACTGTTACTACTGCCTTCCTATTGTGTGTGTGTGTGTGTGTGTGTGTGTGTGTGTGTGTCAACTTTACCTCCCCTCCTCTCCTCCCCTTCCCTTCCCTACCCTACCATATCCACGTCTCTCCCTCCCTCTCTCCCTCCCTTTCTGTTATTCTCCTGTTATTCCCCTTCCCTCCCTCCCTCCCCTCCCTTTCTGCCTCCTCTTTCTCTTGTGTGGATAGTGAAACGATGGGTTTATAAGGTTCCTGATGCGGTTTTGAGCTGCATATAAATAGTTAACCGGACTGTTTTTTTTTTTGTTATATCGCTTGATGGTTTGGGGTTTCCGATTACTGTTTCTTCTTTCATTGAGGTGTTGACATTGTGGATTTTTTTTTTCTCTCGCTCTCTTCTTTCTTTCTTCCGCTCTCTTTGAAACTGTAATGATGGGAAGGATTGATTGTGTGTGTTGTGTGTGTGTGTGTGTGTGTGTGTGTGTGTGTGTGTGTGTGTGTGTGTGTTTAAATGAGAATCAAGGAATACACTGACAGAGAGAGAGAGAGAGAGAGAGAGAGAGAGAGAGAGAGAGAGAGAGAGAGAGAGAGAGAGAGAGAGAGAGAGAGAGAGAGAGAGAGAGATGAGAGAAAAGAAGAGCGAACAAACAGACATACAAAGAATCACCTTGAGGACGAGACCCTAAGTGGACTCCCCGGTGACGACAAACATACTTAACACACGCCCCTGGGAGCCTCACACCTTCCCTTCCTTCCTCGCAACAGAGTTCACAGACGCCCTTCCGCAGGAACTACTAATCTCAGCCCTTTGATCCTCCTCCCAGCCGTGAAATATACAAACGACGTAACACAACACAAGGCAGCAAAAATTTTCATCCTTCCCTCCTCGTTGTCGACTCCTACTAAACTTGAGAGCGACCTCGACAGGGAAGAAAAATAGAAACGGGAGTAATGTGAGAGAACAAATCTATATAGAATATTTTCATTGGTATTCTTTTCTTCATTTGCATCGCTGTTCAGTATTCCACGTGTGTGTGTGTGTCCAGGGATGGCTTTTGAGTTCTTTATGTGCTGCCAGCTCTTGTGATGCTCCGATGGTTTTAGTTTTGCAATGCACGTCTCATTGTTGATCGTGGCAATGATGGTATCGCAGCCTCACTTGTAGTTATGGTAGTGTTTGGCGCGTCAAGAGAACCAGGGGCAGGACAGTGGAGGAGGAACAGGAAGGGGCAACGAGGGACAAGGGTAAGAGGTTGGGTTTTCTTAAGGGTAGAACCAAGGGGCAAGGACTTGGGCGGAGGTAGAGGTAGAGGCAGGGCACGGTAGGGTAGGGTAGTGCAGGGTAACGTCATCCACAGTTTAGTTCATCTCCGTCGCCCCCACGCTGGTGTGACATGGACGTGTCTCCCCCGTCTGTCGTGGAGGTTAAAATTGCTCTTTTATTTTCTCCTTCCTAAATCCCCTTATGTGGGCTTTTCTGGGAGCATGAGAGAAAGTGCGGAGGGAAGGAATAAAAGTGTGGTGTGTGTGTGTGTGTGTGTGTGTGTGTGTGTGTGTGTGTGTGTGTGTGTGTGTGTGTGTGTGTGTGTGTGACAGTGAAAAAGTAGGTGAGCGAAGTAAGTGGTGCGATATTTATTCAGTGAGTGTGTTCGAAGATGTTGAATTGATCCAGAAAAAAAAAGTACGGGAGCGTATCTCATCACAGACACACAGACAGTAATGAATTAGGAAAATGGGCGAGCTAAAAAATGTATATGAAGAGTATGTCGGTGTTAGTGGTTGGAGGAAGGGAGGAGGAACGTTACAGGGAAGGAAGGGGGGAAGGAGGGAGGGAAGAAGGAAGACAAGGAACGATGGAAGGAGGGAAAGAAGGGAGGGTCTTCCTTACCATGAGTCACATAAATCGTGCCTCTTCACTACCTCTACACACGTTTCACTTTGTCAGCGTCGACCAGCGTGGCATCCCTCTGTCAAAGAAAGAGTCGAAGCCTATTCTGTAGGTCTACCCGCCGACCTGCAGTTTGTTAATATCTGTACGGTAATGGGTGCTATTTTTCTTTCATCGTTGGGTCCCCGGGCGGTGTAGGGCTGAGGTGGAAGGGGCGGTGCGGTGCGATCCAAATGGTAAAGTGATGTTGTCTCGCGGTTGTCGTGAAGTTTAGTTGTGTTGGGTGTGAGTGGCGCGCCGTGGGCTGGGTGACGCAGTGATTGCACCCTGGCGGAGGTGGCGTGATTGGTTAAGCGCGGCTGTGGCGGCGTGACTGATGGGGTGTGGATGTGGTGGTGGTGTAGAGGCGGTGATGGAGTCATGGAGTTTGGTTGAAAGCAAGGCACTGTAATGACGTGGCGGCGGCGTTAATGGCAGCGTGAAGGAGTGGTAGCCGAAGCTGAGGGAGTCTGGGTAATCAGGAATTAGCTGGAATCATCTTAAACCGGCCGCTTACCCAGTCTTCAGGGAAACCACGATTAATGATCTGACGAAGGAGCTTCTTAGCTACTCGATCTTACACTCTGACGCCCGGCAACGCCTTGATGAGGAGCTTCGTGAGGTCGCCCTCGGCAGTCTTGTGCAATTGCTTTGTTGAAATCTTAGTGCAATAGTTTTGAAAAAATACTTACAAATATAACTGATAATACTTGACTGCAACACCCTGTACTTTGGCGAGGCAGCTGGACATTGTCTAAAAAAAAAATAATGGAGTAAGACTTGGTATTTGCTGAAACATGTTATTAGAGAATTATACAGGAAGTTTAGTAGAAATTGTATTATAGCTTAAGGTTTGGTGATAAATGATGAGTTAGAGCCAGGAGGTGATCTGTTTGTGGGTGTGTGTGTGTGTGTGTGTGTGTGTGTGTGTGTGTGTGTGTGTGTGTGTGTGTGTGTGTGTGTGTGTGTGTGTCGGTGCCTGGCGCAGCGTGGCCCCAGCGGCTGTGTTTCTTGGCAGGCGACGTGCCGGAGCAGGTGTGACGGCCGCCTCTCACCTGCCTGTTTAAATTGGACGAATCAGGAATAGACGAAAAATGACTGCACTCCGTCACTGCTGAGGTGAAAGGGCGTCCCATTAATTACGTTACATTTACTGGGGTGAGCCGCGGCGCGAGGGATACATAGCCTCCGCCTGCCTCACCCTGCCTCACCCTGCCTCACCCTCACCTACAACTGCCTCACCACTAAGATCAAGCCGCGGTTTTTCGTGTTACACTGACGACGTGGAAATTGTGTTTTTCTTTATAACACAGAGTATCTCGAAGCATCTCTTTCAACTTGGGATGAAAACGAGAAATTTGTCACACCCAAAGAACGCTTCACGGATGGCTGAAGAAGACTCAGCTGCCGCACTACACCCACAACACACTTATTCAACGGTGTTACTCATTCACTCCGCCCTCGCCTTCTATTAGCGGGTGTGTTGGGCCGCGGCAGAGTCCTCGTGGGTACGCCTGATTACACGCTGCTGCACGGCCAGGCACGTATCGGCCGCCACAAGGACATCGAGTGAGTGAGGGGAGTGAGTGGTTTTTGTTCCTACCCTCTACATGCAGTGGCCTCCAAGACCTCCCGCTGCGGACTGCTCACCCTCCTTCTTCCCCCTTCTCTTCCTCCTCCTCCTCCTCCTCCTCCTCCTCCTCCTCCTCCTCCTCCTCCTCCTCCTCCTCCTCCTCCTCCTCCTCCTTTTTTCACCTCATCCTTTTCGTTTTCTTTCTTCAGTCCGATTACATTTTTCGTCTGTGTTTTTTTCTTTACCTCTTCCGTGAAAAATAAGAATACAACCATCACCTCTTTAGCCTTTGTTTTTTTCTCTTCTTCTCTCTCCTCCTCCTCCTCCTCCTCCTCCTCCTCCTCTCTCCTCCTCCTCCTCCTCCTCCTCCTCCTCTTTACTATTTGTTCTTTTAGCTCTTTATTTATTTCATTTCCATTTACCTCCATTCGCACCCTTTGCTTTTTTCTCTTGCTTCTTTTTTTGTAATTTTCTCCCCATCCTTTATCTTTGTCCTCTCTCCCTTTTTCTACTCTTTTCTTTTCTTTCCTAACCCCTTTGCATTTTCTGTTGCTCTCTCTCTCTCTCTCTCTCTCTCTCTCTCTCTCTCTCTCTCTCTCTCTCTCTCTCTCTCTCTCTCTCTCTCTCTCTCTCTCTCTCTCTCTCTCTCTCTCTCTCTCTCTCTCTCTTTCTCTTTCAGCCAGTCCCCTTTCCTCACCGCTTCTCTCTATACTCTTCCCTCTTCCCTCTTCTCTCCCTCACTCACTTAAAGGGTCTTTCTCCAGCGCTCTCCACAATCCTCGGAGAATCTCATTTTCCTTTTGGTTTTCTTTGTCTCGGGAGCAGCCGATGGTAATGGCCTCAGCCTTTCAAACACTCGTCCACCTCAAAGGCAGGCGGATGTAAATGACGAGAGAGGTCTTATTTCCCTACTCTCTTTCTCATTCGTTCGCCCACTCGTGCAATCACTCAATCCATCCCTCAGTCATTAGCTAACTCACTCACTCACTCACTCACTCACTCGCGTGCTGCCACCCACCCACTCTCCGTCCGCTCTTAGCCACTCACACACACTCTCACTCACTCACTCACCCACTCGCTCACGCACTCTCTCATTCACGCGTTGGATCCTTTGGCCTCCTACTTG
The DNA here is from genome assembly GCA_029783475.1 of Metacarcinus magister. Lineage (NCBI taxonomy): Eukaryota > Metazoa > Arthropoda > Malacostraca > Decapoda > Cancridae > Metacarcinus > Metacarcinus magister. Next base: position 2,656,310 of record JAPQNM010000018.1, read on the forward strand.
TTCACTTAATTATCCAGTGCTTATGAAGTTCTTGTGTCGTCCTTATGCTGTGAAGGTGCCGCCTTTGACCCCCCCTTCCTACCTCATACCCCCCGTTCCGCCCCGCCTCGCCCCGCCCCAGCCCACCCCGCCCCGGTGAGTCACTGAAGACACCTCAAGACAGTGGCAGCTGCCCACCACATTCAAATTCAGTATCGCGTAAGTGCTGGTTAGATAGATAGTGTGTTCTTGACTAAATATAATCGGAACAGCTGGCCGTACAGAGAGGCTCAACAGCTGGTCACACACACACACACATACATACATACACACACACACACACACACACACACACACACACACACACACACACACACACACACACACACACACACACACACACACACACACACACACACACACACACACACACACACACACACACACACACACACACACACACACACACACACACACACACACACACACACACACACACACACAATCGTCAGGGTTAAGAGCAGCGGCCAGAATTCTCGGTATCCTGGTAATTTCACTCTAAATACCAAGACTTTCGAGTTATTCTTTGTCTCGGCGATAAGACGTTGATGAAACGTGAGCGACAGAGACGTGGCCAGGCGTCAAAGGGTTCAAAAGGGCGGACTGGATCTGATCGCCAGGTTTTCTCCGGTTCGAGTCGAGACACATAGTGGTCAGTTTCCGTGATGCTGCAAGGAACCCTTAGGCCCCGCCGCCTCTCTGTCTCTCTCATCGTCTGTCTGTTTGTATGAAGCCGTGCATTGTTTTTCCTTTGTGCAGGAAGGAACGAAGGGCGGAAGAAAGATATATTAAAGAAGGTTGGCAAGGCAGGTCAGCGGACTCCTGACTGCCAGGACGACGGATAATGTCTTAAGTCTTTCTTACATTGAATAATTCTGTTTATACCAATTATCTATAATTTCTTACACACACACAACAACAAAAAAAGGGCGCTGAGCCATCAACCAGAACACTCAATAGATAAACGAGGAAAAACTGCCTCCTACTGAATACTTAATATCTCAATTTATTGCTATCATAAAAATATATTTGACGTTAATGTACAAGTTGTTTGTTGGCAGACTTAGGCACGCGCTGCAATGCCATATAATATAGACATAAAAGCATCTGAGAAACTCTTCCCCCAATGTCGCATCTTCTGCCCTGGTCTCCGCTGCCTCCAGATTGCTTGATGCGCGTCCTCTGCAGTGTCCAGCATCCTATCTCGGGTTCTTATCCCCCCCGTGTCCAATCTCCCGCCTGTCATGTCCCGCACAGACGCGTCAGCACCAGCAGCCCACCACCAGCTTCTTGCCGAGGCGGGAGGAGTGATGTGGGAGTCCTAGTAATTAGCAGGGAGGCGGAAACGTGGAAATTCGTCGATTTTTCCTCCCCTCTCTTTCTCTTTCTCCCTCTCCATTTCCTTCTCTTTCTCCCTCTTGCGTTTCCTTTGATTATTTAACTTAACTTAACCCGCGGATTAATCGTTGTTTAATTAATTCCTGATCGCGTCTCGTTGTGTTCCGCCGCGGGGCTTGAGTGGTCGGATTCAAAGATCGCGTCTGAGTGGTTGTGATTAGCGAAAAGCGACAGCCATAAAGCGGCGGCGATAGCGTGGACTCACCCGCCCGGAAAGATAGCTCGCAGTCGACCTTTGGGGATGGCCGGCCAGCGAGACGCACGGACGGACGAACGGACGGACGGACGGACGGAAAGATGAGGATAGTCTCTGCTAGTTCCATTGAGGCCCCAGGCAAGGAATGGAGGAGCCGCGGTTGGCTGCAGACCGACACGAACGGATACCTGTCGCTATGGATTACAAGGTGGTGCCCGTTTGAGACGAAGCGAGAGGTAATTTGCCATATGAGACACACGGAGGCTCTGAAGTGAGGGCGTCCGAGGGTCTGCAGGTCATGTGTAAAAAGGGTTGGAAGCGGTCCTCAGCGGCACTCCCCTGAGGCGGCAGAGCTCATGCGTACAAAGAGATGGGAGTGATGCGTCGCACTCAGGTGTATCCAGCGACAGCAAGGCAAAGCGTCGCCCTCTAGGCTTCCCCGACACTCATTAACGTTACTTGCAGGTAGTTATGTTTAGTTTGTTAGTTTATTATCCATTATATATTTTCATGTTTATTCATCTATGACACTAGTGATACCAGGCACGTGCATCCTTCTGATAGATAAGAAAAATATATATGCTACATTAGCAAAACATTTATGTATGTCCACCTCAGTTCTGTGTGTGTGTGTGTGTGTGTGTGTGTGTGTGTGTGTGTGTGTGTGTGTGTGTGTGTGTGTGTGTGTGTGTGTGTGTGTGTGTGTGTGTGTGTGTGTGTGTGTGTGTGTGTGTGTCTATGTATATATGAGTGTGAATGTGGAAATTAACGTATAAGAAGAAGAAAACATTAATGAAAATGGTTGCATTAGGATTAGCTTTACAATGCCCTGCGTCGTCCAGCGGGAATCACACGTGACGTAAAGAAGACCTGCTGGCCGACGGGGAGATGGCAGCCGTGCAGGGGGTCAAGGTTCAACCCCTGGGAGGAGGGGCGGGAGGGGCGGCAGCGGACGCGTCTGTCAGCGCCGGAATCTGAGGTGGGCGGCGGGAATTGTCAAATAACTTAGTCTAACAGGAACATAAATCCAACCGAGGGGGTGTTTTAAGGCGGCCGCGGTAATTGTGATGGAGTCGTAAAGAACCTCCCCGCACGTCGCCAGGCTGGACGCGGCCCGACCCTGCTGGGAGAGGTGCCTCGGGGGGAGAGTCCTGTTTATGACGACGGGGCGGGACGGGGCACTTAGAAGGGGGAGGAACACTAGCTATAAGGGGAAGAGATACACGTTTATAATGACACTCAGCTCATGGCAACCCCTCGACGCGTTTGTCTAAATGTTCAGGCCCAGCCACTACTTAGCGTGTATAGTGGCGTGTGTTTATGGCGTTTATCGTGATGCACAGGTGTGTAGCTGCTCATTAACGCCCATGTTTTGTTTTGGCCGTAACTCGTGACGAACCCAAAGCGGCTGAACACCAATAACCTGATGAGTCACGGCGGCTTGCTCAGGAAAACACGGGAATGTAACAGGAAATAAACTTGTTCAGAGTAATATTGTTACTATTATTATTATTATTATTATTAGGAAGAGGAGAAAAATAAAAAGATGACAAAGAGGAAAGCGAAGTAGTAACAGTGGAGGAAGTATAAGGAGGTAGAAAGATAGAGGAAAAAATAACCCCACTGGAGTCACGTCTCCACACTGGACCTAACGAGGCGCACCATTATGACTCACAGGTCGACTCTTAGTTCCTGCCACACACTCACCCTCACAATGTACAGTTTTCTCCAAGCGTCAAGTAGCGTCCTGTGCCCCTCTACTTCCCCTGTCAAGTAGCGTCATGTCCCCCTGCCTCCCCTGCCTCCCCTGCCTCCCCTGGGCCACGACGACAAGGTTGGGACTATCTCTACCTCTGTGAGTAATTGGCCGCACCTTCTCCAGTGTATCAGATCGAGGTCTTGATGTGTTTTCGAGATATTACAAGTGGAGGAGGTTGGCAGGTGTGTGTGGAACGTGAAATATATTTAGGCCGTGCAAGTGCAGTGCTCGTCCTCCTCCCTTCGCCCTCCTTGGCTTGACGGGGAGAACCAAATACAACATTGGGATAATTGATGGCACAATTTTCACTTTTATGCTGATACATGACCGACTCAAAAGGCATCGAAGGAAGGTATCACTCACCGGCCAGCCGCCTCGTCGCCACAAGGGTCGTATCCCGCTGCCCCGAACTAGTCTTTCTATTTTTCCTCCTCCTCTTCATTATTGATGGCCGGGGTCGTCCATGAGTGTACATTCGGTCGTCCGTGTGAGTCCAGCCGTGCAAGGGGCAGCGTGGGCGTCGGTATAAGTGCAGCAGGAGGATAATTCACGGTGATGGGTGCGTCGTTCCGCGGGAGGGAATGGGGAAGTTATGGTCGGATGGCTGGGCAGGTGAGGCTTACGTCTCTTGGGCTGCGGCGACCGGTGATCCGCTCGTCAAGGCGGCGGCCGGGACGAAGCTGCCGCCGCGCCCTTCCTGCCTTACGAGGACGAGGAGAAGTGAGGGGAAATAAGTATGAGGTGAGGGCAAGTAGAGGTGGCAGGTGTTGAGTGAGGTGCATGTCCGTAGATAGACAGGTGTGTGCAGGCGTGTGTATCAATAAACATCCGAGTGCGTCCAGGTGTGGGAAGGTAAACTATTAAAAAGATAACGAGGAAGGCAAAGGAAACAAACAAAAGACTAGATGATGCAACAGATGGACAACAGGAGGACTTAAAATATTACCCAAAATTCTCCGTGCTTGTTTTCTTGTTTGCTTTCTTTCTTTCTTTCTTTCTTTCTTTCTTTCTTTCTTTCTTGTTGCAATAAAATGAAAAAAAAATATTGAAGAAAACTCCTTCTTTTTCCCCTTTTTTTTTTTTTTCTTAAACCGGAAGACGCCTACCGATCATTGCTCCAGGAAAATAAACTGTAAGGAAAACGGAAAATGTTAAAAAAAATAAATAAATAAAAGAGCGAGCGAGAGAGAGATGGACAAAGAGGAAGGTGTAGGCGGTGGAGGTGAGGGTTGGAGGAGGGGAAGAAGGGAAGAGGGGAGGAAGGGGGGTGCAGGATACCTCGTATAATCCAGCAGTTTCTCACCTGACCCCACCTGGCACCGCTTCCCCTCACGGCCCACCACTTATGGCAATCTGGAAACACCTGGAACACTGCAATATCGGGCTGACCATGATCCCCGTACGCACACGGCGGCCGAATAAAACCCGGGAAAGTGGAGATCGGGGCGAGGGCGGGGCGAGGGGCGAGGGGCGAGGGGCGAGGGGCGAGGGGCGAGGAGGTGTAGCGGCGGAGGGAAAGGGTAGAGTCAGTATCAAATAAACATATGTGTAACTTTTTTTTTTTCTCCAATGTTCCCTCACACCTACACCCACATACACACACACACACACACACACACACACACACACACACACACACACACACACACACACACACACACACACACACACACACACACACACACACACATACACACACACATGCATACATACACACACAGACCCTCGTAAAACAATGACGAATGCATCTTTTTCTCCCTCACTGAAACACAAACTCGTACGCCAACACGCAACACGCAACACGCCGCCACCTTTAGGTCTGGATGGCGAAAAAAAAATAAAGATAGAATACAACAAAAAAAAAAAAATAGAAAACAGAAAACGTACAATATAAAAAAAAGGTGTATACATGGAAAGCAACGACGAAGGCCAAGATGGTCCTAAAGAGCGCAGGTCGAAGCATCGCGCCTTATGGTCATGGACTCAAGGAGAAACATTTAGAGGATCGGAACCAAAACGAGGAAGAGAAATAGCGACACTTGACAGGTAATGGACGGGAGAGGGCGAGCATACCTGGTCTGTCCGTCTGGGAATCTAGTTCATGGACGGGAAGGCGTGGCGGAGCGCTGAAAAGATCGAACCTAGACGCCGAAGGAGAGATGGAGAGACGGTGAGGCGAGGCGGATCGTAAAGGGGAGGGGAAAGACGAGGGTTGTGCCGTGACGTGTACTTGGAGGAAGAAAACGTGACTGACGCGAAGGGGGAGAGGCGAGGGAAAGAGGATAAGGGAAAGGGGAAGAAGAAGGAGGAGGAAAAGGAGGAGGAGGATGGAGAAAAAGCCGACAAGGTGACGATGAGTGATGGCGGGGCAGGAAGAGGCTCGATAAGGTAGACATTTAAGACGAGCAGGACAAGAAGGTGAATAAATGACAAGCTACACTCGAAGGACCTAATGGTGATGATGATGATGATGATGTTGATGATGGTGATGGTGATGGTGTAGCCCAACTTCTGCTGCTGCTGCTTCTTCTTCCGGAGAGCTGCAAGCAGGGAAGGAAGGGCTGCTGCTGCTGCTGCTGCTGCTGCTGCTGCTGGACGGTGCAGGCGATGAAGACTGGGAAAAAAGAGTGTAAAAAAAACGACGGATGGAAGAAGGAAAGACGTCGAGAGATAACGTTGAACGGAGACTGGCGAGTGGACGGTGGTGAAAAGGGGAGGGAATTGGTGAAAAGCAGAGGTGGGAAGGAAACAGAGAGAGAAAGAAAGAGGGACAAAAAGACACAAACGGATAGACAGACAGACAGACGAGCGGACAAACAGACAAACAGACAGGAAAACAGGAAAAAATAACAGTTAGACAGAGGGACAGTATGAGGAGAGAGAGAGATGGATGGCTGGCTGGATGGCTGGTTAGGTGAAGACATGGAGGGTGAGGAAGGGGAGTACCAGGGACGCGGGTGACTGTGGAGACAAAGGAAGGATGACGATGGATGCGCAGGGGGTGTGTGGGGGGGGGAGGTGCTTCCGACGCCTTGTATAATACAGCAGTTAGTCACGGCGGGGCATTGGGCCGACCACCTGTAATTCTTGTAGCCGACCTGATAGAATGATTGGTCGGAGAGAGAGAGAGAGAGAGAGAGAGAGAGAGAGAGAGAGAGAGAGAGAGAGAGAGAGAGAGAGAGAGAGAGAGAGAGAGAGAGAGAGAGAGAGACAAATAATAATACAAAATACTGGAAATGGTAGATAGATACAGACACAGACCTTCAGTGATCACCCCTTGATGCTCCCTCCGTCCTGCCTCCTGCATGACTCCTGCTGGCCCGGGAATGAAAGAAATACCGACAAAGAGATGAAGAATGAGCACGAGGAAAAAGAAGGCATGTAAGAGTGATGAAGGGTAGAGTGCGAGGGTCCGTCAAGAGTGCGAGCTATTGGGTGGAAAAGGGAAATAGAGGAAGACAAAAGATGATGAAGATGAAGGTAACAAATATATAGTAATTCTGTGAAGATAGGAAAGATGGGGCAGCGCTGGAGATGCAGAGGCAGTGAAAACAGATGAATTCGCTCCATTTTGGGAAGGTATGAAGACGAGGGAGAGGAGAGCAGCTGGAGGGTGCGAGAGAGAAGAATGTGAAGGCATTAACCAGCTTGTATAATACACCGCCACCTCGCGCCGGTAAATGTACGCTAAATCATAGTCGCATCGGAGACAAGACTGGCTAATTCTGTGACGCAGATGTGTTGTTTGGGGGCAGAGGGGAAGGAAGGAAGGAAGGTAGGATGGAGGAGGTGGAGGGAGGTGGAGAGAGGTGGTGGTAGCTGTGACAAGACAAGGAGGAGAAGGCTTAAAGTGTGGAATCTTTAGCGGGGGAAGTGAATTAGTTGTTGAAAGAGTAACTAGGAAGCTTACAACACGGAAGGGAAAAAAAATGTAATAAAAAAAGCACTAGAGTAGAAGTGAAAGTGGATGTAATGGTGGTGGTGGTGGATGTGGAGATGAGGTGGAGGAAAAAAGGGCGAGGCGTATGGATGATGTGATGACGGAGGTGATGGGGATAGGGTGCGGTGATGGTGGTGGCGGTGGGACAGTGGTGGACCTTCCTGGTAGTAGTTTGTGTGATGGAAGTGGCAGGGTATTGCTATTGGTCTGTGTGTACGGTAAACATGGCGCTGATAATGACGCGAATAGCAGAGAGCAGGAAGAAAATAAGTAACGGAGGGAAGAGGGAGGAAAAGAGGAAAATATGGAGAGAGAGTAGAGGGAAGGAATGAGACTCTACCTTGTTCTCACAGCTGTAATATCTCCGTCAACGAGAAAGTGTCCGGAATGAGTGTAAAAATTCGTCTTCGGTCGTCATTAGCTGGGAGAAGAACGCCTGAGAGCGCCGGGTGACGAGCACCTGATGGGCTCAAGTCTGGGAAACCTGAGTGGCAGCGTCCCGAATGCCACTTACTGTCACGTCTGGCCCATCACTCACCCATCACCCGTCACTCATACATCACCGCTGCCTTCGAACTTTTTTTTTTACTATACTGAATCCTTATTCCCTATGGACATAAGGGTGAAGGTGGCGTTCTAAGGATGCTGGGAGGTACGCAGAGGGACTATGGGTTTTCTGGCGGCAGTGGATAGAGACGATAATGGTGCGCCGCCGACGGACACTTACCCTCGCCGCGTCTGTTCGTGTGTCTGCTCAGTTGTCACATCCGTCAAAAGGCGGCGTCTGATTTATAGAGTAATAAAAACGTGTAATTAAAGCGAAGAGAAGGCGATGGTGCTGTGCCAGCGAAGAGAGAGAGAGAGAGAGAGAGAGAGAGAGAGAGAGAGAGAGAGAGAGAGAGAGAGAGAGAGAGAGAGAGAGAGAGAGAGAGAGAGAGAGAAGGCGTGTAACATAGCATCTAAGGCACACAAACTAGAGTACCTTCCTGGAGGAGTTGAGTTGAGTCGGCGTGGTGTGGTGTGGGCGGTGCGACGCTTACGCCCTGGTCTTGTGGGGGACTGTTTCCCGCCAGATGTAATGCCGGCGCGCAACTGCTTATGTACATCGTAGAATATGGGGGGGGGAAAGGCCGTGGACAGTTTAGGACGCCCGAAAGAAAAAATATTTGCTGTGTAACGATGGGGCCGCGTTTTCTGTTGCGGCCATAGCCTGGCCAGTTTGTCCACTGGCACTGATAAATTCCGCCAAGTTAGGCTCGGCTAATATGGGTTTTCATTTGACTGATGTGGTGTCGCCCGGGACCAGCGGAGGCTCGGGTCAGGTCGGGTGTTTTCGGGTCGAGTGAGGGCGGGTCGGGTCCCGAGCGTGCTATAGCGGGGTTGCCGACATCTGATGGATGGAGGGGACTCAAGGAGCTCTGCCTCTTTTCCTTCCATTGTCAGAGCCAGTTATGGGCGCATAAATCCCAGGCGGGCATCGAAAACGTCTTCCACGCGAGATTTAGGCATGGCCGACTTGGTTTTCCGATACACGATACTGGAAATTGTTTTAAGGTGTAGATTCATCCCGCGTGTCCGGATGAAGACACCTTACAGTTTTTGCAACACTATGGGAAAATTCAGCTGCAGCCCTTGAGCTCGCGTCTGTGGCGGGGGAAGGGGTGTGTTGGGGTCTGGGAGGGCTATGGGTGAGGTTAGGGCTAAGGGGAGGAGAGGTGAGGGTGAAGGAAACCCTGAAGACGGTAAGGGTGAGGGAGCCCTGCAGGTGAAGATGGTGGGGGGGAGGGGGCAGGGGAGGGAAGGACCCCCCTACGTCATTCCACAAGATGGTTACTTACTTTTACAGGTTTTCTTTTCTCAATACTTTCTTTTCTTATTCTGGAGTTGTTTGTCGATATTTGCCACTATTATTGAATATTATGTTGTCTCAAGTGGAAGATTTGAGGGTTTTTCCAAAGATATATAAGGGAAAAGGGTAATTTTCTTGCTAATTTATCATCATTGTAATTTTAAGGTGTTTATTTTCACTATGTGTTTCCCCACCCCCCCACCCCCCCACCCCTTCCCCGTTACATTATTTATTATATTGTTGGTTGATCATTATTGCTAACGATTTTTCTTTCCAACAGGTAAGTGTGTGGTGGTGGTGTTGGCGGTGATGGGTGGAGCAGCAGCAGCAGCAGCAGCAGCAGGGAAGGAAGGGGCAGGTAAGGGGAAGTGGGACCTGGACGCCGGCGACTCTGGGATCTTAATTTGGGGAAGTGGAAAAGAAGGTTCGTAGGTGAGCCAGGAAGATGTTTGATTGGGTTGATGGCTGTTTGTTCTCTCTCTACTTCTCTCTCTCTCTCTCTCTCTCTCTCTCTCTCTCTCTCTCTCTCTCTCTCTCTCTCTCTCTCTCTCTCTCTCTCTCTCTCTCTCTCTCTCTCTCTCTCTCTCTCTCTCTCTCTGCCTAACTGTTTTCTTCTACACAGAATATTTGTAGAATAGTTTTTGTTATAATCTTCAAATGTTTTTACAAGTTTCCCTGCACTATCGTCGGTCCCTGTACCGTACCTACCTCCATCCCTCGCGTCCCCTCGACCCCTTACCCCCAACACACTCCCTGCAGCCCATGCGCCGTGGCCCTCCCAGCACGCAGGTGACAAATGCGGCGGTCAGAGCTGGAGGACGGGCGGGCAGGAGCCACGGACCCCGCCACCTGAGCCCCTCCACCAGCGCCGCCTCCTGCATACACAACCCACGCTAATTTTTCTCGCAGGGGCGCGGTGTGTGCCCCGCCGGCGCTATGAGGGGCGTTTATTGTCTTGCCGACCCTCCCCCCCTCCCCTTCCCTGCCACCACCTCTCCCTCACCTCTCCCATCTCTTGAGTAACCCTTGTAATACCTCCCCCCTGCCTACTCCCTCCTCATCCTCATCCTCTGCCTCCCACCCACCCAGGATCCACACTCCTCACTTTTCTTCCCCGCCTTCCTCCCCACCCCT
>JAPQNM010000018.1:2671624-2684124 GCA_029783475.1 Metacarcinus magister
CCCATCCTCAAGCTCCCAAATGATCCCCGGCAGTCGTCATGGGCGCGCTCGGAACACCTGTACCTCTGCAACATTTCCGCCTCCCTCCTCCTCCTCTGCCTCCTCACCTGCAACCTCCTCCTCCTCCTCCTCCTCCTTACTTCCCTGTGTCTTCCATTTCCTTGATCACTCTCAGATTATTTATTTATCTTTACTGCGCTTCGTTTCCGTGGCACAATGTATTTTCTGTTGTTTCCTTCCTTGCAACTCGTCGCTAAGGAACTTGTCTGTCCGCTCACCTGGCCGCCTCCAACACACAGGTGACCCGCCGCCAGCCGCCCGCCGCCCTCCAGGTGCCCGTAATTCAGGGTTTCCATTCCTAATTGATCCCAACCTCCTGAAGGTAGTCAGTCCTAGTGGCTCGCAGTACTTTTTCCCTCCCTCTCAAATGTCTTCATTGGTCTCAGCTGCTGGAGAGATAATCTGAGTGATGCAGACCTGAGAGATAGACTGTTGGGGGGGGATAGAAGGGAAGGTGGAGATATAGGCAACAGGAGGGGATGGTGCTAGGAAGAAATAGGACGAGGATAAGAGGTGATAGGAAGGACGGAACGAGTAGGGTGAGCGGGCAGCAGCAGGGGGCGGCAGGACAGGAGGAGGGTGAGAAGGGCGGGGAGGAGGGAAAATGAGAGTATAAGGAATTGAGTGAGGAGGATGTGAAGGAAGAGATGGATAGTGATGAGAGTGAAGGATATATAACGAGGCGGAGGTGATAGAGGAAGGAGAGATAATGAAGGACTATGGCTCACGAGGAGGAGGAGGAGGAGGAGGAGGAGGAGGAGGAGGAGGAGGCGGCAGTAGTGTTGGTAGTGGTGGAGGAGGTGGTGTTGATAAGCGGATAAATGCAGGAAGGAAAAGGAAGAGGAGGAGGAGGAGGAGGAGGAAGAGGAAGAAGCAGGGAGTCTGACTGGCCTCATCTCCTCTGCCACTCCCCTTGACCTGCCGAAAGAGAGAACTCCTGCTTCTTCTTCCCCTCCTCCTCCACCTCCTCCTCCTCCTCTTCCTCCTCCTTACCCCCCCCCCTCACACACTCCTCTTATCCCTCACCATCCGTCTTCACGCATTTTTTACCTCACGTCATTTTTAATCTCTTTTTATATACAGTATGTAAAGATAACGATGGTTTATTAGTCTGCTTATCATACAGTCAGTCTGGCAACTTGCCCTCCCCCCCCTTCCACCCCCCCCCCTTTCCCTTCCTCTTCCCTCCCTCCCTCCCATCCCACCTTTACCCTTTTCCCTGCCTCCATCCCTCCCTTCCTCCTTTCCTTCACTATCTCTCTCTCTCTCTCTCTCTCTCTCTCTCTCTCTCTCTCTCTCTCTCTCTCTCTCTCTCTCTCTCTCTCTCTCTCTCTCTCTCTCTCTCTGTTAAACTTTTCTCCCCACACGTGGCTCTCCCTCTCCCTCTCTCTTTCTCACTCTCTCATCTCCTTATTATTCATGATTTCGTGATATTTCTTTCTTTACTAATATTTATTCTTTGTTCACGTTCGCTCAACCCTTTGTATTTGTTTTTGCGCCGTCCTCTCCTCCTCTTCCTCCTCCTCTCCTCCTCCTCCTCCTCCTCCTCCTCCTCCTCCTCCTCCTCCTCCTTTTGCTCTCCCTTCTTTCCTTTTTACTTGCTCCCCCACATACTCCTCCTTTCCTCTTTTTCTTTCCCGTCATCATCCTCTTCCCTGCCTCCTCTTCCTCCTCCTCTTCCTCCTCCTCCTCCTCCTCCTCCTCCTCCTCCTCCTCCTCCTCCTCCTCCTCCTCCTCCTCCTCCTCCTGCTCCTCCTCCTCCTCTTCCTCCTCCTCAACAAATCCTCACCCACCCATCCATCATGTTTCTTGCTCAGCCGTGACTCATCTTTACCTCCCTTCTCTCTCTCTCTCTCTCTCTCTCTCTCTCTCTCTCTCTCTCTCTCTCTCTCTCTCTCTCTCTCTCTCTCTCTCTCTCTCTCTCTCTCTCATCCCTATCCCTCTCCCCTTCTGCTGTCACACTCCTCTTTCCCTCCATCCCTTCCCTCTCGCTAACCACAACACGCTGTCCTCCCCTTCCACATACATACATTTCCCTCTTTCACTCCTCCCCTTACACCCATCCTCACCCCATCACTCCTCCACCCTTCAAGCATTTCCCCTTCCTTCTCTTCCTCCCCTTCTCTTTCTCCCCTTCCCTTCATCGCATTTAATTTTTAACCTCCCTGCGTCTCCCCTCCCCTTAACCTAACATAACACATTCTCTTACCGTCACCTTGTGGTCTGTCTGTCTGTCTGTCTGTCTGTCTGTCTGTTTGTCCTCTTCTGTCTCTCCCTTTCATTACTTCTTGTCCTCTTCCTCTTCCTCGTCGTCCTCCTCCTTCTCCTCACCTGGTTTGTGGTTCGGGCCGCGTGTAGCCTTGCAATTGCCACCCTGTTGATTGATAGGCTTCGGCTGAGTCCGGTGCTATGAATAGAGGCTGTAATTAAACTCTTCTAAAAATGAGATTTATAAGGGAGGGTGAAAAGAGTGTAGGAGGATGTGTCTGCAGGAGATGATGATGAATATGATGAACGTGATGTTGAGGGCAGATACGGCATTGGGTGATGTGGGGGGGGGGAGGAGGGGAAGGGAGAGTGAGAGAGTGAGGGAGAGAGAGGAGGGAAGGGATGACTGTTGCTGATGGGGATGGGAGAAACGAACGAGAGAGAGAGAGAGAGAGAGAGAGAGAGAGAGAGAGAGAGAGAGAGAGAGAGAGAGAGAGAGAGAGAGAGAGAGAGAGAGAGAGAGAAGGGAGGGGGGGAATTTAATGGGGGAAATGGAGGGTCTGGTTGGTGGTGGCTCATGGGGGGAAAGGGGGGGTAGGGGGTGGAGGGGGGAGGGAATGGGAGTGTCGGATTAATGGTGATGATGGTGTTGGAAAAGGGGCATATAGGGTGAGATAATGAGATATAAAACAGATATCGTTAACGCCGCGCCGCCCGTGAGCTTAATGGGAATTGGTCCACCAAATGTTAATCCCCCCTCGCCCCCCCCAACCCCCTTAACCACCGCCCCCCCCCCTTACTGTCCCTCCGCCCCCCCTATGCCTGTTCTTCGTTCGTGTTTCTTTCCTTTTCCTTCTTTTTTTTGTTTGTGTTAGTAATGGTGATTTCAGTTGATGTATTAATCTGAATAGTTAATGATTAGTGATTTTCTTAAGTTAGCCAGGACTGTTTAATGTAATGATTATGTGTGGGTGTCTCTCTCTCTCTCTCTCTCTCTCTCTCTCTCTCTCTCTCTCTCTCTCTCTCTCTCTCTCTCTCTCTCTCTCTCTGTCTCGTCACGAATAGCATCACTTCAGCTGTTGTTATATTAGGCGGCGGTGGAGGAGAGGAGGAGAGAGAGAGGGGATAGGGGAAGGAGGTGTAGGATGAGGGATGAGAGCGGGAGGGAAGTATGAGTGAAGGGAGGGAAGGATGTGTGTCGTTTTTTGTAGTGATGTTATCGTGGGAGTGGATGTGAGTGTCGCTTGTCACTAGATTGATGGCACCTAACACTCGGGTCTTCATTACTGATAAACTACTTGTACGATGTGATGAAAAGAAAGACAACAACACGGTGGGGGAAAACAATGTGGGAGGAAGAGAAGGAGGATTAGAAGAAAGAAAAGAAGGAGGAGGATCAGCAGCAGAAGGAGGAGGAGGAGGAGGAAAAGTATTGGGTTATAGCTTACGACATATAAGGTAAAGAAACATAAATAATAGTGAGGTGAACCACTACCTACTGAATACTCTCACTTTCATTCCCATACTCAGGCTAAGCTCTTTCCTATCTCTCTCTTTCTCTCTTTCTCTCTTTCTTTATCTCCCTTCCTTCCATCCTCTTCCTCTTCTTTACTCTCACCAACTTTAGATCTCGTCTTTTCATTCCTTTCGACCTTATTTCCAATCCTCACCCACAACTTCACCCTTTCATTTTCACTTTATCTCCTTCATTATCACCTCCTCGTCCCTCCTCCCTCCTCCCACCCTCCTTGTGTGTCGTTGTCATCGTCGCTGGTGTCGTCGCCGCCGTCACTGATGCTGCCTAAGCTGGAGACAGTACTTCCCCCTGAGAGGAAGCAAGGCGTCACCTGTTAAAGGGCTGCGGACCAAATAATCGTAAGTGGATTGTGAAAAAGCTTGATTTAGTGCGGCAAGTGAAAGACTGACCTGGCATTTAGGGCCTCTTATCCCGCTGCAGACTCTCCACTCAGCCCGGCCTCCTTGTCATAATCTTCCGGCTGTTTTTGAAAGGCTTGACTGCAAGAGGGTGCGTGAGCGTTAGTTCCTGTGAGGCCTGAACGATGTTTTGTGGAGCGGCTGGACTCTTGGAAGATAGTGGAACCTCTGGAATATTCAAATTTTGGTCACGAAATTGAGCGTAAGAAAAGAAAGTGATGTGGTAATATCAGGCAAGAGAGAACGGTTATTTGCAGAGCAAAACGGTGGAAAGCCATAATGAGTATGCAAATAAGGTGATAATAAACCTCAGGAACTTAGGCCTACCTCCACCGAGGAGACGGACGATGGGACCAAGTTATTCAGGGTCAAAGTCAAAGAAGTTATTGAAATGTTGTGAATTGTTGTGAATAATTATCGTAAACCAATATAGGAGGAGAAAGAGGACGAGGAGAAGGAAGAGGAGAAAAATAAGGAAAGCCGCGTCACTGCTGCCCTAGCAACGGCAACACAATGCCAATAATTGCAGGGTTGCCACCGACCCTCCTTATCAATCCATCTTGTCCCTCCCTCCCTCGGATGCATGTACGACTTGCCCTTGCCGGTGTCAGGCGGTTAGTAAGTCTTTCACAAAAACTGGTCAAAAACTTGCCTGCTCTCAGAACCCTTACTTTCCCCGTGAGTGAATGACGGATAGCAGATCCCAGTGACCCTGCTGGGGGCGGAGGGTCCTTATGCGAGGTCACATGCATGATCACGACCGAAAAAGAGGCTTGCAGTGCATAGGCTGAAGCTCAATTGCACAAAAAAAGTTGAATGAAAGTTTTCCATAGGCTTAGGAAGGACTCATGGCGTGCTCCTTTAGCCTTAGCCAGTGGTTGAGGCAGATGAAAGTGAAGGGCAAGTGTGTTGAAGAAGTGCAGCGAGGCGCCGTTAACACTCGCCCAAAAACACATCATTACGAGCGGGTCGTCCATGTCCAGCGGGAGTTTTTCGAGGAAGCACAACAGCGGCTTTAGGTGTACCCAGTCCGTTGGTTGTGGTGGCGAGGCAGTGAGTTGGCTAATGGATGCTGTACTGGGCAGGTGGTTACAGGAGAACAATGAACACAGCTGAGGGCAGAACTGAAGGTGATGGAGGAGAAGTAGGTGGGAGTGATGGAGGGAACTGCTACAGTCTGTGTGGGGCGAGGGACGGTGTGGGGTCAGGGAAGGGGGAAGGGCAGGCGAGGGCAAGCGATGTAACTGGCCACCTATTTGCTGGTTTTTGTTTGCCCTGTGATTGAGTGACGCGCCGGACGCCCTCGCGCCGCTGCTGCAGGAGGCCAGATTCAGGTTTTCTCTAGTGGAAGGGGTGGGAAGGTGATCGTAAATACAACAAGCGTATTGAGGTCTGGCTTGAGGGCGAGAGAGGAATAAGTGAAGTTGCTGCTTAAAGGCATTCGTAAAGAGTGCGTGTTAGTGGCGGCCATTGTGGTGTGTAGTTACTGTTTTCTCTTTTTCCGTCCGTCGCTGGCGGCGACAAAATGACCTACGCTTATTTATGGCTGAGTGTGTTCTTGAGACTGAGCAAGCGGCGTACAAACGTGAGCTAAAGTAAGGGAGACTGTGGGCGGCCGAGACCCATTGTGTGCCGCCCTTGAAGACCTGAACGTAGGCGTCGGATAAAAGTACAAATGACCTCACTTGTGATTATAATCGAAGGTATTACATTCTACTTTTGTCAGAGGAATGATGAGGCTGCCAATAGGAGTGAGGGAGGGAGGGGGAGTTATACTATTGTAATGAGTATGCAGATCGAGTCTTAAATTAAGCGAGTGCTCAATAAACTGTTCGTCAGGGCCGGCGCTGCGTTCTTCGCCTCTTTGCGGCTCTCCTTAACGACCACCGTTAGATAAAAGCGCCAGAGGAACGACCTGCCAAAGTAGCTTATACGACTTTCCAGCGAGAGGCAGCCGGGCGCACCTCAGCCCGCCAGGCCTCCGCTTAATGCTCTCCGGATGCTGGGCGTGCCGGATTGCTATTTACAGGTCACTGTGGCCGGGATTTTCTAAGAACTCTACTTTCATTCCGTGGCCTCGGTTGCTGTGTGTAGGGCTAACCCGGCTCCTTCCTCGTCATAAGGCTCACATTAAGAAGAATCATTCGTAATTTGTAACGTATTCCAGTCGCATTAGCATACCCATTCCGTGGGTTATATCCGCGTTATACCTGCGTGTGCAATCCCGTACCTACCCACACGCCCTTCTTCAATTAAGCCGACAATCCCTTGGCCAAATAAGAGGATAATTAGGTCATCTAAAAGCCATAAAGGAGTTTATATCCACGACCGGTCGGTGGAGTCCTGAGAGGAGGTTGGGAACGTCTGGTGTGGAGGTGGGGGTGTCACCTGACGCTGGACGAGGGGGAGGTCAGTCAGTAGAGGCAGACATGAGTGGGCGGAGCCATGGATCGGTGGTATGAAGAATGAAATGATTAAACAAAAATAAAACAAAAAGATAATGTAAAGTGTGATGTTGTGAGGAAGTAGAGGGAGTCACCGCGCCGCCCCAAGGAGACCCACTGCAATGAAGGACAGTTTATAATATTCAAAATGGCTCTTTTTGCTTGAGTGTGTGGGTATATATTTATGTGCGTGGTTTCTCATCAGCCAAATGACCAGTAAATGTATCGGTGGTCGCGAGTTAAGGTGATCTGATGCTTCAAGGTGACTTTGCTTCATCTGGTGGGTCCAAGTGTGTGATTAGTTAGTTTTTCTGTCCATTCAGGACCACCTGGGTACACCAAGTTACATCGGAATGGTGTACAAGCAGAAATGTAGCATCAGATAGCATTAAGTTGATATAGGTTACAAGGCTGACTCCACTATTTCGATCTCAACGCATATCCTTTAACGGCAATGGTGAGGCGTGAGGACGACAGTGCAGGGAGGACGCACTCGGCGACACCACCAGGAGGGGGCGGAGGGGAGGTGGTTTGTGTTGGCCGCGACCCTCGCCCCCCTAGAGGGAACAGCCGGCCAGCTCTGCCAGTAAAGCCCCGCTGATAAATATCATTATCTTGATCAAGGGACACGCCGTCAGGATGCTGCTGGGGACCAGGCCGCTGTGGGAGCGAGGTGTTGCGGATGGTGACCGT
This sequence comes from Metacarcinus magister, assembly GCA_029783475.1. Lineage (NCBI taxonomy): Eukaryota > Metazoa > Arthropoda > Malacostraca > Decapoda > Cancridae > Metacarcinus > Metacarcinus magister. The sequence continues at coordinate 2,678,965 of JAPQNM010000018.1, forward strand.
GTTGATCTTGGTTGAGGACCACCAGTGATGTGGTTGGTCAATGAGTAGTCAGCGTGGCGGCAAAGGGAGTCTAGATTAGCTTCTGATGGGAATGTTCCTTCGTGAGGCATCAACATTTTATTATATTTGAGAAGAATACAATAATGTAGCTGCAGCTCAGGTCACAGGATGCAGATACATATACAGGCGCCTGCATGGTGATGCGGAGCCCGGGGTTACTGGCTGCTGCTATTCACTTCATTACGACTGATTGTTACTCGCTGGTGGTGTGCTGAGAGGGTGAGACCCTTAAGGGATTTCTGTTGTAGTTTTGTAAGGTTGAGGTCAGCTTTGAGTTGTGGCTGCAGTGTGGTTACAGCCCTGTGACGCCAAAATACATAAGTTATCGAAAAATGAGTAACATTCAGATCTCAGTTACCTTTCACTGTGGTCAGAGTTTGTTATAAAAGACACACACTGTTTTCCTGTCTTACATTCCCTGGTGGTATCGCGACAGCGTCACCTCCGGAGACGCTTCCAGGACTCACACAAGCTCCCTTCCCTGGGTTTTCACGATGCTCGAGGCAAGATCCCGCAGCTCAAGCACATTAGAGAACAATGTGGTCATTAGTGAGCTCACATCCAGGAACCTGGTATATAAAATAACGAAAATGGGGAGTACAAGAAAAGTACTCTCGTCATATTTTCTTTGAAGCGAGATAATTCCTGTGTACTTGAGTGGGGTGGCAGTCCCTCGCGGGGCCCGGAGGTGAGGCGTTTCTGGAGGTGACAGGCGGAGGCTCCCCCTGTTGCCGGACAAGACTTCCCCAAAGAACTGCTCCTGTAGTAGGGCAGTAAAACAGCGGGCAACCCTCGTAAGCGGCCTCCCGGACCCGCGCCCCGCCTGGCGGTGGCCTTCGTCCCCCGCTGCTGAGCCGCCTGCGCCCACCCCAGCCTCATGCTAATGGTTTTCTTTATATGTATCTAAACATCTCCGAAGAACGGTTTGTATCCAGATGGGAACACGTTGCTAATGCAGCATGTGTTTCTTAGCATTATTTATTCACATATTTTACGTTACACTGTGTGTTTTCAGGTGAGGAAACCTTCGTAGTGAATATATTACAACGGCAGCCAAGGTGAGGCCAGAGCCAACCCAGGTGGAAGTTGTAGGCTGTTACCTGTAAAGTGCACGCATCCCTGCCTTCTCTCTCTCTCTCTCTCTCTCTCTCTCTCTCTCTCTCTCTCTCTCTCTCTCTCTCTCTCTCTCTCTCTCTCTCTCTCTCTCTCTCTCTCTCTCTCTCTCTCTCTCTCTCTCTCTCTCTCTCTTTTTCTCGGGCAGGCTCATTATACCACACAGACATAAAGTTGCCAATGGGAGAGACTTGTCATGATGCCTTTGTGGTTTGGATACCCTGACGCGCACGGACTAGCCTGAGGGGCGAGACGTGGAGACGGAAGGTAAGGGAGGGGGAGACGGAGGGAAGGAGGAGATGAAGATAGGGGAGGAGGGAGGGAGGAAGGGAGGGAGGGAGGAAGGGAGGGAGAGAGGGAGGGAGGGAGGGAGGGAGTAAGATAAGAAAGAAGGATGCTATTAAATGATTCCAATACAGAGAGATTAAAAAAACACCTTCTTTACCTTCCATTCCTCCACCTCTTCACCTTTTACCCATTCCTCCCTCCCTGCCTCTCTCCCTCCTAACCTTCCCTCCTTACCTACCTTCCCTCCTTCCTTCCTTCCCTCCACCGTTGTAGCAGGTTGAGCGTCGGGTGTCTGGATGTCACACTGCAATAAAATCAAGGCGAATGTGCAGTAAAGAAGGCTGGTGTCAGGTAAAGATCTTCTCGTCATGGATTCTGACCCCATCCTCCTTCCTCCTTCCACCCCTCTTCCACCCCCTTCCACCCCTCTTTACCTGGGAAGGGATGGTGGCTGGGGAAGGGGAAGGGGAAGCATGAGAAGCGGTAGAAAGGCTAGGAAGGGGGTGAACACAAGAGAAACATTGAGGGGAAAAGGTGGGAAGTGGGAGATGAACAAGAGCCTTTCAAGGGATAGATAAGGAAATAAAAAAAAGTCAGGTTAGTATTGGTGATGTATATTAAAACATTTCATCAACTGGTCAAGAAAAAAAAACTAATAATAAAGGATAAATGTCTATAGCATAAGGTTTAATTAAATGAGGTATACTGAAAGACTTAAAGCAAAGGAGGCAGGTGTGAAGATTATTACAAGTGATTGGTCGTTAGTTAGTTAGGTGAGGTGAAGAGGCCACCAACGCCAGAACGGAGCCATTTATACTCCCGGCAGCTGAGGTGTTGAGGTGTTGATAGAAGGTACAGATAATAAAGATTGTGTAGGAAAGATACACGTCTAATTAAGAGTCTCAGCTTTCTTTAACCCTCAGTTCCTTCAACCTCTAGTGTGTGTGTGTGTGTGTGTGTGTGTGTGTGTGTGTGTGTGTGTGTGTGTGTGTGTGTGTGTGTGTTTGGAATCCCAATGCTAGCTGGCTATCCTTGTGTAGCCTCTCCATCTTATGATATGCGCAAGTGTCTGTTTTTTTTGTGTGTGAGTGTTTAGTTTTTTTTGTTGTGTGTGTGTGTATGTGTGTGTGTGTGTGTGTGTGTGTGTGTGTGTGTGTGGACGTATGTGTATGTGTCAGGTGCATAATTGATGTTGTTGGCGTTATCACACACACACACACACACACACACACACACACACACACACACACACACACACACACACACACACACACACACACACACACACACACACACACACACACACACATACAGTTTTCTTTTCTGTTCTCCATCATTATTATTGTTATGATTTAATATTTATTGAGCACACACACACACACACACACACACACACACACACACACACACACACACACACACACACACACACACTTCATCCACATTCCCGGTCTTCGAGTGTCTCAAGGTCGCTGCAGGCCTCGTGTTGTTCTTTTGCAGGTCGTGTTTGCCCGATACGTCTTGTCAGCTTCACTATCATCACTCTTAGACCAACATCTCCCTACCTAACCTCCCTCACTCCCATCCCCTTCCTCTTACCTCGCCTTCCCCTCCTCTACCGTCACCCTCACCTCGCTTGTCCGTCCGTCCGTCCGTCCGTCCGTCTGTCCGTCTGTCCGTCTGTCCGTCTGTGTATATGTCGGTCGGTCTCTCTAGGTCTGTGGATGAGTGACTAGATGCGTGATTGACTGGTTGGCTGGCGGATTGGCTTGCTGGGTGACTGTCTTGGTGGCTGAGACTAACACACACACACACACACACACACACACACACACACACACACACACACACACACACACACACACACACACACACACACACACGCATACACAAGGATATGTGTCACCTCACTCAAACGTCGGCGTCTCTCTAAGGGATGAAGGGATCTTGTTGAACCTTGAATTGTGTCTTGTGAAGATAATGTAGTGTTTTTTTTGGTGTTGTTTAATGAATTGGTTTTATGTTCACTTCTCTGTTCATATTTTTTCTTCATAAACCTTCATCCTTTTTTTTTTGTAAATGTTTCCTACTTTTACTCTTTTTTTTTTCTCTTGCATTTTTGTTTTACCGCCAAGCCTCGCCTTCCCTTTCTTTCCGACTCCCCTTCCTTCCCTTTACCACTGGCTGCCTCTGCTCCCCTCCCTAACTTTCCTCAGAGAGCTAGAGTCACCACAAGTAGTAAAACAAGGATGCTGGCGCACGATCTCCCTCTCGTTTGAAAGCCAGGTCGTGTTGGTCCGTTTATGACTTCATCCGGCAAATATATATTACGTTTAATGATGCCGACCCGCCTCCTGCTCCCTTTTACATGGGAGTCCAGACCTGCATGCGAACGCTGCGAAAGAGGATGGAGAGGGGAGGGAGGGAGGGTCGAGGGAGGCGAGGAAGAAGGGAAACGAAAAGAAGGTAACGTGTGTGAGGGAAAGAAAAATGAGGAGATTACCCAGTTGAATTAAAGTAAGGTTGAGGCTGAGGCTGTTTAGGGCGTTTAAGGTGAAAGAAATTGATAAGCGAAGCCTGTACATGGATGTTTATCGGTCTTTAGCAAGCCGAGCGTAGATGTTTGCTCTCGGTTGATGTCATTAGGGGGAAGCAGCCCCGGGAATGCGGAAGTAGTGAGAGTGAGGCCGCGGAGAAGACAGGCAACAGAAGGACTCATAAATGTCAGGGGAGGACGGCCGGGCTGGCACACGGGGGGTAAACAAGAGCAAGTCTGTTTCACTTCCTGTTTACGTCCCAAACAGGAGTGTTACCCGAGTTGTTTCATCTGCGCCTCATTCCCGCCGTTGCTGCTGCTGCTACTGATGCTGTTGCTCTTCACTCTCCTTCCGAAAACGAGCCTCTCTCTTTCTCTTTCTCACTATCTGCATTCCTATCATGGCTGTCTTTCCCTCGCGATGTTTGAAGCGTATCATAGTCAGTGGTTGTGTTGCGGTTGCTTGCTGATAAAAAGACGCACTAAAAAGCCACAACCACTGCTTTAGGAGGACGCATGAACAAACAGCCAACACCTCCGGCCACTGGTAATGAGCCGGCGTGTCTGTGTCGCCGCCGCCGCCACCGCCGCCGCCGCGTTGGACACCCTCCATATGTACCCCTCCCCTTCCTCCTCTCCCTTGTGCTATGCGGTTGAATGCCTTTGCTGTTAAGTTTCAGTCCTTCCTTTGTCCTGTCATTCTTGTGCATATGCCTCGATTATATATTTCTGAGGGAATATTTTTAAGTAGGTTTTTATCGCTATTCCTCGCCCGCCTCCACTCCTTGGAATCGTCTGACCAACGTTGAGCACAGATAAGCGAGGGTCGTGGACGTGTTGGGCGGCAGTAAAACGGAGAGTATTGCCTCCTTAGTTGGAGATTTGGGCGCCCTGCCTCACCGCCCTGCCTCACCGCCCTGCCCTCCAGCCACGCCCTCGCAGTCTCATTTCTGCCTTCACTTCACGTTCTCTTATCTTTGCCAATAGTAAAAATATCCATGAATTTATTTTTATCTATCTATATATTTATCTAGCTATATATATATCTCTATTTATATATCTATCTATCTATATATCTATCTACCAATCCATATATATATTTTTTTACACACACACACACACACACACACACACACACACACACACACACACACACACACACA
>JAPQNM010000018.1:2689124-2716624 GCA_029783475.1 Metacarcinus magister
GTTTGATGCGTGCGGCCAGCGATGATCATCATTAGGAGGGAGTGTCGATCTCCCAGGCCAAGGTGAGGCGCTCACCCCGCCGTCACCACACAGGTAACAGTCCTGGCTAGTCGGAGGTAGAAAAAAAAACAGTACAGCCAGATGCTAGCCAAGGCCTCAAGTCTCCCTGTTCCCACAAAGCTAACACTTCTTCAGAAACAGCTGGCGTGTGTTTGGCTCTACAACATGGACTCACAAGATGAATATTCAATGAAAGCAGACTGTCGACACCTGACCACAGTCTCAAGGCGGATGTTTCGAGCACAAAGTATAGACTCCAGCTCCGAACTTTAAAAGGTCATCGTCTCTAGTGACAAGGTGAAGACTGACTCCATGGCGGACTTGTCTGCACACCACAAACTTAACTCTTTTTACGAAGAATGTTGGTGGCCATTTCATGTTTGATTTTTAGTACACCTGAGACAAAGGTCTAAGGCGACGGTGGCGGTGGTGTGTGTGTGTATGTGTGTGTGTGTGTGTGTGTGTGTGTGTGTGTGTGTGTGTGTGTGTGTGTGTGTGTGTGTGTGTGTGTGTGTGTGTGTGTGTGCCTGGCTGGAGCGAGAACCACGGAAGGAAGGTCTGCATGGCGTGTCCGGGGGTGCTGGAGGAATGGTAATAAGTCATCAGGATCCTGCCTGTGCACTGCCACTCTCGTTTCTCCCTCGCTCCCTCTACTCCACCTCCATTTCAACCAGAATACGGATCTTATCTTTGGAGCCACCTTAAAACAAGACCACACTGTAAACTATCGAAATCCAAAATCCTAAACATTCTACTCCTTGTAACTTTTATCTTTATCCACTCTCATGAAGACAGTAAAGGTTAATTGGTATAGAATAAGTTCTTGCAGTAGGACCAGACCACTCCGTCCCTCCCACTCAAGCTCTTAACCCTGCTCGGCACATTAGCACCGCCGTGTCCACATCACACACAAACACCGACCAAAAAAAAGAGGCAGTCTCGAGGCGGTGGGAGTGAGTGAGGGAGGGAGGGAGGGAGAGAGGTGGGTCGGGAGGGAATGAGAGGGGTGGCTCGAAGTGGTCCTCGCACAGTAATCATGACCGACACACTTGGCGATACATCATGGCTAAAGACACACCAAACTGGCAGAAGAGCGCGCATCACCTGCTAAACGTACCCCCGCCCACCACACCCTCGCAGATGACACAGTGTAACTTGACGGATAGTCCAAGAAACTATGGATTTACGGATCACCCTCCCGATATCCAGGGTGGGAGGAGGAGGGGGGGACGAGGTACAGAATCAAGATGGAAGGACGAATTTCTTCCCTCTGGCGCTGACGAAGTTATGACCGACGTGACTGTTTATGTCCAGTGTGTGTGTGTGTGTGTGTGTGTGTGTGTGTGTGTGTGTGTGTGTGTGTGTGTGTGTGTGTGTGTGTGTGTGTGTGTGTGTGTGGGTCTATATGTGTGTGTGTAAGCCATAACACGGGATAGTGTGGGGCATTAAAGTAATAGCTCAATTGTGGTTTGGAGGAGAGGCAGGTGTGACCAAGCTGTTTATTCAGAGATATGCGTCGAGGAGCATTGCACGCAGAGCTCCGGGTGACGGTTCCTCATTGGCGACTCATCTTTATTCCTTCCCGCCACCACCAGGAGTACAGACTTAATGAAGAAGACTCCGGCCAAACCAAGAAGCTGCTACTCACTTGTGAATGCGCTCAGTGTTGCGAGAAATCCTCTCATTCCTTCTTCAAACCTTGTACTTCGCCTCCTTCGGTTACAGTGTTAATAATCTTACTAAATGAAGTGCCAAAAATACGTGCACTTCTTTAAAAAGTTTACATAGTGTTGAAGTATTATTTTATTTATGGTCTTTTAAAACGTATGTAAGAAAGTTAATACACTCAGCTGTGAAAGGAGGAGAGAGAGAGAGAGAGAGAGAGAGAGAGAGAGAGAGAGAGAGAGAGAGAGAGAGAGAGAGAGAGAGAGAGAGAGAGAGAGAGAGAGAGAGAGAGGTCACATGTATGCACGTATGATACCCAGCATGTCGTGGCGTGGTGTGGTGCGTGCCTGGCCAACCCTCGTTCATCCAGGGACATGACAACCAAATCAGAGACTCGGCTGATGCTTTGATGAATGTGCTTTGGCCGCGGAGACGAGGGTGGGAAGAGATCCTTTGGAGGGGGGGAGGGGTTGTGTTAGAGTCTTTGGGGTTCACACTTCGGGCAGTAGAGTCAGGGGGTGGGTGGGGGGGTTGAGGGTTGGGTCGTCGTGGTAGTGTCCCGCCTCAACCCAGCTCGTATATCCTGGCGTGAGCATTCCTCTACGCCGGCGGAACCTGTTTGATTAAGTATTGGAGCACCGCTAATAGACGCTCGAGACGCATAAAAAATAACACACTTGGATAACTTTATTTGCCACTTTACTTGCGGACGCTCAGGTATATAATTGGCGATTCATCATTGCATTAGGGCCTGTTACCTCTGGCCTCCTCCTCCTCCTCCTCCTCCTCCTCCTCCTCTCCTCCTCCTCCTCCTCTCAGCGCCTGGTCCTCAAGTGGGGTGACTGTGTCCCTCTTGAAGAGCCAGTCTGCACCTGCCTCTGTGGCCAGTGCTCTCCCTCCCTCGTCCCTCCCTCCTCCTCACTTTGGCTTAAACCATTAGGAACGGGTCTCAGGATTGACTTGGCTGTTAAGAACCCATTCGCACCTGTGTGTCGCTGGAGGAATAACGGACGTGTTCCCTCACTGTGTGTCTTGGAGAGTGAGTGGAACACGTTTCTCGCCGTCATGAAGGACGATACCGACAATTTCACTTGAACGGATACATAAGGAAAGCCTTAAGACGGTCTGGTCAAGATGTTTATCTCGGGCGAACTCAGTCACCAGGGGAGTGTGTGAAGCCTCCGGCGACCTGAGGATGATACATGCCCGACCTGGGTGATGCATGGCCGTCCCAGCTCATTCCCAGATCTTGGTGATTACCGCAGCCGTGGTGAGGGATTTCGGAGAAACCCGCACAGAATACAGAGGTTCCCAGAGGCTCTAACCTTTGTGGGCCGCCTGAAGGGAGTCTTGACGGGGTATTCGTCAACAATGAGTTACGGAAGGAAGTCAGATTAAAGAGGAGCTTCCGAGGATACACCGTAGAGAAACAACGGAGTTCTTAGCCAGTGTCTCAAAGCTGAAGGTGGTAGAGTCAGGTGCAGCAGCAGCACAATGAGGCGAACACGAAAATGACAGACATAAACTCTACAAAAGTTTAACAAAATATTCGTTGTAGTATTTAAGAATTGTTTATTCTAATCTTTATCATTATATTGGATGTTTCTTCACTTTGTTGTATAATCTTTCTTTCCATAAATTAATGTTTTTAGGTAAAGGATTGGTTCGTTTAGTAAACCTTTACTCTGGTTCCTTACTTCATCTAGTTTTAAATAGTTGTGAAAGTTGTCCATCACATATTATAGAGTAACTTCACCATTGATTTTCCTCCATCAACCACGATCCAGCGCGGCTCACAGATAAAACATAGTTGATGAATTTAGTGTTAAGGTAACAATGAGTTTAAGAATTTACCCGGCTACTAGGAGGGGGGGGGGTGCGGCCTGCCTCCCATGCATTGAAGTGGAGGGCGAGGCGAGAGTGTGGGCGAAGGTTGTTTGGTGGAGGCAACAAATAATAATCGCCTGCATGTAGGGCGCATGGCAATTATACACTTTTTGCAGAGCGTTACATTAATTAAACTTATGATGGTGTGCGCGATGGTGGGGCTTGACGAGTAGCCTCGATGAACGGAGCATTAGAGTCGGGGGGACACGCTTGCCTGCTCAGACCGACAGTCGGAGAGCCGCCCCAAAATATTTAGTCCTTCATTCTCTGCATCGTCTATAATTTTTCCTCAAGCTTTCATGAAAAATAGTGGAAAAGAAATTACCTCGGTTGTAATCACTGCCGTAGAGTAAGCCAGCTAATGGAAGCACGTGGCGTGAAGGAAGTGAGTGGCAAGAACATTATTACTTTAAGAGTTACTGAAAGGTGAGGAGGACCACGATAAGGCGGACGATAATGTGACTGACAGAGGACATTGATTCCTCGCGGTGGTGGTTGTCATGTTCCTCTTTCTTGTTAGAGAAGGTTTCAAGGGTTTGGAGGGAGTAGGGGTGGTGGTGGTGGTGGTGGTGGTGGTGGTGGTGGTGGTGGTGGTGGTAGTGGTGAGGAAAAGATTAAGAAACCTAGACTTATTTTTTATTTGGATAATTTTTTCGTCTAAGGAAAAGCCAACATCATGGTAATTAGTTTGTTTTTTCGAGTTGTGATGAGACTCTTGAACTCCATCAGGAATGAAAGCGAGACGAGCACAGTTTTATAGCGGCGCCGAAGACTCTGTGCCCAGGAATGCACTTGAGGGCTGGTTTTAGTGGGGTCGAGGAGAGAGGGGGGAGAGGGGGTCAAGCCAAAAGGCCTGTAAATGATTCGCCCTCATTATCATGTCTTGTTTGAGAGGCATAAAAAACGAGAGGTAGGAGGGAGTTGCCTATTACGTTACCACCTACACTGAGACACCCACTGGGACTTGCTAACCCCAGGGGAGGCGCTGTGAAGAGTGGGGAGGCGCTGTTAGATGTGGGGAGGGTGCTGTATGTAGGGAGGAGGCTGGTCAGAGGGAGAGAGAGGCTAGGTGCTGGTGGCTGGCTGGTGGGTACTTGAAGAGGTAACTAATGGTCTTGGGCACGAGCTGGGGATAGAGACGGGATGCGCAGGAGTAGGGACCAGCAGCAGACACTAAACAAGAGAGCCTTTCTTCAAGCCAGACAACAAAACACACAAACATACTCACCAAATGAACAAAAAATACCCAAAATAATATGGCAGGAATCATGTTTTTTTGAAGCGCCAAGCGGGGGTGAAAAAAAGAAAAATAAACATAACCACGGTGAATGATCCTGAATACAGTTGAGTGCATGAGACGCGCGCAGGTAGAAGATGGTGTGGGTGTCATTGCTGTCACTTGATAATCCCGGTGAAGCAAGGCAAGGCAAGGCAAGGCAAGGCAAGGCAAGGCAAGGCAAGGCAAGGCAAGGCAAGGCAAGGCAAGGCAAGGCAAGTGGCGTCCTGCTCACCTTCATGCTAGCGGGAACAGGTCCGAGTCGAGGCGCGGCGGAGGAGAAGTGGTTATTGAAGATGATAAAAGATGTGCTGAAGATGAATGATACGGGAAAGCAGCGAGCAGGTGTGTGTGTGTGTGTGTGTGTGTGTGTGTGTGTGTGTGTGTGTGTGTGTGTGTGTGTGTGTGTGTGTATGTAGCAAGCTGAGTGCATATACTAACCATAACGAACAAACAAAGAAGCAACACCAGGAAATCAATAAAAAAAAAATTAAAAAAAAAGCGCGAGAAAAAAAAAGAAGAAAAAAAAACTAGTCAGGTGCAGTATGATAAAGCAACAGTTATTTTTATTTATTATTATTATTATTATCATTATTATTATTATCATTATTATCATTATTATCATTATTAACAACAGCAGCATCAGCGGATCAGGTCATTGTTTGGCATCAATACTCCTCGCGCCATTTACTGTTGTTCTCATCATCACCAAATACTGAACGCGGCTCTTACCTGCGACTTCCAACAATCGAGTGTTTGTTTTGCGTGCTTGGATACCTAAGTGGAGCCATGATGGAGGAGATGGTGTGTTTGTGTGCATGAGAGTGTGAAGTATGTGTGTGTGTGTGTGTGTGTGTGTGTGTGTGTGTGTGTGTGTGTGTGTGTGTGTGTGTGTGTGTGTGTTGGCAATCATGTCTTAATACAGATAAATAAGTAATATATAATGATTTGATAATGTTTTGTCCTAAGTAAAGGAGGAAAGGAGGAGGGGAAAGAAGGAAGGTAGGAAGATAGAGAATGAGGGAAGGATGGAAGGATGGAAGGAGGAGGGGTGCAAGGTAGGGCGTGGCGGAAACCTTGGGTCAGCGGTCTTGCTCTGTTGGTCAAGTGTGGCGCTGCCCTTACCTCCCTCCCTCCCTCTTCCACTATCCTCCTCCACTATCCTCCTTCCCGTCCTATCTTCCTTCCTTCCCTCCCTCCCTTGCTGTCTCTCTCCTTCCCTCCTTTCTGCCTTCCTTACGTGCAACTCTAAAGCTTGGTGAATATATGCATGTACGAAGATGGTTACGCACACACACACACACACACACACGCACACACACACACACACACACACACACACACACACACACACACACACACACACACACACACACACACACACACACACTTGAATACCACTCAGTCCATCACTCACACTCAATATCATAGTTTTCTACTGGCATTTCCGCGTCGACTTCCTTCTCTGTCTTACTGAAAACCAGTCATGTAGATACATACATACACACAAACCTCAACACTGATACTCGATATGTGCTCCTTCCTCCACCCACCCCCCGACACACACACACATGTCCCCACACATCACCCACCCCCCCCTACCACACACACAGGGAGTCTCTGTACCCCGCCCACCCACGCCCGAACGAGACAAGTGTGTGGAGGCGAGGCTGTGAGGGGCAGGGTAGCTGGGAGTGACAAGGAAAGAACGTGGTGTCCCTCGCTTCTTCCTCCATGGTGAGAGGCGAGAGGGCGTCAATCATCGCCAGAAAGGTTAAGGCAAGAGGCCGGTAGGGTGGGGGAGGGCGACACGGTAAGTTCACGATATTAAGGTCAGGTGCGGGAGAGTGTCGGAATGAAAGGGCAGGAAAAAAGGGAAGTGAAATGCGATAATGTCAACGCCAGCTGATGAAATAATGACAACAAGGACAGACTGAACTAACACGACTCAACTCGATACTGTCATTGTATAGACAAGATGTATAACTGAAAGAAGTTTGACCTATAATTATAAAAAAAAAGCTAATGGTATGCTAGAAAGGAAAAAAACGTACAGCTATTTGTTATATAATTAGTGACCCTGCGTGTGTGTGTGTGTGTGTGTGATGTGTGTGTGTGTGATGTGTGTGCAAGTCTCCTCTATGAGTATCAGGGGAACATACGTGACTGACAGGAAAGTTAGGCTATTAATGACTGCTTTAAAAACTTGAAAACAGGCGATTAGTTGGTAAGATTGATAGAGCAATGATGAGTCGGTCAGTGAATCCTCTGCGGTGTCCCTTTGCCTAGCCGCTACGTGGGGTCATATAAATCCATCTGTTTTTTCTCCTTTTATTTTTCCTTCTTATTTTTCCTTCTAAGGTTTCCACTGAGTAGGAGGTACAGAGAGCGCCGCAGAACAGCACCTGCGTCGCCAAGTGTAGGGCGCATCAAGGCAGGGAGGGAGAGGGAGGAAAAGGGGAGAGGGTGGAAGGGAGAGAGAGAGAGAGAGAGAGAGAGAGAGAGAGAGAGAGAGAGAGAGAGAGAGAGAGAGAGAGAGAGAGAGAGAGAGAGAGAGAGAGAAGGGAGAGAGAGAGAAGAGAGAGAGAGAGAGAGAGAGAGAGAGAGAGAGAGAGAGAGAGAGAGAGAGAGAGAGAGAGAGAGAGAGAGAGAGGGCGCCGCGGTAATCTGGCGGGACGTGTCACCTGCAGGTCCCAGGCCGACCCCGATTGTCTGGCTGTCACAGGCTCCTCACACACACACACACACACACACACACACACACACACACACACACACACACACACACACACACACACACACACACACACACACACACACACACACACACACACACACACACACACACACACACACACACAAGCGCGCATAGTGTCTATATCGCCGTATGTTTGTTAGTTTATCAATCTACTCATCTTTACTTACTATTTTCTATTAAATTTACATATCAAATAAATCGTAACGTGATGTCATGTATCAGAGCGATGCATTAATGACTGATATTTACATGATGCTGAGTTAAAGAATAGTTCACCTCCCGTGCCGCAGCCTCCTCCTCCTCCTCTCGAGCCAGCAGCAGCAGCAGCAGCATCCCAGCATCAACATCCTCCCTCCTCGCCCCATCCCACCCACCGCCCACCAGCCGCCCGCGTTACTCCTCACCGCAACGACCCGCCATTTGTCGAGGGCGGAGTGTTAGTAATTCCGTCAGGCGGCGAAATATCGAGTGAGTGGAGGTATTTGACTCGTTTGTTTGGCAACTCAACAGTCGGGTCGGTGGTGTCGGGGCCGTGGTGTTCTTGTGCTTTATTGGTTCATCGGGTGAACTCATTACTAAATCTGCAGGGAGTTTAAACCCAGAGCGACGACTGCTGTGTGTGTGTGTGTGTGTGTGTGTGTGTGTGTGTGTGTGTGTGTGTGTGTGTGTGTGTCTCGTCGGTGGCGGGGAAGGACGGGCTGGTGCGAGGGTGGCATCGGCTCCACAACACTACGGTGGAACAAGTGAGGAGAACGACCGATTATGAGCTGTGGTGATAAGCTGTCATCGGCACGTGTTGCTCCCCCCCCTTCCCATCACCCCCTTTCCTCCCTTCCTCCCACCGCCTCCTCCTCCCCCTCCTCCTCCTCCTCTAATACCTCTTCCTCCCTGCATCTGTGTTCTCCTCAGCATCTCTCTTTTTCCTCCTTTGCCTCCTTCCTCCCTATCTTATTTTTTTCCTCACATCTTTCCGCTGCACATCATCTATTCCTCACGTTTGTTGCGTTTCTTCCTCTAATTATTATTACTATTCATCTCAGAATTTAGTGTATTAATTTGATTCTTTATTTAGCTTCCCCACGTTTCAATCTTTACTCTTCGCCTTTTTGTTCTTTTTCCATCGTCTATACCTTTCAGTCGCCTTCCTTTCCTCTCTTCGTTCCCACCACTCAAACACAAGTTGTCCTCCCCTTCATCCCTCCCTTCCCTTCCCTTCCCTCCCTTCCCTTCCTCCCTCCCTCCCTCCCCTAGTCGGTAGTGGACGGATGGTCGGGGTTGATGAATGCAGATCGACTGGCTGTGATATGGAAATGCGCTGAACTGAAATTGGGGGAGTTGTTTTAGCCCTGGTGAATATTATTAAGCATTTTACATGCCATTGAAAGCTCATGTTTATCGCTGTTAATTACGGGTTGATTTGTATGCGACTCCCGAGGTCCGAGGCACCGGACAAATTGGCTTTATTGCGGAGGGACATCACAGAGTCGCCGGCACGAAATACACAAAATTACACGCCTGTTTCCCGCCCCGCACTCTTCTCTCTTTCTCTCTTTTTCTCTCTCTATTTTTTTCCCTTTCCTTTCCTCTTCACCTCGCTTACAATCACGGGGGAAGCACAGTGACCGCGGCGGCAGGGGACAGGGGCTAGGAAGGGGAGGTGGGCGGGGACGTAGTAGTAGTAGTAGTAGTGGTGGTGGTGGTGGTGGGGTGAAGTGAGGTGGTGTGGAGGAAGGAAGACAGAGGCAGAGCGAGTGAATTAATAGACAGTAAACATACGTGTAAAGGAACAAGGAAATGGTGGTCACGAATATAGAAATAGCATTATTTTTTTTTTTTTTCCAGGAAGTGGCAAGAAGAAAAAAAAGAGTCAAGTTAGGAAACAAAGTTGAATAAACTTAAAACAGTCGATGATGGAAATATGTTGAGTAATTTTATTTAGTGAACCATGACATATAAAAAAAAGTGTCAATAATAATAGCAATAATGATGATAATGATAATAATAATGATAATAATAATAATGATGACAATAACAACAACAACAACAATAATAACAAAGAACAGCAACAAAAAAAACACTCACGTCAACACACACACACACACACACACACACACACACACACACACACACAACACACACACACACACACACACACACACACACACACACACACACACAAAACACACAAAACACACACACTATAACCATCACCACTATTACACCTGCCATCACTACATTCATTAACATCATCATCACGAACACCCACCATCATCATCACCATCATCATCACCCGTGCAGCCATCATCACTGAACTGCGGCGACGACCATCATCCAATCAGCTGGACGCATCTGTCACCGTCGAACTCCGCTTTTGATTGGCTCAGCTAATTATGGCGGGTAAGAGCGGTAGAGAGAGGTAGGCAGGTAGGGAGGTATGTAGTACACCCGAGAGAGAGAGAGAGAGAGAGAGAGAGAGAGAGAGAGAGAGAGAGAGAGAGAGAGAGAGAGAGAGAGAGAGAGAGAGAGAGAGAGAGAGAGAGAGGGTGTAGAATGAATTGATTGACTAGCTAAAGAAAAAATATATATATGATCGGATATATGAAATTGAAAGAAAGTGAATAGATGGAATAAGGACGAAAAAAATATATATAGAAGAGATAAACAACGCAAGAAAGATAAAGAAGGAGTGATGGAGAGAGAGAGAGAGAGAGAGAGAGAGAGAGAGAGAGAGAGAGAGAGAGAGAGAGAGAGAGGAGAGAGAGAGAGAGAGAGAGAGGGAGTGTTAGGGAGTGAGTGGTAGGGAGGGAGGGAGTGAGGGGAGTGTCGGTCATCAACACCAGGGCAGCGGGAGTGAAGGAAAGACGACAGGTGATGGATGACGCCAACGCTCCCACCGTCCAGCAAATAATGGCAAAGAGAGCCTCCAATAATTAAGGGAAAATGATAAATGACAGGTGCCTACACGGGGATATACTTCACCATTACTGTGTCGCCGGGCTGAGGAGGAGGAGGAGGAGGAGGAGGAGGAGGAGGAGAAGGAGGAAGAGGAAGAGGAGGTTGAGATGGACGAGGTGAGTTTAGTCCAAGTTTGAGATGTCCTGCTCGAGGGTGAATCTGTGTTCTTACTGTTTAGCTTATTGTTCTTGCTGCTGATGGTGGTGGTGATAGTAGTGGTGGTGGTGGTGGTGGTGATGGTGGTGGTGGTGATGGTGGTGGTGATGGTGATGGTGATGGTGGTGTTGCTCTTATTATTTGTTTGGTGATTTATCTAAAGAAGTAAATTAAAGATGTAATCACTAACGCAAGATTTTACAGGTAACAGTTATTACAGTTTCACCTCATCAAAGGTGAGTGAGTGAAGCGACCACCACCACCACCACCCCCACCACCACCACCACCACCACCACCACCACCACCGTAGGAGCAGTGCCCTCGGTTACGTCAGCCGATCAGCCTCACAACACGTCTGCCTGTTCTAATACCTTATTATATACCCCGCCCCCCTCCTCTCCGCCCCACCCAGCCTTGCCTCACCCAAAACTCCTTGACAAATTTGACTTTCTGCCACCACCCTACTCTCTCTCTCTCTCTCTCTCTCTCTCTCTCTCTCTCTCTCTCTCTCTCTCTCTCTCTCTCTCTCTCCTTGTAAACACTAATAAGAGGAAAGCACAAGGGAGGGGAAGGAGCGGAAACATTATTACGATATGTACACAACAAAAAGTGGGAGGGAAAGACAACATGGAGGAACGGGTGTGAGGTGTGTGAGGGAGAAGAAGAAGAAGGAGAAGGAAGGGGTGAGGAGGGGGGGGAGGGGAGGGAGAGTACACCGGTAATGCCACTTGATCGCCGCCGAACACATGATAGAGCGGCAGTAAGTGGTGGTCCGTCACTACGACACCACACTTACCATTGCTTCACCGACGGTCATAGATTATCGAAATGTCTGCTAAGCGCTGGCTGGCTACCTACCTGGCGGTTCTCTGGGCCCAGTGGCGTATCGGTAGGGTGTCAGGGTATTCAACCGGCTTCCAAATTACTCTAAACCTGTAATATTAATACGGTAAATCATAACTATGTATTATTTTCACCGTTATACTTGCCTCAATATCTTCTTCGGGTGATCTGGAAATAGTACAGAACTTTTTGGGGTCGTGGCTGAAAGGCGTGGTGAAGGGCGTGGTTGACAGGTGGTGTGTGTTTTGTGCGTGTGTTGGTGTTGCCCCCCCGCGACGCCACTGTGAGTTGTTGAGGGAGCAGGAAGGAGGTAAAGTGGGGTGTGAGGCGGGAGCTGAGCTGTCTTCCTACACCTCTCATTATACCTGCAGTAAATCCATCTACCTTATCAGTCCACACTTCCGGCCTTGGTATCGTAATGAGGACTCACTAATAATGTCTGGCTTCCCTCCCTCACTCCCTCCCTCACTCCCTCCCTCTCTCCCTCCCTTGACTTTCTTTGTTTTACTTTTTTTTTCTCTCAATCCTCATTCGTGATGGTACATTGAAATATTGAAGTGGAGGTAGTGATGTAGAGTATAATAGTAGTAATAAGTTGCTGATCAGTCCCCCCGTCCACCTGCCTGTCTGTCTGTCCGTCTGTCTGTCTGTCTGTCTGTCTGTGTGCCTGCTTGCCAGTCTGCTCTTCTCGTACCGCACCCAGACACCCTCTAACGGCACTGTGTACGAGGTGTGTGTGCGTGTGTGTGTGTGTGTGTGTGTGTGTGTGTGTGTGTGTGTGTGTGTGTGTGCGTGTGTGTATGTATGTGTGTGTATACATGCCGCTACACGTCCAACTATCCATCTGTGTATCCTTATTCTACCTTACTTAGTTATCTCTCTCTTTCCCGCCTTCTACTACCTCCCTCCTACGGTACATCCACGCCATGTGTCTGCTGCTTTGCTAAGGGGGTTCAGCTGGGGATGTGTGGAAGGGAGGGCGTGGCTGTTCCTGTGTGTCCTAGCCGCAAGGGCGTGTGTTGGACCATGTGTTCCTATGTTCCCCGTGACGCGAGGTTGTCTCCGGATAGCCAACACACTTCTTAATTTGGCCCCGTCTCTGTCATCAGCTGTGTCGCAGTTGGCGTGATTAATGAGGAAGAGGAGGAGGAGGAGGAGGAGGAGGAGAGACAGAAGGGAGGGTGTAATAGGGAAGGGCGTCAAGGAAGTGGAGGAGGAAAGAAATGGACGTGGCGTAGAGCAGTGAAGGATGGAAGAAGAAAAAGAAGAAGAAAGAGAAGAAGAGTGACAGATACATATATACTGTGAAGAGAGTTTGTACGTTTATAACCTGAGTGAGTGAGAGGAAGAAGGAGAAGAAGTGGAAAAATAAAAAAAAATGATACCACTGCAATAAACAAAATAATGATGATAAATTTGTAGAAGGAAACCCACTGATGATGATGACGATGATAATGATGATGATGGTAGTAGTAATGATGGAAGTAAAGACATCAGAAACGAGATCACACACACAGAACGGAAAGACAAGAAGATGAGACGGACCAAAAAAAAACCCACACAACACAGGAAACCAGCTTAATAGTAATGATAACAGAAGACGGAGAGTGAGTAGAAATAGTGAAGGAAATCAGTGAAGATAAATGATAAGCGGAAAGGAGACTGAACATTGTAAAACAAAAAAAATTTGAATTACTTGAAATGACGGGTTGTGAGACACTGAAGGAAGTGACGGCTAGGATCTGAACGTAATTGCACCTGATATGGAGATGCGGCAAGGTTGTGGTGACATGCCAGCAGGTGTGGGTAGTGACGGGAGGAAACCAGACAGATAAAACGAGATAAATTAAACAAGATCAATTAAAGATTCAAGAAGTATAATGTAAAATGATAATGATGATAATGTACTTAGGTAAAGGTAAAGAGAAATGTGTATTACTTAATCTATTTCCAGTTGTAGCACTGTTAATAGTAGTGATTGCAGTAGTAATAGTAGTAGTAGAAGTAGTAGTTGTAGGAGGAGGAGGAGGAGGAAGAATATTAGTAGATAAATATGATGATAGTAATGGTATTGGCGATGTACTATTACTATTATATATTCATTTTATCTATTTATTATTTTTTTTATTTATTCATTTATTGTGTTGCTCTCATCGTCGTCGTCGTCATGAGGTGCCACATAACACATAGAATTCAACATCGTCCGCCAGGTACTCCCCCTCCCCCTCATGCCTCCTCCCCCTCTTCACTTTCCCTTTCTTCCCTCCTCCACTATCACCTTTCTCATGCGTTACCTCTATCTTGATTAAAATTTCTCTCTATTTCCTCATTTTTTTTTCAACTATTATATAATTTCTCGTTAAGTCTTGGGTCTGCCTCATTTCCTCTTTGGTCTCACTTACATCATTGTTCTTTCCTCCTCCTCTTCCTCTTCCTCTTTCTGTGCCATTATCGCCTCATTCATGGTTCCAATCGATAATTTTCCGCAATATTTCATCAAAATTATTTTTCCGGCGCGAAACGTTGAGGTGACAGTTCTTAATCATCTCGTTTCATTTATTCTAATTGGTTGTTACCATTTATCAGGCGGCAGTTAGTGTCGGCGTGAATCACCGACGATGACGAGGCGACCGATGGCTTTTTGCGATAACTGCCGCCAGAGGACCCCTGTTCGATCCCAATTGTCGTTCATCCCTCCCTCTCCTCCCTCTCCTCCCTTCCCCCCACCCCCTCTTTCCCTCATCGCTCCCCCTCCGGGCCATTACAATATATCATTGTTAATTAAAAACACCGAGCTGAGGCCGCTGACATGGCGATGATGGCGTAAGATATAATAACAGGACAAACTCATAAAAAATGGAACCCGGAAAAGGAGATTTAATAAACAAAGTCTATAGATGTGTGTGTATGTACATACGTTTTTTTTAAACTATTGGATGTGCCACAAAATCGATGCGTGAACCCATCGAGTGGAATTACTGACTACTGCAGTGCAATGCGGGAGGGAGGGAGGAAGGGAGGGCCAGAGGGGGATTTGAGGGGCTAGGAGAAGGGTGAGGAAGGGGAGGGAGGGAGAAGATATAGCAAGCCTTGAAGCAGAAGAGGGGAGTGAGTTGAAGACGGGTACAAAGGGAGGGTGCAAAGGGGGATAAATGGATGGATGGAGGGAAGGAGAGGGGATGAAGGGTGGTGGATAGACGGAAGGGAGTAACTCGAGGGGTGTAACTTTACGGTAAAACATGAAAATCAAGGAAAATGCGAAGGGAAGCTTTTGTTCCCTAAAAGGAATGTTTTACTAAACCTTCACTGGTGACGAAGGGGTGGACGAGGAAGAAAAGGGGAGAGGTCTTGATATAGATATAAATATTTTATAATGCTGTTGAGTTACATTTTGTTGCCATTTTACGACCACAAATTGAGGCTGAGGCCAGCGTTCAATCAGAGTCGGGCTGCCGCTGATCGACTTCCGTTAACGAAAGTATGCAATCGTGTGCTCCTCCGGCCGGCCCGCCTGATGAGTGACACTGCTCTTTTGTGCCAACGCTGCAATTTCATGCAACTTTTACAGCCTAAAATTGTTCCTTTGTTCCTGGGGTAATCAGATGTCGTGCTTGATACACCCACGTTAAAAAGGCATTGTGATGGTAGACTGTTGACGGCCCGTCCGTCGCCTCCCTGACCACCACGTCGCCTCGAGGGTGGAGGCGGGTGTCGTGGAGGCGTTGTTGGGTGTTCCAGGAAGCTTCTTGAAAATTGTAATACATTGTCTTTCCATTGGGAGGTAAGCGGGCCTGTGACTGCTGCGATTCCATAATGACTTTGTAATACTTGATCGATGTTCATGTGTTTAGGCGCCTCTGCACCCTGTCATTACCACACATTGTTCTGCCAACATCAAATGGGAAACATATATTTGGGCACGAGAGTTTCTAACACAGAGTAATTTTTCCTCTGATCTATCGCGTCTCATAAACTCTAATAGTTTAATTGGTCTTCATTACTGTGAATAGAACGGGAGGGTATTTTTATATCAGCCGAGCCCTGGGCGGACGTATGGTACTGGGTGGGGAGGCGGGAAGGGGAGGGCAGGCCAGACTGGAAGGGAGGGAAAGACTGGAACCCTTAACTCTGCCAGTCTACCGTCGACTTTAAGGGTGTCAGCGGGGATCCCTCTTTTTATGGTGGCATTGTACTCGATAAGCAAAGGCGCTAATACGTTTTAGCACCACCGTGAGGACGATTGGAAGTTTCAGGGCGACACACCTCCGTTGTACCTGTATGTAGGTCACCCGTCCCCTTCCCCTGCCCCTTCCCCTGCCCATACTCCCCCCTTCCCTCCTTCAACACCTGTACCCCATCCCCTTGCCTCTCGCTCTTACACAAACTCACCCTTTTATCCCTCGGCTTCCTCGTGTTGTCTACATTTCTCCTTTTCTTGTTCTATATATCTTGCTTCTCTCCTTCCTCCTTTACTTATTTTGCCTCATTCACACCCTCTCCCCCCACCCTATCCTCCCTGCCTTCCTCAATGATGGTACAAAAATACAAATCAACGTGCAAGAATATAGACTAATAATCATAAATATACATTGATGAGTAAGGAAAGAGAAAAATTGATGATATAGTTCTAGATAAACAACTATAATGAACAAATAAGATCAAGCTGACACACTTTACATATAATTAGGTTGTGAGTTAGACCTACAGATTGAAGGACATGCAAGGCAGTAAACAGGAAGAAAGACATTCCGATCAACCAACCGATAGATATAATTTGCTGGATAGATAGTTAAATAGAGAGAGAGAGAGAGAGTGTGTGGTGTGTGTGTGTGTGTGTGTGTGTGTGTGTGTGTGTGTGTGTGTGTGTGTGTGTGTGTGTGTGTGTTCTTGACTTCTTCATCCATTGCCAACAACATCATCATTCATCCCTAGTAAAAAGCATTGAGAAGAAATCATCGTTCAGAATTACTATATAGTGTGTGTAAGCTTTTAATATCCAGTGTGTAACCTTCATTCACACCACACTACACCACACCACACCAACACCACAACACAACACCACAACACCACACAACACCACACCATACCACTCGGTCCACACACATCAAACGGGAACTTTTGCCCCGCCATGCCACACAAGGCCACCACATCTTGGCACTGTACACCGAGAAGCACCACAATGCAGTCAACAACACCACCACACCGCTACGCTTCACCTCCCACCCACCCTCACACGCTGTCACCCACTCCTCCTCCTCCTCCCCCCAACCTTGCACTGTACCCTTGACTCAACACACAGTTCAGCACGATACTACCACACCCTAGCACCATGTACTTACCTTTAACCTATCACACCAGGTACCACATAGTACTATACCACACTTTTACCACATTCTAACACACACCACCCTTGACCTACCACAACGCAACACCCCACCCCGCCACGAGCCTCAGCAACCCTCCCTCCCGCGCTCACCTCACTCACCACAGTGCTGCGTTGAGGGAGGTATAGGTGTTGCTGTACCTCGTAGCCGCGTCCTGGCAGAGCTAATGACCCGCAGGTTGTGTCATCAAGCATTAGGTTGTAATCCGAGCCTCCCAAGCCGCCTAAACCTGTGAGGGAAGAGTGACAGCTGAGTCTTACACCGCACTCTGACGTAAAGATAGGACACACACACACACACACACA
Source organism: Metacarcinus magister (assembly GCA_029783475.1). NCBI lineage: Eukaryota > Metazoa > Arthropoda > Malacostraca > Decapoda > Cancridae > Metacarcinus > Metacarcinus magister. The sequence continues at coordinate 2,706,414 of JAPQNM010000018.1, forward strand.
CACACACACACACACACACACACACACACACACACACACACACACACACACACACACACACACACACACACACACACACACACACTCAGCCTGCGTGTCGCCGACCAGCTAGCCAGCCAGCTTTTCACACCCACCCACAACTAACACAACCAGTCAACCAGTCACCCAGTCACCCAGTCATCCAGCCAGTCAGCCATACACCCGTTTGGCCGCCACAGTCTGACATAACTAAGCGTAACTGAATACATGTAGTGCTGCAACCCACATTTTTTTTTATATACATACGTGTGGTGTCGGGGTGTATTTTATCGCCCTCCACCAGACGGCTGACAAGGTTCGCTTCGGCTTCAGCGGAGTGACCGATTAAACTGCGGCTGTGAGGTTTAACTAGATTTTACCAGCTTGCGGAAGTGCATTGGCGACAGTGATGAATTCCTCGTCAGCTGTTGGAAGAGGCGGTGCTGGTGCTCCTGCTGCTGGTGGTGGTGGTGGTGGTGGTGGTGCTGCTCCTCCTCTTGCCGCCGTCGCCTCCTTCTTCTCCTCCTTCTCCGCTGCCGCCACTGTGCCCAGCCTTCTTAACTCACACTTTGTCATTCTTATGCACTCACTCTCCCTGATGGTCACTATTTCACGGCGGCAGGAAATTACAATGAACCAGCCTGCAGGTCATATGAGTGTGTGTGTGTGTGTGTGTGTGTGTGTGTGTGTGTGTGTGTGGGTGTGTTACGAGGGATGGCTTAGGGAGAGTGAAGGAAGAGACAGTGAAAAGGAAGAACTGTGTTGTTAAAAACTTACGAAGAGGAAGCACGGTAAAAGAGGAAGAGAAGTAAGAGAAAGAAGAAGAGGAAGAGGAAGAGAAGGTGGTGGTGGTGGTGGTGGTGGTGGTGGTGGTGGTGGTGGTGGATCAGCAAACCAAAAACAGGCGCCTTTAATTTTCACGTTTAATTTATGCGACCCACAAATCGCTCTGGACAAAGCTTTATTACTAATCGTCTCGAGTGCCAGGCGGAGGTTGAGTTTGGTATTTGGCTCAACTTGGCGGCTCACGAAGGTCAGGTGGAAGGAGAATCACTTACTTACTTATGCCTCGTGTGGGTCGACGTGGGAAATAATCATAAAAAACAGAAAATAAATGATGTGAAAGTCAAGTTTATGGAAGGACATTAAAACATGATCCTTCAAGTGTGTGTGTGCATGAGTGTGTGTGTGTGTGTGTGTGTGTGTGTGTGTGTGTGTGTGTGTGTGTGTGTGTGTGTGTGTGTGTGTGTGTGTGTCACGTAGCATGTTATGAATGACCTGTGCTGTAAATTAACCGGCAGAAGTGGGGTTGAGTGTGATGTGTGCACCGGAGAGGGATGAGGAGAGTGTGCCTGGGGGGGGGGTTGCTGCTGGAGGGGGTGGTGGGGGTTGACATCTCGGCGTCTGGGGATGGGGATGGTTGGGGATTGGGGGTGGGGGGGAGAGACAGGTGTAACCTCACCACAGACCAAAATATCCTATCCGCTCCCCCGCCTCCAGCCAAACATGTGCAATAATTCTTGTTAAACATCACCAACGTGACAGCTCAGAGCCTTCCCCCCAACCCCTCCCCCCTTTACCACCTCCCCAACCCCACCGCCTTACCACACCAACAGACCCCCTACCGCTCCCCTGCTTCTCCTTTTCCCCCCTCCTCCTCCTCCTTCTCTTCATAGCTTCTCATCTTCCCTTTCTCTCACTTTCTCCTCCTCTTCCTTCGTTTGTGTATTTTTTCTTTTTTTATCTATTGCTCTTTTTACGTCCTGTCTCTCTCTCCCCTTTCATCTTTTCATTCATTTTTACTTACTCATCTTTTTATTTTCCTTCCCTGCCCTCTGTCGTCCTCTATCTTGCCCATCAGTCAAACGCTCTCTTTCCCCTTTCCCCTCGCTTCCCCACACGGCTGTTTCCCTCACCTTCCTGCCTTACCCTCACTAGTGTTCTTGCAGCTTACCCCAGACCCTATCCCCTTCCTCTTGTTTCCTCACACACACACACACACACACGCACACACACACACATACACACATACACACACACTCTCTCTCTCTCTCTCGCTTGACCACCAACCCTTGCCAGCCTAACCTCCTCTACTTGACAACAAACACATTCCCTCTTCAGAGTAAACAAACTTGATCTATACACGTCGGTGTGTTAGTGAGTGTGTTGCTATAAGGCGAGGCATCCATGGGCCTAGATTAATACATCTACCCCCTTTTCCTCTCTCTCTCTCTCTCTCTCTCTCTCTCTCTCTCTCTCTCTCTCTCTCTCTCTCTCTCTCTCTCTCTCTCTCTCTCTCTCTCTCTCTCTCTCTCTCTCTCTCTCTCTCTCTCGCTAAGTAGTTACGGTAATATGATAAGAGAGAAGCAGGAAGAGAAGGAGAGGAGTGTTAACAAGTACCTTTTATTTTTCCTTCTTACTCGACACTCCTCCCCCGCTCCTGCCCTCCCCCTTCCCTCCCTCCCCCCTCCCCTCCCTCCCCCTCCCCTCCCTCCCCCCAAGCTCACCCTCCTCTTTTTTTTTTCTTTTTATACGTGGGAGTCAAGAGAGGAGTGGGTGGAGGGAAGAGGAGGGAAAGGGAAGGGAAGAGGAGGGAAAGGGTGAAGGGAAGGGAGGGTCATAGCAGCGATGCCAAAATCTCCTCCTCCCCTTCCTCCTCCTCCTCCTCCTCCTCCTCCTCCTCCTCCTCCTCCTCCTCCTCCTCCTCCTCCTCCTCCTCTCAACAGCACCTTTGCCGGCATCTCTCCTTAGCTGAGTTTTATCAAGATTATATTATTCATTCAAGGAGAGGTTTGCTTACAGACGAATGAGAGAGAGAGAGAGAGAGAGAGAGAGAGAGAGAGAGAGAGAGAGAGAGAGAGAGAGAGAGAGAGAGAGAGAGAGAGAGAGAGAGAGAGAGGGGGAGGGAACAGTGTGCAATCTGCGTGTTTTGTCGTGTAATGGAGTGAGTGTGTGGAACTATTTATGTGTGTGTTTATGCTTGTGTTTTGGTATGTTTTAGTACAACGTGCATCTCTCTCTCTCTCTCTCTCTCTCTCTCTCTCTCTCTCTCTCTCTCTCTCTCTCTCTCTCTCTCTCTCTCTCTCTCTCTCTCTCTCTCTCTCTCTCTCTCTCTCTCTCTCTCTCTCTCTCTTTATTTAATGACGTACACTAACCCAACCTTTTTTTCTCCCCTCCCGCAGGTAAGTACCCGAGCCGTGAACACACCTGGAGGAGGACACAGACCCACTGAGACACCTGTCATCTGGTGATGTACAATCCTAGTGTATAAGTTGAGCGTGGACAGGTGAACTTTCAGAACCTTTGTGCTCTCTTTTTTTTTTCTTTCTTTTTTTTCTCTCTTTTTTTTGTTTTGTTCTCTCTCTCTCTCTCTTTCTCTCTGTTTGGTTTTCCAATTTGCTATGTTCTCATTACGAAAAACCGTAAAAGGATATTGGGATAAAGGTTCCTTCGTCTGCGCCGTTGCCTGACATGGATCAGCCAGTCTTGCGTGGCGGCCGCAGGGGCTGGAAAAGCGTAAATTCTGAGGTACAACTGGTGCTCATTAGCCTCAGCCGAGCAGGTGAGGCAGGTGAAGCCCCGCCGAGCCGCCCCTTCTCCTGAGTGACAACCCGAGAGTAAAACTGGTTGGTTGATTTTGATACCCGAGTCTGACGAGCACCACCGACGTTATGAAACCAACACTGTAAATAGAATGTGATTGTCAAGACGGTGGACCAATTAACTGATGCACAAGAACCAGATTGGGAAGAGTCGGCGCCATCTCCGCGGGCGTGATAAGTGCTTCTGATTGGCACGAGTCGACGTGGCTAACTTACTGTGATAAGCGAAGCTCTGTTGGCGATACGTAATTAGGAAAAGTCGGGACAAGTTGGACATTGGTTTGACGGGCTGTCTCCGCCGCTCCGTCCCGCTGCGCCCCTCGCATCACCAACGTTTTGTCTCCTTGTGTTTTCTTGTTGGCGAGGACGCTTCTCTCTCTCTCTCCCACTCTGCGCCGACTCTTCCTTCCCCAGCTGCTTAACATTTAAAGTGGTATCTGATTCTCGATGTAACACGGGTAGTACATATGTAGCAGAGAGAAAGAGAGAGAGAAAGAAAGAGAGATATAAACTAAGTGAGAGAGGACATTCTTATTTTTTTCTCTCTGCTAATGGTGTTTATTTGCAGTAAAGGGGCGGTAAACAAGCCCTGAATGCTGTTAATGACATATGTGAGACTTTAATTCGTCGTTACTTTCTTTTTTACCGCTGGTGCTTTCGTGGGGGCGGGGCAGAGGCGTCCCTGTTGGAGGCAGTCGCTTCCCCTGCCTCGTGGGGCCCTTCGTTTGTAGTCCCCGGGGCAGATTTAGTGCGAGTGTCATCTATATACGTAACATTCATCACTGGGTATGTCGCGTGCCAGTAGTGAAAGCAACACTTCTGTACAGGCAGTCATCTTCTTCCTTCCACTTCGTACACAGCGTCTCACTACACCCTCCTCCTCTTCCTTCTATTCCTTCCTCTCTTCCTTCTCTTACAAGCTGCCTATCACCACCACCACCACCACCACCACCCCACCACCACCACCACCACCACCACCACATGTATCTTCCTGTGAATGCTTGTTTTCTTTATCTTCCTCTTTATTATTATCTTTTTTATGTGTTTTATTTCCTCGTTTTCTTTCTTTTTCCTCTCTCGCCTCCTCTCTCTCATACCTTTATGGCAGTTTACAGTAATCACTCTTTCCGTTCCTTTTGATCTTCCACCCTCGTGCCACAACTCAGTCTTCCTCTCAGCTATCTTCCGAGCTGCCTGTCCGTCCGCCTGTCTCAGCTGTGCATGTTTTTCTTACCACCAGTTTAACGGGCATCTCTCCCCCACCCAAACCCAAACTTCTCTTCTCCCTTACTCCTTTCCTCTCTCCTCCCCAAAGCACCAGAGCGCTCCACACATCCTCCCCACTCACTTCCCATCCCTCTCCTCCTCTCTCCTTCTCCCTCCCCCTCCTCCTCCTCCTCCTCCCTGTGGTAATGAAGGTTCCCTCGCCTGTGTTTTGGCATTTACGGAGGAGCTGGTACGTGAGAGGTGGACTGTTGGGGCTGTGGCGGTGTCCACATGGTCATCTGTCTGGCGGTTCCTGGCTCTCTGTCTGTCGCTTGAGTTTATGTTTACACTCAACTTCCCTTCTCTCTCTCTCTCTCTCTCTCTCTCTCTCTCTCTCTCTCTCTCTCTCTCTCTCTCTCTCTCTCTCTCTCTCTCTCTCTCTCTCTCTGCTAGCTGCTGAGATAGATGCAAATCTCATTGTTTATTGGTTTCTTGCCCATTCCGTTTTCTCTTTCATGCTCCCTCTTCTATGGTTGTTAGTCTCGTCATCCCCTTTCCATTCATTCTCTCTCTCTCTCTCTCTCTCTCTCTCTCTCTCTCTCTCTCTCTCTCTCTCTCTCTCTCTCTCTCTCTCTCTCTCTCTCTCTCTCTCTCTCTCTCCGCCACCCCCTCCTCTCCCCTTTCTTTCTTTCATTCCCCCTGCCACGTGCTCTTATTTTCTACTTCTTTCTATCTTTCTCTCTCTCTCTTAACTTCGTTGCTCTCTTAGCTGCTCTCTTATTTATCTCACATCTTCCTCCTCCTCCTCTTCTTCCTTCTCCTCCTCTTCCTCCTCCTCCGCCTATTCCTTCTCCTTCTCCTTCATCCCATCTTCACCTCGGCAAGTATCCAACACGATGTTTTTTTTGTATTGCAAGTCACTTCTTTGCCTAATATTCAAGAATCTTCTGATCCGTGACGAGCGAAAATGGAAGAACTTAAATACTCCCCCATTTTTTTCATTCGATTATTTATGGTTTGCATTAGAGAGAGAGAGAGAGAGAGAGAGAGAGAGAGAGAGAGAGAGAGAGAGAGAGAGAGAGAGAGAGAGAGAGAGAGAGAGAGAGAGAGAGAGAGAGAGAGAGAGAGAGAGGGTGTGTGTGTTAGTGTGTGTGTGTGTGTGTGTGTGTGTGTGTCCGGTTGCCTCCTGTATGAAGCTGGCTGGCGTGATGTCAAGGCCGTAGATTTACCTCTTTTATTCAAGTATTTTCAACGCATAATAATGTCAGCGGAGGGAGGGTGGCCCGAGGCGAGACCTGAGGCGTCAAAGTGTTTTTGTTCTGAAAGTAATGATTTGAAGGAGCAGGAGGGAGTAGAGGAGAGGAGAGGAGAGGAGAGGAGAGGAGAGTGATGGCCCCGAGGCTCTTGAAGGCGGCTTTCTCGGGTTTTCAATGTGTTCTGAGGATGGGAATTAACTGGGAAAGATCACTGGGTTACAAATGATAGGTTGACGACCCTCCTGTCTTTTTGGTCTCCGCCGGTGTGACTGTGCAGGGCAAAACCTTCACCCGCCGGAGGGGATGCACTTCTAAGGGATTCAGTCAGTCAGTGAGTCGCTAGTTGCTGCCACACCGGGGTAACGAAGGAGACAAGGCAACATAGTGTCATTATTAACGTGTATAAGAAAAAGTGGAATAATTGGTTTGTTGAAGAAGTAAGATAAAGTCTGATACTTCCGCATTTACGTGTTTCAGAAGAGCAACAAAAAAAATAAAAGAAAATAGTAAAAATATAATAAAAAGCCAAATTTATGGTTGATTATTCCTTTCTTGTATTATGAACGTAAGAACTAGTTTTCTATGATTGCTTATTATGCCGCGAGACACAAATCAATGTTATATAGACCAGCGTTAGAGTGTAGAGGTCAAGTGAATGTTTTATTGAAGGCATTAGTACAGTGTCTTGCATCGCTTCTGTATATACCTTAAAGGCGGGAGGTAGTTTTAACTGAATGCTACAAGGACGACGTGTTAGGCGCGAATCTTTTCCTCCACCCACTTGTACACACCTCTTTTTCTTTCCACAGTGAGACACTCCTTACCTGGCTTGTACCTGATCGCCAACTCTTGTCCGACGCCTACACTCTCCCTTTGTTTTTACAATTTCACTAAAAGGCCGTACATTTGGCTCCCCTTCGCTACATTCTCCAAGGCAGGCGTTTCCCGACACTCTCCCCCGGCTGTCCACTCTCCGCCATCGTAAATGAGGTGTCTCTGTGCCCCTGAGACGTGAGTGTGAGTGATCTCCTTTGATCGTGAGGTTTTTGGCATTTCCTTCTCCTGTTAGTGTTGGCAGCAGGGTCCTTACAGAGCGGTGATGGTGTGTGTGTGTGTGGGGGGAGGGTGACATGTGGGGTCGTGTACAGTCAATCAGTCAAGATGTGATGTGTGTGATGAGTGCCGCGTCTCAAAGCTTTGGTTATCACACAGTCACATCATGAACATCGGCGCCACAGAAACAGCATTTGGAGTGAGACATATATGTTTTAATGTGCTGCAAGTCTTTAGAAACATAGTGAAAGCTGCGACCACAAAGAGCATATCGGGACAGAGTGAGGAATGTTACCGGCAGCTGACGTGCACCATGACCAAGTGGCAGCGCAGGCGGCCCGCCACTCAGGCTGTGGCGCCACATGCCTCCTTTGTTTACTTCTTCGTGGTTACACTTGAATGAAATATACTTCGGAGTCTAATGGAGAAGCTCTGTTTGGAAAGACTGTAGATAATTTGGTGAGTCAGAAAATGGGACGGTGAAAGATGGCCGACAGCTTCCTGCATACCCGTCACAAGTCACAAAATCCTGAACCGAATTCCGCTGAAGACAACACCTTGACATCTGTGCTAAAAGGCGCGCTCAAGAATGCAGAAATTCGGGCAAGAATGTGTGTAACGTGAACCGCAGCTTAGTGCCCAGACACCTTCCCGTCGTAAATTTGATTTCAAACACAATTGTGATCTCCTAAGACGTAAAGTTCCCTTGTGTTGTGTGGTCTGTTCTGTACCTTCTGTCTAGTCGGCGTCACGAGGCTGGTGCACCGCGTCCACTCGCATCGCCCCTTCTGCCGCAACGCTTTATAGGCCACACCCCGATCATCAAGTCCGATTAGGCGACAGTTTCCCCGCCGCCTGGCTCCCGGGAAACTAAAGGAACCTTCAGGAGACACGCCAACATCACTTATTCACTTTACGAACTAAACGTGAGGGCGACTCGCACGGCCGCACCGAAATATCCCTTTGTTGACCCCAGCACGCAGGGGTCGAAGGAGGCCTAGGGCGGAGGCGTGATTAGGCCTACTACTCCTACACCTCTTTCCCCTCACCATTCTTCCTCCCCTCACACTCTTCAGAGCAATTCCTGACACCCGTTTTCTTGGCCGCTACCTTCCCTTTCCACTGCTCCGGCGCGTCGGGGACTAAAGTAAACACCACTTGGCTATTTGTTCCGAGTTTGGGATGTGGTGTGGACGAGGGGGACTGTGCTCACTTTACAGTCCAGGGAAGGTGGTGTTGCAGGCCAACGAAGAGGAATTAAGGAATCATGACTGACTAACGCGGTCAACTCCCTCACAAGAATTGTTTTAAAAAAGTAAAGACGAGGAGTGTAAAGTTTCTGAAGAGGTAAAAAGTAGTCTGTTGCATGTGAAGTAGAGAAGAATCGATACCCTGTGACGCCTGTTCCTCCCACCATGAGCAGTATTTTCACCCTCCCTCAGCCACACGCGGAGTGAAACTTGAGTCATTCTGCCAAGCATTCCTCTCCCTGAATTATTCCTCGGCGAACGCCTCAGCCTCAGCCTCGCGTCTTAAGTCACCCTCGTCTAATCCTGGTTTATTTGTAACGCGATCGTAAAACCCGCCCCACCGCCCAGCGACTCCCCAACTCATCCTCTTGTTTAGCCCGAGTTTCCCCAGCCAGGTGGAAACTCGGTATCACTTGGGATTAACTTTATTGGCCAAGTTTGCGGGAGGCGCAGGGCGGGGTCGTTTTTGTGCCTCCCTCGGCCCTCCCGGTGGCCCTCTCTCGGCTTTCTTGTTTTCTTACTCCTTCCCGCCCGCCGTCTTGACGGCCGTGTCAGTCAGCTGTCTGAGGCGCCCAGGTCCGCCCTTCAGCCTCCTGTGCTGAATAAAGGATCATTCGAATGTGTGTGTGTTCGTTCTCAGTGTAAGGTCTACGTTACATAATGACCTTTGTGTGTGTGTGTGTGTGTGTGTGTGTGTGTGTGTGTGTGTGTGTGTGTGTGTGTGTGTGTGTGTGTGTGTGTGTGTGTGTGTGTGTGTGTGTGTGTGTGTGTGTGTGTGTGTGTGTGTGTGTGTGTGTGTTGATCTTCCTCTGAGTATGGAATAATTATGTTGTCTGCCGGTGCTTTTCTCCCCTTTGTACTCTGCAGCTAAGTATTGTGTTTCAGTGTTTTTCCTTGCCTTGTCTTCCTTGCCTCATGCCGCTCCTTGCTGCCGCTCAGCTTGGCGAGGCTGCAGACGGCGCTCCTCCAGTTCATCATAATCCTCCTCTCCCCACACTTTAATATTGACATGTTTACCAGCTGGTCGCTTATCTCCGTAACGTATGCTCTCATTACCTTTAGACTTTGAGCTTTAAGGCCGTAAGTTGCCTCAGTGTATCGTCCTTTATCTCCTTAAGTACAAGTTCTCTTCAGCGACGCCTCTCCTCTCCGCGTCCACCGCCACGCCCGTTTTCTGAGAGCAGCGGCTGGGGCCTCCTGCTCTCAAGGGGGAGTTGAAATATTCTGTTCCTGATTCTTTCTTTTTTTCTGGACAAGGAAGGAATCACTTAACATTAACTGTAAGGTTTCGTGTTTTTTTTCTTCTTTTTTATTCACAGGGTATTGCATATCTCATTATGTAAACGTAAATTTGGGTACGATTTTTTAATTAATAATGTAGAATGTATATGCAATTTAAGTTCAGATAAATTTATGTTATATATTTCTTTTAAGTTGAACCTTGCATTGTGTTACTGCCTCCTCCCCGCCCTCTTCATGTTCTCCTCCTCCTTCTTCTGCTTTTTCTCACAGTTGCAGTTCGGGAGATTTTCCATTAAATAAAAATGAGGTCTGGTCACCTTACTTAGCCTGACGGTGGTGCGCAGAATTAAACTACTCAGACCCAGACATCAGCAGCCCCGTCAAGTCTGGATGCACGGTGTTGTGATGAGCTTGTGTTTCCCATTACACTCTCAAAGAATGGATAATCTCCTTCGCTACGACGGAAAAACTAATTACCCGAGCGCGTGGCATTACCCGGTATTATCCTAATCCAGCAGTTTTAAATGGATAATGAACCGTGAAGCCCCTGACTGCTGCCCACCCGTCTGCAGACGCGCTCGATC
>JAPQNM010000018.1:2721624-2771624 GCA_029783475.1 Metacarcinus magister
ACAAAGACACCGTCGTACACTCCGTCATGGATGAGGTGTGGGGATGGGTGTGGGGGGCGGGGCGCCTCGGGAGGGTCGACACTATATAGGCTATGATATTTATCGGGTGCGAGGAGTGCCAGGCGCCCAAACTTGAGGAGTGCCATAAAACAATGGTTGACCCTCCCCCTGCCACCACCACCCGCGACCCGCGCCATCAAGAGCTTCCCGCCCAGAGTTACGATCAGGCGGTGACCTCGCTGTGTCAGGCGGGGCGGCGGCCCGTCACTCGCCAGGGGCAGGTCAAGTGCGGCTGGAGGAGAGTCAAGGCCTCCGGGGTGAAGAATTTAGATGACGATGGTGTAGAGGACGGTGGAAGGTTGTGCAAGTGTGCATCATGTTTCATTTGGTGAGATTCCAGCTGCAGTCTCTCTACCTGTCTTTCAAACAACTTCCTTAACTGAACGAAAATAATATTATCTTTCTTGAGTGATGTGTTTTCTGTTGCACTTTTTGTTCGTCTAGCATTTGTGATAGATTAAAACGCGTTGAAGCACATCACTGAACACTCATTAATTCGTGAAGAACGAACATAAAAAGTAATATATATAAAATCTTGTCACTGTATTCTGTCTTTGTTATCATAATGTTTGTACAGTTGGCGTTGATCTGGTAACCCGCACATCATAACCTCGAGGCTGTGAGTGAGTGCTTCAGGCAAGGAAAGAACGAACAACGGCGACTCAATCCCTGCCATAAAGGGCTTTCATTCTCGAGACGGAAAAGTCAAGTCACCCTCGCATATGAATACTGGATTAATACCTCCTCTATAAGACTGGCGAACCTTGGTATCCGTGACGGGCGGGACTCCTCCATCTCGGCAAGTACTTCACGCTCAACTGTGGCAGAAGTTATGTTGAAATATGCAGCGGGTCGTTAACTTCTGGGCATAAATCAACAGCTCTGGTGGCTGACTCCCTATGTTAGTCCCACAAATGTTTACACATCATTACATATGCATCTTCGCCTGGGAAACGTCTGCATCTCTCTCCCTCCCTCCCTCCGCCCTCGGGACACACCTGGGGGGAAGGAGTGAATTATGGACGTCATTCGTGATACATGACTAATAAATTGTGCTGCGTGGGTTTATTGCCTTTGTCGCTAAGTGCAGGTGTCGTCCACAGTGGGTTTGCTGTGCAGTGCTTCTTGCCTTTATTTCCACCCGATGATGTGCTGTGAGGGAATGTCTTTCTTCTCTCTCTCTCTCTCTCTCTCTCTCTCTCTCTCTCTCTCTCTCTCTCTCTCTCTCTCTCTCTCTCTCTCTCTCTCTCTCTCTCTCTCTCTCTTTCTCTTTCTCTTTTTCTCTTTCTCTCTCTCTTGGCACGTGGCTGTCAAGCTCTCCATAATTTGTCTTTTCATAATATTTGTCTTCCTGCAAGTATGCGTTTGTTCATGTTTGTCTTCTGTCTGTCTGTCGTTCTTATTCTTGACCAGGATCTCAATCACCACTTCCACCCCCACTATCCTCTACCATCATCATCATCATCACCACCACCACCACCACCACCACCACCACCACCACCACCACCACCACCACCACCACCACCACCACCACCACCACCACCACCATTACCACCACCAACAGGAGAAGCACCACAACGCTAAACGCCATCTCCTTACAATGATTAATACGTGTCGTTAAGGTCAGTTCTGCTACCACCCACTACCACTACTACCAACACCACCACCTCTTCCGCTATACCAGTGACCACTCCCGCTGCCATTACTGAGGCATTCTGTATCCTTCACTCACTCGCCCACCACCCATCACACCCACACACCTACACACCCACACACACACACACACACACACATAAGGGAGGAGAAGGAGGAAGGTAGATGCGTGGTTATATTGAATGTATTTACCGAGCTCTCCATTTATCACACTCTTTAATTATTACTCCTGTTTGATCGGCGCCGCGGACTCAGTGTTAAGAAGCCGGTGACGATCCGATGGCGACCCCAGTGGTGGCTCGTCCGTATTGGTAATCGAAAACCATTAGCTGGATGGACCGGTGGGGGGAAAGGGGGGGGAGGTGTGATGTCGTTGCCTGGCTGGAGGAAGGACACACACACACACACACACACACTTACACACGCACACAAAGAAACACCCCCCACAAACACCCACACACACGCACACACACACACACACACACACACACACACACACACACACACACACACACACACACACGCACACACACACACACACATGTACATTTTTCAGATGGTCTTTTAACAGTCTTGGCAAAGTTTCACGGTCATTCAACAGTCAGTCGCCGCCACGTGTCATCTTTAAACAATACTTTTTTCTTCTTTTCTGTCTTTTTTTTTTTTCTCCTCTTTCCGTTTGACGCCAAAACAAAAGGCTCTTTCTCTCTTTCTCTTCCTCATCGTCCAGCTCTGAGGGGGCGTAGGGCACATGGCGTGGGTTGTGGATAAAGATGCGGGTGAGTGATTGAGTGCATTTGCTTGGTGTTTGTGCTCCACGCGTGTTTGTGGTGTTGGCGGTGGTGCGGGTGTGTGATTCTAAGACGTAGTGGGAACGGAAGGAGTGGAGTATATGTCCATGTAGAGGTGGGTTGAGGGGGGGGGCAGCGTGAGTGAGTGTGTGGAGAAGCAAGGTTGTGGAAGGGGGAGAGTGAGGGGTGATATTCAGACTCTGGGGTAAGGAACGGTGGACGGGCGTGGTGGCAGGGTGAGGGCGCGGGGCGGGCTGGGTTGTGCCGTGTATAATGGACAAGTGTATGAGAGTCTGTCACTCGCTGACTGATGAACGGCCGCGACGCACAGCGAAACCCTCAGACTGGCCGAGGTACGATAACCTTCCAACAACCTCGAAACAGTCTCCCCGGGTGTCACGCGGCCTCTTCCTAGTGAGTGACGTAATCTAGTTGTGACGTCTTTTCTACTGGTGCCAGCCGCGTCATGTCATCTTCAAAGACTTCCTACTAAAACCTATACGAGGAAAAAAGTTAACTAAGCAGAACGAGGGAGCGTACCACAGGCACTCTCCAGTTATCAGTCATTTTCAAGCAAGTCGGCCGACGACCCACAAGAAGGCTAGCGGCGGCCAGTTCACAGATCATTTGCGTCCCTCAGATGCCCTGACATTGAGGCGAAAATTAGTTGCTTGGGACGCGGTGTGCTTAGGTCACTGTACCGAGTCTGTAGAAATACCTCACCCTCATGACAATTAATAACACGGCTCGGGCTTACTGCAGCTTTATGTGCATTTTCTTTGGCGAGGCCTTGACCCTCCGGCTAGAAATAGGCTCATTATTCACCCAATGACGTGACCTGACCTCGGAAGCATTGTCTTGACCTTTTCTACTCTCACCTGTCTATCCTCACGGTAACTTTCTAATGGAGGTCGTAAATACTTGGTATAATTGTAAATACTGGCCGGCCATCATTCTGGGAAATATATTACTAATGAGGAGACGCATTAAGGGGACACGGACCGACGCCTCTACCTGCCACGGCGGAGAGAAAGCTGTTAGAGCAGAGTCAAAACTACTTAAGCCAAGATTATTGCTAATGCAGACTTGAGTGTGAAGTTATCTCTCCATCTGGAATAAAAAAGCAGACGTCTTGAGTTACAACTTGGTGGAGGAGCAACTCATGTGGTGTTCTTTGTGCTTGCGCCGCCCGCCTTGTTTCTTCTCCCTCCCCTCAGAAGATCAGTCCCCTTTCTGCCCACCCACGGGAGGAGTCAGTCCCCCACCCATCTCCCCGTGATATGAAGGGTTAGGCCCACAGCCCCAGCCCAAGGCCCCCAAGGGAAGAATCAACTGCCCTCTGGATATGGCTATTTCAGTCCGTGTCCGCCCTTGGTGGTGCGGTGCGTGTTGTTCCTCAGGGGACAAGGCAGCGCCACATCACTTTCCTGGCTAGCAGTGGATAGGGAAGAGATCAAATAGAGCTTTACTATAACAGAGGAGGTGTTTCTCAGCTTATTTATCTAATTATTTGCAAACATTACTTGAAAAGATGGTTTTCAGACACACACACACACACACACACACACACACACACACACACACACACACACACACACACACACACACACACACACACACACACACACACACACACACACACACACACACACACACACACACACACACACACACACAGTCAGTGTTCTTTGTAAACTGCCTCACACGGTCTCATTCACCTTTGACTTCCTGACCTTCCGTGCCCCAGTCATTATGATATTACATTGGTTTTTGCTTATTATATTTTCTGCTTCGCCTCCTCTATACGAGCCACATCCTCCTCCGCGTTTTATACTAATATCAAGGTGAGGATTTCTCCGCACACAGACTTGATGAGTGAGTTACAGAATGACTTCTTGCTTTATAGTAGAGTTCAAGCAGGTCGTGGACACCAAGTGACCTAAATCGTGCTTGTGTGTGTGTGTGTGTGTGTGTGTGTGTGTGTGTGTGTGTGTGTGTGTGTGTGTGTGTGTGTGTGTGTGTGTGTGTGTGTGTGTGTGTGTTTGTGTGTGTGTGAGGAAGTTTTCCTCACTCCTCATCACTGGGTGACTACCGTGCTAACCGCAACTCGCCTCAAGATTCCTATTCAAGCGTCACCCCCATGTATGGAAAGCCTTGTGTGCGTGCGTGCGTGTGTGTGTGTGTGGGTGTGTGTGTGTGTGTGTGTGTGTGTGTGTGTGTGTGTGTGTGTGTGTGTGTGTGTGTGTGTGTGTGTGTGAGGCCCGTGGGAGGGGGGGGGAGGGGAGCCAGCGTGTACGACCCTGCTGTTCCAGGATATAATGGATGGCGATTACAAGCTTCAAGTCATTCATCCATAAGCCATTCCTCAGGTGACACCTCTCCATCTTTTCTTGAGGTAGCCACTGTGCTCAGCCAGTTGTTATATTAGCATAGATATTACACTGATGAGGCTTGCCCCCTGCTGCCCTTCACTCGCTCCAGGAAAGCTTCGTCGAGGTGGTGGCCGCTGGAGGCAAGGGAAGCGGTGAGCGAAGTGCACTGGGATGGTGGGGTTCCTGGAGGCGATCATCCCTCGGAGCGTGATTGATCTGGAGAGGTTTCTGAGTGAGCATGATGAATCTGGGGTCACCAGGACTTCACGCTGACGGCCGCGGAGATTACAGCAACGACGCACATCTCCCCTCTCTTCTCTGCTGTTTCCCCCTACCTACCCTCTCACTCTTCATTTACAATCTCCTCCTCCTCCTATCCTTCCTCCTCCTCCTCCTCCTCCTCCTCCTCCTCCTCCTCCTCCTCCTCCTCCTCCTCCTCCTCCTCCTCCTCCTCCTCCTCCTCCTCCTCCTCCAGTCCCCTTGTACTCACCTCACCCATTGTACTACGCTGCACTCGGCCATCCCTCATGCCTCACAGGACTACTCTGTCCCATTATCTTGTTCCCCTCACGCCACCCACCCCTGCAGTCTCCACCCACACACCCTCACCCACCCCACCCCACCCACCCACCCACAACACCTCCCCTCGCCTGGCCTCGCCCCTATCCTTCCTTACCCCCTTCAACCCTTTACGACCACACCCTCACATTTTTTTCTTCCTTATCTTTTTAATGTATTTTTATAACTATTGCTGGAGGGATGGAAATGTTTGTTTATGTTTGTTTATATTTATTTATTCTTGCGTTGATACATTTATTTAAAAGAGAATTCTCTAGTTGGAGGTTTATCTCTTACTAACATCACTCATCCTCCCTCTTGCCGACTGACTCTCTCTCTCTCTCTCTCTCTCTCTCTCTCTCTCTCTCTCTCTCTCTCTCTCTCTCTCTCTCTCTCTCTCTCTCTCTCTCTCTCTCTCTCTTGCACTCCCTCTCTCTCTCTTCCTGCTGTATCCCTTCCTCTCCTCTCCTCTCTCCTCCCCTGCACCTACTCCTTCCCTCCCTTCCTCCCATCCTTGTCCGTTCCTCACTTTCCACTCTCTTTTGAATCCCATCAGTCTTCATTCCCGCCTGACCCTCGCTCGGTCATTTATATCAACACAATGTTTCATTACTTCTTCTATATATATATATATATATATATATATATATATATATATATATATATATATATATTCTCTCTCTCTCTCTCTCTCTCTCTCTCTCTCTCTCTCTCTCTCTCTCTCTCTCTCTCTCTCTCTCTCTCTCTCTCTCTCTCTCTCACCTTTATCGCCACGCATACAGCTTTTCTCTCGTCCTCCCTCATTTATCTCCTCATAACCCTCCGCTAAGTTGCTTTCACGCACTCTTCCATGTTTATTCTTGCACCGCTACTGTCCATCTCCTTTACCTCCCAGTATCTCTTTTCCCCCTTTCCGGTACCTCCCTCCTCCTTCTTCTCCTTCTTCTCCTTCTAGTGCTGCTCCTCTTTTTCCTCCTCCTCCTCCTCCTCCTCCCTTTTCCTCCTAATACTACTTCATCACGCTGTTCCTGCAGTGTTTGTGTCCTCCGCTACTTCTTATATTTGTTTGTGTTTCTTTGTTTGTTTGTTTGTATCTTCCGTGAACCTTTCTCCTCATCCTTTTGTTCTTTTTTACTGTCCTTCACACTTCTCCCTTGACTCTCTCTCTCTCTCTCTCTCTCTCTCTCTCTCTCTCTCTGCTGTTAGTAATACTCAGAAGAAAACACTCTTGGACAATGGCTGGACGATAGAGGTGGAAACTGTGTTCGTCCTCGCCTGGTGCTCGCCCGTGGCTGCGCGGGAAGAGACACTCGTGATGGATAACTGACTTTCCGGGGAGTCCTCAGTAGCTTGGCGAGTTTTTACCTTAAATTCTGACGGACACATCGTATCTGCTTTCCGCCGCCTCCTCCTCCTTCTTCCCCGAGCCGGTGTGTGTGTGTGTGTGTGAGTGGTGTATTTCCAGACAACACACCTGGACCCCAAAAGTAGTCTTACCTTGCACTTTTGGACTCTTTCTTGGTTTGGTTTGGTTGGTGTACGTACTTACCTCGCTGCTGCTCCTCTTCTTCGTGTTATTGGAAACCGTCACCGAACTGAGGAAAAACAACCTTTGAAATATTTTATATCTGATCTTTCTTGTTTTGTGCGTCGTGGATTTGTTATTTATTTTTATGATTTATTTTTTTGGTTTGGTTTCGTTTTGTCTTGTAATTAATAAAGGGGAAAAAACGTAATTGTGGGGAGACATCACGGTGATAGATGCGGCGGACGTTGGTGTGACGGGGAGCGAGAGCGTAGTGGCAACACAGCAAGTGGTGGTGTGTGGCAACCTTGCCTGGAAGTCATCCCAGGGACTTGACAAGACTGATGGATGACGCCTCCAGTGATCCGTCATCCAGGGACATGTCCACCTCCCCCGCCACTCGCACACTCACACACGCACACAGTCGCGCCGAGTGAGCACACACCAGCCTCACCGCCGCAGGAGAGCTGGGGACGCGGCCGTGGCAGTGACTTGGGGCTGTGCCGTGGGGACGGAGACAGTGAGAGTGAGGTGTACGAACGCAGGACGTAGTGATCAAGGAACTGTAGCCAACGGTGTACCTGTCAGTGAAGGAAAAACTTACCTTCTTACCTGTGAGGCGATCATTTATTTCGAAGTCATTATTTTGATCGCAAAGCATCCGGACACAGTGACACTGAGTGAGTGAAGGAGCATCAGGCCGGCACGACGCCCCAGCGGCATGACCGTCGGCGTGGAGGGCGAGGCCGCGTCTCCCGTGTGCCACAGAAACGAAAACGAACAGCAAGAAGGAAAATCAGACGAGGAACGCGGGGCGATGAGGGAAGGTGAGGGGAGGATGCCCATCAAAGTGAGGAGGTTGAGCGGGGATAATGACTGGTACATTATCCTGGGGAGGGGAGGCGCCCCGCCGCGGAGGTCCTCCCTCACATCAAGTAAGTTCTTGCACATTCCTTCCTGAATTAACTAAACCCTAAAGAACCACACACTGTGTTTGGGTCGAAAATCTCATGTATACATGTGGTTGATTCATCCTGCAGCACAAACGTCACCTTTATTTTTGATGTCCTGGTTTTTACATGCTAGTCAGTCCCCGACGACGGTTTGCGCGGCGCCCTGCAAGGCGCGGCGGCCGTCTCGCTGCTTCCGACATCAACCAAAGACTAAATATCAAAAAGCTACAAATGGCAGCCTCCATCGGCGGCGTCACATTGTTGAGGGCGACGCTCTATATATCACCATTATAACATCACGCTGCCCCAGGTGTTATTTTTCCTCCATTATTCTGGTGATGGCGCGATGGAGGGGCGTTTCCAAATATTTATGGAGGTTTTTACGATTCACACTTCAGGCCGACATGGACGGATGGCCGAATATTTCACCCACATTTCACCCTCTGGACCCCCGTTTTCACAACCTTTTCCAGTTTTGTTTCGGTCTGTTTCCCTGGTTCCCCCGCGCTGGTGTCTGCGGCGGAGCGGCTTAGTGCGGTAGTTGAGGGAAAATTTATCGTGGGTTAAAAAAAAGTCCGTGATCTTGGGAGTGTACGGGAGGGATTATTTTTGAAAAGTTGCGGCGGCTATTCGTAGTGTGTTGGAGGACCCGAGAAGGTGAGGTGGTAAGCGCGCCGCCTACATGTTCCGGAAGAGAATATCATCGGGCTTTGAGGGTCTGGAGATAAAGTTTCGCAAAATTTATACATATTATTGTGGCGACGACCCGAGGGGCACCAGGGTCACAGCCCCCGAACCCGCCTGATGGAGGAGGAGAAGAAGGAGGAGGAGGAGAAGGAGAAAGGAAGTGATGGTGGAGGATAAAGTGATGGTAGGGAGGGAGGGGGGGGGGCGCGTAGTGAAAAGAAATGGGTATCCTTTATTCTTTCATTTCCTTTTGTATTTTTTTTCCTTCCCAGTCTCTCTGGCTGTCTTTGTCTGTCTAGCTATCTGTCATTCTGTCTGTCTTCGTCTGTCTGCCTATCTGACTCTGCCTATCTCTGTCTGTCTGCCTGTCTTGATGTGTCTCTCCGTCTGTGTCACTGTCAATCCTTACTGTCTGTGTCTGTGTCTGTCTGTGTTTATCTTTCTATATTTGTTTGTTTGCTCTCTATCTTTCTCTCTCTATCTCTTTCTCATCTCTTTTCCCTTTCGCCTCCCTTCTTCCCCTCTTTCCCTCCCCACCACCTTGGCAAGGGCGCCGCTCCTCTGTTATTGCCTGTAATGCTATTGATGGCCCACAGCTCAGGGAGAGAAGACCGCCCCTTCCCTCACTCTCGCTTCATCTTCCTCTCTTCTTCCCCCCACTTTCTCTCTCTCTCTCTCTCTCTCTCTCTCTCTCTCTCTCTCTCTCTCTCTCTCTCTCTCTCTCTCTCTCTCTCTCTCTCTCTCTCTCTCTCTCTCTCTCTCTCTCTCTCTCTCTCTTTCTCCCTTCAAACACGTCCCTCACAGACCCTCATCCACGCCTCCTCCTTCCCCTCGCTTCCCCCACGACCCTGCGCCCACGCCCACAAGGGGGAACTTTATTACCAACAAGAGACAATAAAACACTTGCGGCCCGCTGTAATATGGAGCGTTGGCGGAGTTGTGAGAGCTGCTCTGTGCACTGTTGCCCTCTTCCCCTATCCCCCCCCCCTGTTCCTTCCTCCTCCTCCTCCTCCTCTTCCTCCTTTTCCTCTTCCTTCTTCCTGGACAAGTGGTGAGGCTCCTCCATGGATATACTAGGCTACATGTACGTACAGGTGAACCGTAGTGTAAATGCAGGTAAAGGTACAGGTAAGAAGGGTGTTAGGTAGATGTACTTGTGGGAATGTTATGTTGTTGTAGTTCACCATCAAAAAAAGTGTTGAAAATGTAAGTTGTTTTTGAGTTTTAGTTTTTTTTTATGGTGGATGAAGAAACGTTACCACCTTTTTCTTAAGAGTTTTTTATATTTTTTTTTTATATGTATACGGTACATTTCCTTGAGCGAGGTTTGAGTGTTGTCCTGGAGTGGCACTCGAAAAGAAGGAATCGAGTTGCGGTTGCCCACACACCAAACAATCAAGTAAAAAGCTCGTCGTCTACAAGAAAATATAAAGAAGAAAAAAAAAAGCAAGATTGTCTGACGCCGTGAATATCAGCAGCAGCAGCAGCAGCACCTGGTGGGAGAAGAGGCGCGGGGATCACCTGGCCGCCAGCACCTCCTCGCTTGGGTTATTGTGATGGGAACCTGGAGATCGGACGCTCCTCCTTCTCTCCCTCTCGATGGACTCCCGGCCAGACACTGATGGGTGGAAAACAGCTGCTCAGGCCTGATACTGAGCTCGTGTAACGCCTCCCACACGAGCCCAAGTGAGCCCAGGATGCGTATGGAGCGATGAAATATGCTTTATGATATTACATAGCCGTGGGCAGGAGCAGCGATGGATCAAGGAGTAATTTAATAGTTTGAAAGGAATGGAGTAGCGAAAAAGTGTGCCAGGGAGTGAGTGTATAAAGGGAGTGAAAGGTGAAGTGAGAGGTGTAGAGAGTGCCTGCCTCCCATGGGCTAGAAGGGGAGGTTACCAAAAAAAGAAAATTGATATAGGGCGTGAAAGTACTATCTTTGTGTGTCTAAATAAACCTTGTAGGGACGCAGCGCACTCAGATGAAGCTTATCGATCCCTCTTCCTTCCTTCCTTTCCTTCCTTCGTCCTGAGCTTCATCTCGTCTGGACATTAACTCCACCATGACAAAAGGAAGACTCACGCCGAAATCTAATGTATCTTACCCATTATAGGGGCAAGTATACTCCTCCATTACTCCACTTCACTATATAGCCAAGCATCACCTCCTTGTCTCATCTCCTCCTTTTCCTTATCCTCCTTCTACTCCTACTTTACCTATCCTTCTCCTCCGCCCCCTCCCTCCCCCTCACATCGGATCTTGCCCTACCCTTTTCCGATACAAGGCTCAATGCAGATGACAGTAAAAAGTAAGCTGCTGAGAGGTCTTTGATGGTCACAAATGATGCTCACATCCTCCTCTCTTCAGTCCATTGAGAGAGTCGATGTAAACGTAATTTTTCACGCATTAGGCATTCGAAGAAGTGTTTTCCATATCGACGCGGCATCGCTGGGCTACTGAAAGGGAGGGGAGAGGAGAAGGTGAGGCAAGGAGGGAGGGGAAAAGGAGGGTAGAAGGGAGAGGAAACGAAGACTGCGAAGAGAGTATAGGTAGGTAGGTAGATAGGTGGTAGTAGTAGGTAAGGTAAAGGAAGGGGAGATGACCTTTTATGTCCCTGGAAGAAAAGAAAAAAAGGTGTGTCCGAGGCCTAGAGAGAGAGAGAGAGAGAGAGAGAGAGAGAGAGAGAGAGAGAGAGAGAGAGAGAGAGAGAGAGAGAGAGAGAGAGAGAGAGAGAGAGAGAGAGAGAGAGAGAGTTTTGCTTGAAAGAGAATAGCTTAGCACCACTTGTATGTACCAGAGGCTGTATGTATGTATGTATGTGTGTGTGTGATGGTAGTGGTGGTGGTAGTGGTAGAGGTGGAGGCAGGGGGAGGAAGGGGGAGTATTCTGTGGCAGAGACGGAGAGGAAGAAGGGACGGTGTATAGATTGTTTTGTAGATGGCACTCCAAAAGTCGTAGAATGGAAAGGTGTAAGTGAGGAAAGTGGACGATAGCTGAAACGAAGGAACACTTTTTTTATTCTTTTTATTTTGTATTTGTATTTTTTTTTTTTTATTTTTTTATGTACGGTCGAACGCTACATATGGGAGACGTTTAAGTAACTGTCAGTGTTGGGGGGAAAAAAAATGTGTTCATGTTTGTGCATAAAGGAGATTTTGAATATTCTGACCCTTATGTGTGTGTGTGTGTGTGTGTGTGTGTGTGTGTGTGTGTGTGGTGAGGGGAGGGAGAGGGAGATCCGTGCAACCACCACCACCACCACCACCACCACCACCACCACCACCACCACCACCACCACCACCACCACCACCACCAGACACACACCTCTCATACACACAACACCTTTATAACTGCCACGCCTCTTTGTCACTGCACTCTAGAACTACGTAAGTCCACACCACCACACCGCCTTCACAACACCAACACAACACCAACACAACACCAACACATTACCCACATCTCCACACAACACCCAGCACACACCACCTTCACACCCTCACACCCACACCAATGCTCCGGGAGATCACCACTTCAGGAGACTGACTGCCGGGACGTCAGACTACCTCCCCCACCCCGTCCCCCGCCGCCCACCACCCGCCGCGGGGTACGGGTGACGACTGGCAATGAGAATGATAAACCACTGCCATTACACGTGAAACAGACAAATGTTCGTTATTTCTCAGCCTGGAAAAACGAGCCTTATTACCTCCTCCTTTTCTTCCTCCGCGCTAGTATCGTGCATGGCGCTCAGCTGACCGCCTGCACGCCCTCTACCCCCCGCCACCTCCACGTTAGGTCACCCTCTTCCTCCTCCTCCTCCTCTTCCTCCTCCTCTTCCTTGTCCTTTCCTCTTCCTTTTCTTCCTCCTCTTTGACGTAAGGTGCACAGTGAAGGGTTAGTGAAATATATGTGCTCACTGGTGTCTCGTGTGTGTATTTGTGTGTGTGTGTGTGTGTGTGTGTGTGTGTGTGTGTGTGTGTGTGTGTGTGTGTGTGTGTGTGTGTGTGTGTGTGTGTGTGTGTGTGTGTGTGTGTGTGTGTGTGTGTGTGTGTGTGTGTGTTCTGCTAAGGGAATGGCAACACGTTCACAGCCAGCTTGACCTTCTGTGAGGTTGTGACTCTCACTTCATTAATTCCAACACTGAGTGGCTGCAAACTCAATGTGTGTCCGTGTAAGATGTTTGTTTTGTGTTGGTCGCCGCGCCGCCACTCAGAAATGTTGATGTGTGTACGAACATTGCCATTACGCTGACTCATGGTACCACACTTTTTTTGTATCGTAAAAAGAGGGAAAAAAGTAGTGATGCAGCGCACTCTTTCAGCTGAAGAAATGATGTTGAGGGTACGGGCGGCGGGCGGTGGGCGGTGCGGGGAGTAGAGGCTTTCTGTTGGCGGCAGTTAAGTGCAAAAAGTGAAGATCAGAGCATGACGCTCGACACGAATTGATGATAAATACGTGGTTTCAGCGGCATGAATGGGTGTTGCAGCACTGAGCCGCTGAGGTTATTAGCATACATTAATGATGGGGTCCTATGCGTCATTCACTGACCTCAAAGACACGGGGCTCCTGATGCATGTTTGTCGTAGGGACAGGCTATGCCAATTTGCAGGGAAAATGTGTCCATTTGAAGCCTTTAATAATGAAATATTTCAATGCCTCTCGTTCATCAAACTCAGATCCTGAATGACCCTAACGACCTCCTGCTGTCAAGTGCCCTTGAACAGTGTGGTCACCAAGTGCGTACATCACTGCCATGCCTCTGTGACTCAGTGATAGTATCATTTGCTCTTATCAGTGCTGCAACACCGCCAATGTCACCAAACAAACCACAACAACACCTCAACAGTTGCTGCTGCTGCTGCTGCTGGAACACCCGGTACTGCCCGCCTCGGTTCACACTGGCCGGCCGTATTTCATGTCCCCAGCAACCGGCGAAAAGTTTTTGGTCATACATGGTAAAAATAAGCCTGAGGGCCCCTCTAGAATGATTACTCTGATTCTTATACCTGTCGCGCCCGAATGACGACTATTACTCAGAATCAGGCGGCTTAAATGGATGGCTATGGCTCTGTATTAGGAATATTGATCACATCATTTGGTTTCATTAGGCAGCGTATTCGAGTCCAGGTCTGTGAGTGAATGCTGGAGCTGTCAGCTGTTTTCTTTTCGTTCATTACTCCCTCTTCCCGCCCGTCCCTTCCACGCCCCATAAGGGTGACTGGGGTGTGGGAGAATAGTGCTTCGCTACATGAAGAGTCAGGGTGGGAGGCGCCCTGTTCTGCTTTCTGCTGCTGCTTTTGTTCAGTCATTCAAGGTTAAAGGAAACAACGGCAAGCAAACGGCAGAAGGTACAATCAACATTTGTTCCGTGTGCTACCGTTCACCGCTTCCCGCTTCCTTATAGTAGATTTTTTTTCTTTTGAGCTCAGACACGTTCACTTATTTATACTTCTTCATATACTTGGCAGCTCGTGTTTATTTTTTCCGTCGCGCTCTTTTTTTCCTTCAGACATGTAGGCAGCTGACGTGATTCTCCTGACGCGTTCAAATCGTAGTTTAGATTTATGTGACGTGGCGGGAGAGGTGAGAAATGTGAATGGCGTTGTCAACAAAGGGGCGTCGCTCCCCTCCCCTCCTGCAGGAACATGGGGGGGGGGAGGGGGCGGGAACACCCCAGCCCTGCGGCCGGCTGATGGTCTGACGCTTGTCCCTCCACCGCTACCAAAATATTTACTGGGATGGACGCAATTGTTTGCTCTAGGGCGAGGGGGGGAGGGCGAGGCTGCAAGTGCCTTTTGTTTTTTGGCTTCCAATTGACAGTCTTGTTTAAATTTTTTCCCGTGGATTTGTTAAAGAAATATGTCACACGTTTTCATTGCATGTGCTAAAGTATTTTTTACCACAAATACTTAAGGACATAGTTATGGTGGTGGTGGTGTGTTGTTGACGGCCAGACGGTGGACATCACACGGCGACATCTCTGAAGAGTCCATGTGAGGGGCATGTATCAGCCCCAATCAGCTGTGGTCACGCGAGAAAACAGCCCCTCCGGCATAAATCCTGCCGGGGGAGGAGAGCGTCACGCAAAAAGCTGGGGGCGTGGCAGCCAAAGTAATGGTCATGTGTGCCCGTCCCGAGGTTGACGGATGGACGCCCCTCACACGCCACCGCCTCAAAGCCGCCAACCCACCTGCGAGGTGTCCCTCGGTCCCCTCGAACACACACACACACACACACACACACACACACACACACACACACACACACACACACACACACACACACACACACACACAGACACACACACACTTACACACACACTTACACACTTAGGCACACGCATCTGTCTGCCAAGAATTTCTTCACAGTATGACACTCCTGACTATAGAAGTATGTGTCATTCCTGTATGATCCATCACAGTATCTCAGTGATGGATTAATGACAACATAAATATGTCATTTATTGCTGTAACACTTCACTAGTTTGCTTTTCCTATTGATATGTGTCATTTATGCAATGAAATTCAATGTCAGGCTTCATGTATGCTACGGTGTGATTGTTTGTCAGTCCCAAGTGAGGGATTCCTCAGCAGACATGACACGCTCACCCAAGTGTGAGTTTCCACGCCACCCTTTCCACTAGCCGCAAAAGGAAGTTACATAAGAAACAAGATTTCTCTATATTGTCAACCCTCGTGGTCGTCTTATATTTGTGGGAACGACGGCGAGGTGCACAAAGCCCTTTACCTGCGACAGGGGACTAATGGAGGGTGGTGTGGCCCGCGCCCCTACCAAGCAGAGGCAGGACTCACAAAGGGCAAGGATGCGACGAGGGAGTGGTGGGCGCCAAGTTGGTTCCCTCTGAGTGATGGCAAGCCGGTGAAAAAACTCGATGTGCAACAAGGGAACGGCAGACGAAGCGATCTTCACTTCCCTTCTGGTCGATTGGTAGAGCATCAAGTCGGGCGTCGGCCGTCGGGCGTCGGGGGTCGGGGTTCGAGCGACAGAAGGTACTGCAATAGGGGAGTGCTGGTATCTCTGCCTGAGCGTTTTAAGAGCAGGTCAGCGAAGTCTTAAATGAAGCTTGTGTTGACGGCTCAGGGAACTTGCTACTCCGAATTTATGGTTGGCCGTCACAGCAAACCCCGACGAACCACAACACAGCCGTAGTTGGTGAGGTTTAGGGACGCAGTAGTAACACGCACGAGAGGCGGTGGACGAGGCGTGTGCCCAGTGGTGGAGGGCGGCCCACGGCCCCTCCTGAGTGATGCTGACGGGCGGTGGCAACAAAGGCACAGTGGTGAGAGCTGCCGGAGTGGTGGGTCGTGGGTGTTGGGCTGTCTACTGTAAAGACGCCCGTTGGGAGTCGCCCTCCGGGAATGGCCTGCCCGCGCGTGAGCCATCAGAGAGAAAATTAAGACTCGCCCGTCACTGTAATGGATGGTGGCCAGGCGTGAGGCAAGAACAAATAAAAATCACTGTAACTTACTCGAAGACTGACAAGTACCCGTTTCCTCAGAAGCAGATTACAGAATTATCAGAAATTATCACTCGACGCAGATTGAAAAATGGGGGTCAGTAGCCGGTGCACAAATCAGAATTAAGTCCCTTTTAGCCTCCACCACGTCAGCAGTCCCCTAACTCACCGGCCTGACTTGTCTCGAGCGAATCAGAAAATAAGAGAGCAGAAGACGACGGCGGCCATTGAGGAGACCCTGAGATAGCGGACAGGAGGCTCCAGCTTAGTGAGTTATGACAGTGGTGCTAAGGTCTCCCTTCCTACACCTCCTCACAAGACGCTCACTTGCCCAAATTTTTCTCTCAGTCTTCAGCCAAATACGAACCAACCCACAAATGTCGCCGATAAATACGTTTTCACGGGCGCAGGAATCCCGAATCTCAGTTGTGGTCCGCGGGTGAAAATAGCCCGAGAGGCGAGGAAAAAGGTTAAGTTTGGCAACACTGTCCAGCATGGTGAGTTATGACGGTCATCAGGACGAAGTCGCGGGGAGGGATGGACACGGCTCAAGACCCAGACAGAGACGAAGGATGCACGACCTCAAGCAGGAAATGGCCAGCGGGAGGCTCAACCTACGACAACAAAGTGGGGGCTGGACTCGGATGGACCTAAAATTGTGTGAAGGTGGAAGAAAGGGGCGGGAGGATATGGAAGGGGTGACCAGGTTCATAAGCGTCTCTTCTCTCCCTTCTGCTTGTGCCATCACCTCGTAGTGTGGCAGGAACGGTAGTTGCGTGCGTGCGTGGGGTGGGTCATGGAGTAGTCTGAGGGAGGGAAAACAGGAAGGTGGGGAGTGGATGAGGGAAGTAACCAAGACTCGGCGCCTTATCTGAAGTCGACCAACGACTCTTCGAACCGGTTAGGTAAACTATTGCCGTAAGTTATGTCTCAAATAAGTTACTTTGGGTTATTGGTGTAGTGTGAGACAAGTTACTTACACGAGGCAAAGTTAAGCTACAGCATATTTCAAGCCGAGTTCCCACGGGCGAAGGATTCATCGAGAAGTCCTAGATCAGGAAGCCTCTCGCCATTCCTTGTTCAGGGAAAGGAGTGGAGGAGGAGGTTTTTCTAGAGTAAAGAGGGACACACTGTATCGACTCATCTCCTACAGCAAGGCATCGCACAGCCCTGGGAGGAAATGGAGGAGGAGGAGGAAGAAGAAGAGGAGGTGAAATCGTCTCGTAAATGCATTTTCAAAACAACAAGAAGTCCTGGTGAACAACATTTCTTTCTTTAATTATCTTAGATTTCTCTTCCGCCCATTTCCGGTGCCCATACCATCACGGCGGGGGTGGAGGCACAAGGAACAGAGAAAGGGGCGGTAGCGGGGGCGAAGGAGCAGAAGAAAGAGGTTCCCTAAGGAGGAGGCGGAGAATGGAGGAAGGGGTGGGTCGGACGGACAACAGCAGAGGCACCTTTGAGTTATAGTGGTGATCAGGAGGAGTCGCGAGGAGAGATGGACAGCGCTGGCAGACCGGACACTGATGGAGGGGTCGTGGGCGGGGATGGATAGCGGTAATCACGCCAAAACCAGAATGCACCAGGTTATATAGTCTTGGAGGAAACGTTGGGGAGCACCACACCACCACCACCACCACCACCACCACCCCACCACCACCACCACCACCACCACCACACCACCACCACCACCACCACTACCTCTTCCACCTCCACCAACTCAGAGCCGAGGGGGTGAAAGGGGAAAAACGCGAGACATCTCCAAGGGGGCATTATGAGGAGCAGCGAGGTGGTATGAGGCGCTCCTCTTTAAGACTTTATGTTCATTGTGGCACTCTTCAAGAAAACTCCCGCGAGCATGAGTTACAATGACAACTCTGAGGGTACTTAGTGTAAATGAACCCATAACATTGCACCTCCCAGAAATATGAATGCAACCCATAACGGTAGGAGTAAAATAGAAGAGAGAGAGAGAGAGAGAGAGAGAGAGAGAGAGAGAGAGAGAGAGAGAGAGAGAGAGAGAGAGAGAGAGAGAGAGAGAGAGAGAGAGAGAGAGAGAGAGAGAGAGAGAGAGAGAATATTAGCTTAGATTTGCCCATGGAAAATAGTGAAAGTGTGACCACCACGATACCCCAGCGTGATATAACAAAGACCACTGCCTGATCCTATCCTTTCCCGGGCGGAGTAGCAAGACTAAAGACTGACGTGGACCGGTTGTTGGTGCAGCATTAACCCTCGGCGACACACACACACACCCAAGCGACACCACACCGACCACCACTGCCCTGTTAACCACCTCATTACCTACCATTGAGCCAACTCGCCACATTTTATCTCCTCCGACCCCGCGCCAGATATATGGAGACGGATTAAAGCGAGTAGATTGAAATTCCGGAGGTGAGAACAGATGTGCCTCCACGCCGGCGAGGCCCCGCGGGAGCTATTTGGGGGAAGCACAGTTGTAGCGAGCAAACGGCCACCAAGGAAACAAGGTCATTGAGAGCCTAGTCCAGGAAGCTACTGATGTTCCCTTAGGGGGGGTGGAAGGATCGAGGAGGAGGAGGAAGACGTGAAGGAGGACGAGCAAGAGGAGTAAGAGTAAGAGTAAAAGAGAGAGAGAGAGAGAGAGAGAGAGAGAGAGAGAGAGAGAGAGAGAGAGAGAGAGAGAGAGAGAGAGAGAGAGAGAGAGAGAGAGAGAGAGAGAGAGAGAGAATACGAGAAGGAAGATGAGGAGAAGGAAGAGTTGAAAGAGGAAGGAAGGCAAGAGTCTAGTCGTAAGTGCCGTGTTATGTGCCAAAAATTTTAACACTTTATTTTTTTGTTCTTTTTTAACACAGTGCGAAGCGAACTAAATGGCCTTAAGTTAACAAAGCCTTTTTTCCAACCTGCAGAGTTTCCTTGAATGTTTATACTGTAGTGGAGTCGCCTCGGAAGGGGGAGTAGATGGAGGAGGAGGAGGAGGAGGAGTAGGAGGAGTAGGAGGAGTAGTAGTAGAAGGAGGAGGAGGTAGAGGAGTAGGAGTAGCGTCATATGTGCGTGGGGGCGTATAGAGAAGCATCAGGGAGGTGGGGTGTGGTGGGGTGTGGTGTAGTGTGCACTGGTGTCAGGGAGGAGAGGGTAGAAGGCTTGCCCCTCACACATCCTCCTCTCCTTTACCCCAACTCTCCTCCTCCCCCCTTCCCAGCCTCACCAGGTCTCGGCTGCCGCGCTGGTCGGCTGATAAACACAGGAACACGACGTTATTTGGATGCATATGAAGGTGTGTTTCTCAAAGCCGCGACTTTAATGGCCCTTGTATATACTCGGCGTACCTGCAGCGGGCGGCGAGGAGTGGGATAAATGGATGCCAAAGGGAAATAAGATAGAGGAAAGGCGAGAAAATAATACATAGTCAGGGAGATTATGTGTATATATATAAAAAAAAAGACACTGAACTTGCAGAAGAAGAAGAGGAAGAAAGTGGAAGATAGAGAGAGAGAGTGAGAACGAGAGCAAGTGAGAGTAACAACAAATAGTGTTAATGTAAGTAAGTAAGTTAGATAATGAAGTTGGTGATGATAATGACGAAATAACATCATCGTCATCATCATCATCATCATTATCATCATCATAAACAGCAACTACAAAACAATAGCCATGATAATAATAGTAGTAATAATGATAATGATAATAATAATAATAATGGTAATAATAATAATAATAATAATAATAATAATAATAATAATAATAACAACATCAACATTAACAACAAACAAAGTAACAACAACAACAACAAAAACAATAACCATAACAAAATACATAAATACAAAAAAAAATACATAAAGGCGGTAACACACACACACACACACACACACACACACACACACACAGACTGAGAGTAAAGATAATATCACCCGGGAACGAGAGAGAGAGAGAGAGAGAGAGAGAGAGAGAGAGAGAGAGAGAGAGAGAGAGAGAGAGAGAGAGAGAGAGAGAGAGAGAGAGAGAGAGAGTGCACAGCAAGAGAGCGTGACTGATGTGAGGAGAGAGACGCTGCTGCTGGAGGGAGGGAGCGCTGAAGGGAGGAGGGAGTGAGAGTTGTGATGGTAATAAACATGGCTCATAAAGACTTCCAAAGAGAGAGAGAGAGAGAGAGAGAGAGAGAGAGAGAGAGAGAGAGAGAGAGAGAGAGAGAGAGAGAGAGAGAGAGAGAGAGAGTCAGTCAGGGAGCGGCTGGAAAGTGCGTAGAAGACAGACATGTAGAAAGAAAAATAGAGAGAATGAGAGAGAGCTAGAGAGAGAGAGAGAGAGAGGGAGGGAAGGAGGGAGGGTGTGATGTCTGGATGATCGAGGCGAGGGAAAGAAGGTGATAATAGGGGAGGGGGAAAAAAAAAGGTGGTTGGCGGTAAAGGAGTGTGAAGGGGAGAAAGAGAGAAAAAGAGAGATAGAGAGAGAGAGAGAGAATGTAGTTGAAAACGGTACCACAGTCAAGGTATCCACACACCATGAAATGTTAGTGACCATGTATGTTAACAGATTCAAAACCATGATGAAGTGGCGTGCAGACTGAGACAGAGAGGAGGGAAGAAGAGGAGAAGGAGGAGGAGGAAGAGGAGGAGGAGGAGGAGGAGGAGGAGGAGGAGGAGGAGGAGGAGGAAGATGAGGAGGAGGAGTAGTAGTAGAAGCAAAATAAGAAGTGGTAGAAGAAGAAAAAAAGGAAGAATGAGAAGTGTAGGAGTAGGTGGAAGGAGAGAAAGAAGAAGGAGGAGGAGGAGGAGGAGTAGGATGAGGATGAAGAGGAGGAGGAGGAGGAGGAGGAGGGAGCAGGAGTTGTGGTGGTAATAAAGATGGCCCATAAAGACTGACAGAGACGAGTCGTGGCCGTTACTCGAGGAACCCCGCATTGGCACACTCATATGTAATCATTACACCTGATGACACTCTGTCCCTCCTCGGGCTCCTCTGTCTTCCCTCGCCTCGCCTGCAAGATTCCCCCGTTTTGTTGTCTCACCATTTCTTCCCCGCAGTGGCCCCAGGTTGCCCGCCCTCGACAGCTGAGGGTAATTAGCCAGATCATCTCGGGGGAAAGCTCAATCTCCCCCAGAAGTCGAATAATTAAGGTTACCAGCTGAAGCGGGTGGGTGCGACGCTCTCCCAAGCTCAGCGGTGACCTTTGTCTAGAGGGGACTGAGTGCATAGATAACTCGCTTCCTTGTTGTATTAAACAACGAGGTGCTTGTCACTCCGTGCGTGTGAGCCCAGACTGCCGCCCTTCCCTTGGTTTTTAGTTATTCTATTTGACGGAGCGGCTAATCCTCCAGACAAGTTACAACTCACAGCTGAGGAGCGCGGCCCCACGGCTCCCAGGGAAGCTAACCAAGTCTCACTACACCAGTCCATTAGCAGCTCCTACACCCTCCACCGGTGTACTACAGAATGATGTACACGGGCGAGGGTGTAGAACGGTGGATGTAGTGACAGGGGAAGCCGCCCTTGGTGACGCGGGTGACAGACGACCCTCCAGCCTGCTTACAAACAAGTCTCTCTGATATGGACCCCGCAAGCTCCCTAATGAGGCGGCCGCCATGTAGGGGTGACCAGCGGGGCGGTGGGCAGGGTTGGCAGGGCCCTGCAATCAGCGTCTCACCTGAGGCTCTCGCACTTGTCGAAGGCGCAGCCGCATAGTCTGGCTGGGGCGTGAGGTTCATGGTTATTATGGCCGCGGTGCGGGGCAGACCAGGCCTCGTCACCTGGCTTGCTGCTAGACATTTTAACACTTTAAACTTGCTTATTCTATTTGTATCTGTGAGTTCAAATTATATTTACCTCGTAACTGTTAACATTAAGGTCTATATAATTATAGTATGACTTTCATTGGTGAGAAAACACACCTTCATTGTCATTGTTTATATAAGATTCTCTCACATTATCATTATTCTGTAGCTTCTTAAGAACAGATGTCTGTCATTACTTTTACAGCGTTGTTTCCTGTTATCCATAGAAGATAATTGTGGCGTCATTATAGATCGTGCCGCGCCTTGCCGCCTGGCAGGTGGACACCAGATCCTCACTGCAGTGTGTACTAATGGTTCAGCTAATTATAAAACTCTGAAGCTCCTCTCTCGGCAGCTTCCCAGCGGGGAGGTCGTGTGCTCCCCTCCGCTACTCCTTAACTCGGAAAGGCGCCGCCTCCACTTGACGGGAATCATGACTATCTCGACGTTTGCTCTTCAAAAACTCCCCGAGACTAACCTGCATCTGTACACTGCCGTGTCTCTCGATAATATCACTGTTGACGTAGCGAACGTAAATAAAGAACGCTTCTGCAATCTTGATCTGTGTGCTGACTTCCAAGTTGCGCGTTACATATGCTTGAAGGGGATGACGCGACGCTCCATAATGCAACATTTTTGCTGCCTGATAATAAAGATGCGAAGATTGTATGTACATGAGCGAGATGTTTTACGAGCAGCCAAGATTGTGATGCATGAGGCGCTGTGTGAGGAGAAGAAGTATGAGGGACAAGTCCTTAGGTGTTCACTGACGCAGGAAGGGCGGCCGAGTATCAACACCCGAGTAGCAACACTGTGGTACTACTACTTCAAGGAGAAACACTTGAAGAAGCAGCGTAACGGGTTGAGTGGTGTCCGTGGCAACACTCGACACAGAACACACTGGTGGAACGGCTTTGACAGAACACACACACTCGTAGGAGGTAACAACACATGGAGGAGCGACTGTAAACACTCCAAAGACAACACATATGAGGTGCAATACATCGGCAGGAGAAACATAGGAACATAAACATTAAGGAAGAGGAGGATCACTGTAACAGGAGCACATGCATCACTCAAATAACAACACGAGAAGGAAAATAAGGAGGAGGAGGAGAAGGAGGAAGAAAGACGAGTAGGACGGGCAGGAGCAGGAGCAGGAGGAGAAGCCTTGAGGAGGAGAGGGGCGCGGGCAATAGAGTGGTGCAACATGATGAAGAGAGCCCCCTTAAGCCGGGCCCACTGAGACCTGATGATTGACAGGGTTGTCTGTGGCCCGCTGCTCCTACCAGACGGTGCGTTTACTCCCCACTGCCGCCTCCTGCTGCTACACCTCCCCTCCTTCCCCCACTCCCTCCTTCTGCTTCACCTCCCCTCCTTCCCCCTCCCTACTCTTTTCCTTCTCTTGCTCTTACTCCATCTACTAGTCCCCCTTATCCTACTCCTCCACCTCATATTCGTCTTTTTTTTTCTTTTTTTGCTCTCTCTCATGTGGTTCTTATTATCTTTCATCAAAGTAATGTTCTTTTTTTCTGCTCTCTCTCTATCTCTTATGAATGTGTACTTGAGTTTTCTTCATGCCGCAACAACAACAGCATTATCAACAACAACAACAACAACAACAAAAACAACTACTTCTACTACAACTACTACTTGAATGAATTTCAATACAAATTCATTATGATAACATTACAATAGCAAATGCAGCATAAAAAAACAAACAATCACAACAGTTACAGCAGCAACAACAACTAGAATGATTGTTTTGTACTGCCAATACCACTACTACAAAATCTACTACTTTTGCTACTACTTCTAATAATATTATTATTATTAATGCAATACTACTACTACTACTACTACTACTACTACTACTACTACTACTACTACTACTACTACTACTACTACTACTACTACTATTGATGGTGATGATATTGATGTTACTTCTAGGACAACTGCTACTGTATTGCTGCTGCAGCTGCTTCTGCTGTTGTCATTACCATTACAAGTCAAACTTACTTCCTTGTATATCCTTTCCTTTCTTATCTTTTCCTTCTCTCGTAGGTGAAAATGACTTCTTCAGACATGTTTATAAATACTTACTAATTTATCTTTATTTAGCCTCGTCTTACACCCTCTTCTTTCATTCCCTCGGAGGAGACAATGGCAGAGTAAATCTTGAGGTACAAAAGGTGGAGTGCAGCGGGTGGGAAGTGGCTGAAACTGTGAGGAGTTATGAGGAAAAAGGCGGAGTGGGGAGTGGGCGGGCGAGAAGACTGGGCTTGGCTGAGGCGTCATCTTTGCCCACGGAACTCATCAGATCCTTGTCCATCCCATCTTAAATAAGTCATAAAACAGTCGAGCCACGTCTGCGGGGCTGATAGCGGGAGGCCACTGCGGGCCCAGAGAGCGTCAATCCCTGCAAGTTTGTGGGCGGCGTCGCTCTTACCGCCGCCAGGAGGTGGGCCCGACGCGAGGGGGAACTCCTACAAAGGGA
The DNA here is from genome assembly GCA_029783475.1 of Metacarcinus magister. NCBI lineage: Eukaryota > Metazoa > Arthropoda > Malacostraca > Decapoda > Cancridae > Metacarcinus > Metacarcinus magister. The sequence goes on from JAPQNM010000018.1 coordinate 2,745,951, forward strand.
TCTCCACTAGAAGTCTCAATAAATCTTTTTTGTTTCTTTGTATGTAGGGTTGTGTTTTCTGTGTCAGGTTTCGAGGCATCAGAAAGATTTCGTTTACATTCGTTTTCGTTCTGATTACTAAGAGAGATTGTGATGGAGGCAACAGCAGCAGCAGCGGCAGCCTGAGCGTGTAGTGAGAGTGTGTTGCTGGCCAGACAGACTCGTTAATGTGCGCAAAGATGCACCGACTGCCAAACAAACAAGCTATTATACAAAATGAAGAAATTTATTGTGAATAATTCATGTGATTTGATTTGCCAATCTCACATACATTCATAAAAAGAAATGTCTTTTATGTTTTGAATCTTTATTTATACTAACGTACACACTTACTTTAACATACGTGTACACACGTCTGTGTGTACTCCGAAATTAACTTGTACGTGTTAAAGTTTGCTGAGTCATGCACGCTGGCTGACTGGCCTCCTGTCACTAAGTTGAGACTCACAACATTATGACCGTTGGTGGCGTGTCAAGGGAAGAGCTTCGCTGTGGGGGCCCGGCGGGAGGGAGGGGAGCACCAGAGCCGCCCAAAGGACCACCCTTGGCCAGCCTCGTCTTTGCTTGGTCCGTTTCATGCAGCGACAGTCTTGAGGGGAAGCGGAGGACGTGCGGTGCAAAGATCACCTTTACCCTGACACGTTTAAGGAGACGGGAACAAGAGGGAACCTGCGCCGGGGATTGATGAAAATGCGGAAGGCAATCAGTGACAGGTGTAACTGCTAACAATGCGATGCGTAAAACCTCTTCACCCGAGGCTCACAATCGGCGGATGTTCGCACTCAGAACACTAATTAGGAGCCAGTGAACAAGTGGTGTCGGTGGGCATTCTCTGCAAGCTACATTACAACTCTCTGAATAATTTTTGCCTTACAATTGACAAGATAAAGTAAGCTTGGCGCGGGGAGGAGATTGATGGCCTGGTGGTGAACTACTGCCGACCCGAGCAAAAACAAGGAAGAGGAGGAGGAGGAGGAGGAGGAGGAGGAGGAGGAGGAGGAGGAGGAGGAGGAGGAGGAGGAGGAGGAGGAGGAGGAGGAGAGGGGAGACTGCTGGTGGCTGGCTGGGTGAGAGGGAGGAAGACGAGGAGGTGAGGAAGGGGCACAAGGCTGAGACGGCGGCGGAGGAGGAGGGAAGGAGGGGAAGCAGTGGTAATTGGTTGTTGGGAAGACCGAGTATTTGTTTATTATGGCCATTAAAGTTTATATTTGGCGTCTGGTGCAGTATGTAGCGGCTGACTTGACCTGCCGCTCCCTGGAGACGAATGAGGAGGCGGTAGGATGAAGGTTATTGAACTTACTGTTTGAGGGGGAGGAAGAACAGGGAGCAAATGAGGAGGAGGTGGAGGAAAAGGAGGAGGAGGAGGAGGAGGCTGAGGTTGTGAGGGAGGGGGAATAACAGGGAATAATTGGTTACTAGGATGAGGATAAGGATTCCTTTATAGTCGTTATTAATCGTGATATATTGAGGAAGCTTATTGCCAAACCTGTGGGGAGTTGTGGCCAGATTGTCGGAGCGGGAGGTGGGTGGCTATTACGGCAGGCGACGGCGGGGAGAGTGGGAGAAAGGGAAGAGAGAGGGGAGAAACGTGACTGACGGGTGATGGACTGGAATGAGGGGAAGGCGAGCAACTGGAAACCAAAGGAGAGGGGGTGTGAGGGTCGGCTGTGTGTGTATGTGTGTATCCATGTGTGTGTGTGTGTGTATGTATGTAGCCTTCCCACCCTTAGTTCACCTGTAGCTGTGGTCTCCTCTCCCCCAACTTGTATTAAAGGTGTGTATGGGTGAGTTATGATTGCCTGTAATGATCGGTCCATTAGTGAGCCCGGGGCGGTGTGTAGCGAGGCTGGTAATTTTTTTCATGGCTGATATTGTTCATTACCGTCAGCCTGATGGTGCGGCGTGCATGTTAACGTTGGAATGACCGGCAGAGGAGGAGGAAGAGGAGGAGGGGAAGGAGAAGTATATTAGTATTAGTATTTGTAGTCAAAGAAGAAGAAAGCAGTAGCAAGAAATGGAGGAGGAGATGAAGATGACGTTAGCGCTACGTTCTTAAAGTGATTGGTGACGCACATGAGCACATGCGTCAAGCCTCTTTGCCTGTGAATAAGAAGGAGGGAAGGTGAGGGAAGCGTCATGACCAAACAGATCACATCATTATCAGCCTGGATGCACCCGAGTGTCTGAACCTTTACATTAATAGTTTGCGGAGATGAAAGTACATATAAGAAAGTGTGGGTTGTGGCCTGAGCAGCACGCGAGGCCAGAGATCGTGGTGGTTATTAATTACAAGGCCGCTCGTTAGCTTCTGAAGGCGCCTGCATGAAGTGTGATAATATGATCGATTGAGGCACTTCTTACTCCGTCATCTGCTGGTGCCGTGACGCGGGTGATGGATGGCGTAATCTGTCCCGTTTTATCGTGTGATTGGCTGTGAGATACGGTCAAGTGACATTTGGGCGTCCTCCTTGTCATCCCGAGGAGGGCCAGGGTCGAGGCCACAGAGTTTTGAGGAATGAGTCTCTTTGTGTGGCTGTCTCTCGTCCTTGAGTTGAGTGGGAACGCTTAACACAGCCACCTGCTCTTGAAACGTTAGTTGAGATAACCTCCCGACACACTGCAGGTGTCTCGTGTTGGCGGCGACGAAGATGAATCGAACGTGATTGAGAGGATCCATTGGCGGTCCGACGGAACACACAGTTACGTGATGCTGAAAATCAAATCACCGAGCAATTAGATGAGTAAAAACAATCCGAGAATAATGGTCGCTCTATCAGCAGCGATCTTGCCAGGCGCGGCACGTCCCTAGCACGGCTGGCCGGCGAGCCTCCCAAAAGGTCTCGGAACTCAATCAGTCGCTACCGCTGCCGCCCTATATGGCGCACTACCCTCCACCTCCACCGCTCCTGCGAGGCTCAACCGCTGCGCAAAAAAAAATCAACACTGCTGGGTCGTGGCCGTCACTCTAACATCAATTTCACCGCAGGCTCTGTGGAGTCATACGAATTGGGGATTGATGGCTCGACGTATGATGATTGATGGGGGAAAGGTTTCAGCGGCTGGGAAGATGGCCGTTTCAGATAACTCTCTTTTCATCACCCGCCAAACGAGTGAATGTGTTGCATATTGAGGCTTTTCTTAGTCATCTGCAGCTTTGTCGTCATAGTGCACTGAATTAATGGGTCTCAGAAGGGAGAACTATTATTTTTTGTTTGACTGAGTAGAAAATGTTACTGTACGAGGGACAAGAAAATACGAAGCATTGAAAGAAAAAAAAGTGTGAAAAGTGAGCGAGTGCGCGTCCCGCCGCCAGATGTCCTCTTTTGTCGCCGCCCAGCCGCCATGACGACTGCTCTGTTTTTATTCTTAATATCCCATGATGAAGGCTGTCCAACTTTTTCGGCAGACAGTTTAGGACGTCACTTGCAGCGCCGCCCGGCAGACCAGCTCTCGTAATGGCCTTGGGCGCTTTATACGAAAAGTATTTACAACTCTGGATATATTTATGTAATGTCTGAGCCAGTTTGATGCTGTGCTGCTGGAAACTTTCAGCCTCATGTGTCTCTTGAATGAGATTTTAACGCCACTATTATTCTCTTAAATGCCCTAATTAGGAATAAATTCTTTAATAAACGATAAACCAACTCAAGGACTAGATTTACATTACGGAAAAAAAATTATATATATATTGATGTAACTTAGAGAAGAGCTATTCCGAGAAAACTGTGACTCACGCGCCAGTACCCCTCATCATCATCATCATCATCATCATCATCATCATCATCATCATCATCATCATCATCATCATCATCATCATCATCATCATCATCATTATCATCATCAGCAGCGGCAGTAACAGCAAGAGAAGCAACCACATCGCCGCCTCCTCCCCCCCTTTCCCTCCCCACAAGGTTCGCCACACTGAGGGAGGCGTTGGGGAAGGCATGGGGGGGGGGGGCAGGCAGGGTGTACTGAAGCCCCACACACCCGCCGCTTCGCCTTCAGGGCCAGAAAAATAGCTTGTTCTTCTTTATTCCTTCCTTCGTCATATTTTTGTGTGTGGTGCTACTTGCGTTCCCTCTCGACATCGTGATTTCGCATAGTATTTCGTCCTTCAGCGCCATCACCCTTTCCTTGCGTCGTCTCTCTCCTCTTCATGTCTTGAGCTTTGTCCTATATTCTCTCTCTCTCTCTCTCTCTCTCTCTCTCTCTCTCTCTCTCTCTCTCTCTCTCTCTCTCTCTCTCTCTCTCTCTCTCTCTCTCTCTCTCTCCCTTCTTCCTTCACTCGTGTAATGTGGGTTGATAGTGTAGGGTATCACACTCGATAATCTACCTTCCCTCTCCATCCCTCCACTCCACCGTTTCTGCCTTGCGCCTCCACACACAGACAGACACCCAGGTAGGCTCCGTATAGTTTGGCGGCTCCACTAAGCGCTAAGAAGGAGGAGGAGGAGGGGCAGGGGCTCGAGGGGTGCAGGGGAAGGACGGCAATGAGAGGTGGTGGCGGGGTGATGGGACAAAAGTGATGGGTAGAGGATAGTCCATATAAGAGGGAATGGGTTTGAGATGGGATTCCACCTTAATTCCGATACATGAGTCAACTGAATGCAAGGATCGTGGAATGAAGTGAGTGTTGCAGTTGTGCTCGACATGATGGAGAGAGTTTGAACGAAAGGAGGAATTAAGAGGACTTCCAGGAGAAAAAGAAAGAGGAGGAGGAGGAGGAGGAGTAGGAATAAAAGATAATAGAAAGTCGACGAAGAGGAATGGATGTGAAAGGAAAGGCGGTGGGGGATGGAAGGGTGTGGGAGATATTGAAGGAAGTCCAGCCGATGTATTGACGACGATACAATAAAATACATGGACGTTAGCCTGTGGAGAGGTGACCTTGCTTGGTTGTCGGCTTGCCCGTTCACACTTGGCTTGAAGAGGCCGTCCATGTGACAGCCGGCCCGTCGCTCCCACCCTCCCTCCTCCCCTGAAATAAAAACTCTTCTCCTGGTCACCTTCGTCCCTTCTCCCATTTTCCGTTTCTCCCGATCACGTTACGGCAGCGAAGGGAGTGGAAGGAGGAAATGCTCTACAAGGAATACATGTGCCAGGTCCTCGCGTGAAGTCGTTGGAGAATAAGCGATGTGCTCAGGTGGACGTGTGAAGCATTGAAGTTCGTCCCTCAAAAGCTCACCCCCCGCCGCTGCCGCACTCAGCGAAACATTCTGAAACCCATTTTGGAACGCTTGAATAGTGGTCATTACAGGTTCTAATCCGCTAATCACTATCTAATATCAACACAAGCCACATGTAAAGGAATTCGGTCCCCTTTTCAGGCTTCTTTTCGTTGGCGGTGGACGGTGTGGCTAATTTCACTGATTCATTTGAACCATGCGCGCCTCCTCCCTCCCGGCGGGCGTGTGGCGGAGTGGGATGCCTCGCCTCATAACACAGTCCGCCGGCTTTGTGTTCGAGACTTGAGGGACTAAGCACAAGACACGAGTGAAGTTCATCCCTCGGCAAGACACAGGACAGCTGACCCTTAATTGTTGCTGCTCTCCTGTCCGATATTGACTATGGGCGGTATTATCGTGGGCGGCGGGGTGTGTGGCCACGTCACCCTTTCGTCCCGCCCCTCGACGCCCGCCCACACACTTTGACGACGATGCTACGACACCACGAACCTCATCTCTCCCGGACGGATTTGTAATAACAGTGATGCTGAAAGGGACGCGCGTTGTCTTCTTTCTTTTTTCACCACACGACTCATTTCATTTGCTCTTCCATTAGCCAGTGGTGCCTTTTGTGCTCGGGATTGTCTGGCTTAGTTAGACGTTTTTATCAAGTCGACGTATGACCGTGTGAGGACGCATTAGACGACCAGCAGCACACAGACGCTGTTTGCCAGTAATGGTGAAAGGGGTGGAGGAGGGCAGGCGGTCTTTCTTCGTCTTGCCGTATATGTGCGGGACGACTGCCTCAGGTTGGCCTCGCTGGTGCTTATGTTCCTTACCTGTGCCCGCTAATAATCGATGACATTTGCTTTTGCTGCCTCTGTATCAGTGCGGAATATCGAGAAAAAAAGGCAGGTGTGTGACTAGTGAGGAAAGTAAGTCCCAACCTCCATCTCGTGTTGGTGTGGTATCCCTGCAGGGCTTAGAGCGACGGGCAGACGCGGGCGTGACGGGGTGACGGTCTGGGAGGGGCGAGGATTACCGGGGTACCATAATGGGGCTGACGGGAGAATCAGCCATTAAAAGCCTTTCAGCACTTGGGTGTTACGAGACTCGAAGCCAGAGGTGCCAGTGTCCACACGGCGCCTCGACATTCCTTTCGCCTTTCTTTTTTTATAACGTTTTGTCGTCTTGTGAGTCTGAAATTAGGTTCCACTTGGCGATTGTTACACGATGTCAAAGGTAAAAATCATTAGCAACGCGAGGGATGACTTGGCATTGAATCTACGCTGAGGAATGGAGAGTCCCGGGTGAAGAATGAGAGGTTGACAACACTGATAGTCCCACTGTCAGAGAGAGAGAGAGAGAGAGAGAGAGAGAGAGAGAGAGAGAGAGAGAGAGAGAGAGAGAGAGAGAGAGAGAGAGAGAGGTGCAGGGGAGAAAGAAGGGTATAGTGCCCTTGTCTAGCTCTCGTGTTCCCTTTGTAGTGGACGGGCTCAGGTGAAGGACAGGGGACGCCTCGCAGGACTGCTTCAGGACACTTTGATGGCTTCCAGGAGTTGGTGGTTCCCTCTTGACTAACGCTAATGAGAGAAAAGAACGAAAGCTGAACATCGACTTTATAATTTTACCTTAGATTTCATCCTAGTGTTATACTCCCTCCTCCTCCTCTTCCTCCTCCTCCCCATTACCCTTCCTTCTCCTTCATCTCCTCACCCTTCACTTCCATCTTGTCCTCATGCGAACAAACTTTAGGGTGTCCTCAAAAAATGGAGTGGTCCCGCCCCTCAAACCTTACCGCCGCCCCGACCGTCCTGTAACTTAATGCCTTCTGCCTTATCTCTTGAAGAAAGGCTTTGATCCCACCTTATGTTGGGCCCGACGTTGCCCGCTAGTGTGGTCGGGTCCCTAGAAATGCCAGTTTTACTCACTTCGAATAATGACAAATGTGCTTGAATATGCTCGTTGGGATGTTGTTAGGTCAGGTTAGCTTTGGGTGTCTGGGAAATGATAAGGGATCGACGCCTTGTCCGTTACTCTCATCGAGGTGGAGAGCGACATATTGTGAGTGAAAGGATCGACTCCGCCTCTCAGGGGGATTCAATCCTATCTGACGCGGGCCGCTGATGCTCAGATTAGCTTGGATTTCTTCACCGATACTCTTGCTATTTTTTTTTCTGTGTGTCATGTAAGGCCTCGTCCTGACAACCTACAATCAGTATGAATGGGAAGTATGTGTGACCATTTGGTAGCATTGTTTGTAGGACTCGCCTGTGTTAAGGAAGCACCAGATGCGAGGCTGCCGACGGCCTTCCCAGGATGGACTTGGGCTTTTTTGAGCACAAAGCCAAGTAGTACACACTCATACTTATTGATGCTCAGCCTGCGACTATTCGTTTCTCTCTCTCCCCCTCTCTCTCTCTCTCTCTCTCTCTCTCTCTCTCTCTCTCTCTCTCTCTCTCTCTCTCTCTCTCTCTCTCTCTCTCTCTCTCTCTCTCTCTCTCTCTCTCTCTCTCTCTTTGTATATATATATATATATATATATATATATATATATATATATATATATATATATATATATATATATATATATTGTTTATAGTTACAATAGTAGGGCAGCACCGCGTTTCAAAACAGCCTAAGAGACTCGCCGGCAGACTGTCACTTAATGTATCGCCGATCGTAATTACTGCCACAGACCCGGAGGAGCCGAAGCCAAGAAATACGGTGTTGTTTGGAAAGGACTCTGAAGGTACGTTTTTTTTTTTTCCCTGATGTAGAAGGAGATTTTCCGTAAAAGGTCCTGGCGCCCTTTCAACGACATGTAATCCATTTGCCGCTGTAACACTATGGCATATTTTTTTCATTTGTATCATCAATGCTTGTTCAGCGGCAGCGTGAAGGTACGGGAGTGGGAGGCTCAAACTGGGCTTCCGGAGCCTACGGGCGGCGGCCTCCCACACAGAGACGGCGGGTTTGCTACCTAGCCAGCGGCTGTTCCAGACTTGACCTCTAATGGGTGTGAAAGGATAAAAGCAGGAGTCATAAACTGCTCATTAAACCCTTGACGACACGCTGCGGTGGATGTAATGAGCTTTTTTTTTTCCATCCTCCTTTTTTTTCGTGATGCCAAATTCGTTTTTGTTTCACTGCACCACAAGGAAACTGCGCCCGAGACGTGTGCTCCCCAGTGCGTTGTGAGCTAAGACTAACCTTCGTGTTCTGCAATTCCCGGCCGTTTATATACACTACGCGGAGGGCTCTTCAGGGCTCCCTATCATCACTGTCTTCCCGGCATCCATCGCTGCCTCAGAACTCAGCGGTAATAATCGCTGCTATAACGAGAAACGGAGGTGGATGAGCACTTTTAACTTCTGCTGCCATGGTGCGGCGTGTCATCACCCACGCAACACACACACACACACACACACACACACACACACACACACACACACACACACACACACACAAACACAAACACACACACAGACTTGTAGAATTATTTATGTTCCTTCATTAACCAAAACCAAAAGAATGTTTCTTATTTCTTTCAAGAGCAAGTCTGGTGGCATAAAAAGTTATGTCTTGTATGTCTTGCCCTGAAGGTTGCATTGAGAGGCAGGTATGCAGGGTCCCTGCGGGCGTCCCTCCCCACGGGGCGTCAGGTGCCGCTGGCGTTGAGGGCCGCGTACACACTGGGTTGCAGGTCGGCTCATCCTCGTAGAACACGCTCGGCTAAGACTTAGAGAGCGTGTGCAACCGAGTGTTCCTCCCTGAGGCTCGTATACCCTCGTAATCGCTTTAGCTGGGTTCACCAAGCATGTCCGGGGCGGTCTTGCGCAGAAAGGAATTTAAGAGAGCATCTGTTGCCGGTCAGGTTGTATGTGTATGTGTGTGTGTGTGTGTGTGTGTGTGTGTGTGTGTGTGTGTGTGTGTGTGTTTGTGTGTGTATGTGTGTTTGTGATTGTGTGTGTGTATATGTGAGATTGTGTTCATATGTGTATGTTTATATATATATATATATATATATATATATATATATATATATGTATGTATGTATGTATGTATGTATGTATATACGTATATATGTATGTGTGTGGACATAGGTGTGCGTGCGTGCGTGTAGACGTACTTGTCCGCAATCACATCGTGGCATCGATGGCTCCGATAAGGAATCTTACGTGCGTTGGGAATCAATTGTAACTTTTTTGCATAGTCCTTTTATGGCGTGAACGGATTCTCTTATTAGACACTTTAGCGCATTTAGTATTTGTCTTTGTGCTGCGAGTGTTCTGTGAAAGCCAATGAGACACTATTTTAATGTTCATGTGGGTTCGCCTCGTCGTCACCACCGCCACCACGACGAGCACGTGAGGCAAGGCACGGTCATGGAGGTGCCTGACGAGGATCACGCTCGTCAAGGTGCTCTCCCTTTCACTGTACACTTGACCTTTGATAAAAAAAAGTATCGATGTGTACAAACGTCACATGTCTACCTGTACCTTATACCTCCATCCCTTTACTATCTCCCTTACCCTTCTTGTCTCCTCTCCCTCGTTTCTTCATTCCTCGTCCAGCAACACTTGATTCATATACTCAACCCTTCCATAACCTCATTGGCACACTAGCAAACCATAATCAAGAACTAATGAGGCACACTTGTTACCACATCACTATCTTCTCCACAACCTTCACTCCACTCCACTCCATGACAGGCATCCATCCCTCCATTCATCCACTCAGCCTTCATCACCAATAACTTCCATCTTTACACTCCACCTTCTCTGCATTACCAGCATTCTATCCATCGACACCTATCCTTTCCACCACCACCACCACCACCACCATCACCACCACATCACCGACCCTTACTATCCTTCATCCTGGTGGACATGCTCTAGTGACCAAACCTCTCGTAGGGTGTCAGTGTGGAGGAACGAAGAATGTTATCAGTGGCCTCCCTCCCCCCAAGCCACATCCTCCTTCTCCACCCCCCTTCCTTTACTCCACTCTCTCTCTCTCTCTCTCTCTCTCTCTCTCTCTCTCTCTCTCTCTCTCTCTCTCTCTCTCTCTCTCTCTCTCTCTCTCTCTCTCTCTCTCTCTCTCTCTCTCACATACACACAAGTAACTCCTTCCTCATTCACCATCCGATTTTAATTACCTCTTCCCCAAAAAAAGACGAATGGCACTTTTTTTCCTCTTTTTTTTCCTCTTTTTTTTCCTCTCCTCACGTGTTTTGGTTGGCAAGTGGATGTAAGTTTTATTTTTTTTTCCTCCTCCTCTCTCTCTCTCAGGGCACAGTGGATCCTCAGAGGAGACTAGGTGTGACTGAGCAGATTTCCTACCCCCTTTCCCTTCCCCCTCCCCCCCTTGTGCCTTGTCTTCTCTATGCCCTCCTCACCCTCCTCTTCCTCATGCCTCCTTCCCCCCCCGCCTCACTCTTCCCTCCCCCCTCCCCCCCTTCCCATGGCTGTCTGTAGTGTACTTGTCGTGTGTCGTAATTAAACTCTGCTTCACGAATTTACTCTCCCGATGCTTCTTACTCGTGTCATTTGTAAGTAAGGTTAAGTTTTCCTCGACCGTCTCTCACTCTTTCTTTCTCTCTCTCTCTTTCACTTTCTCTCTCTTTTTTTTCTTCTCTCTCTCTCTCTCTCACTCTGTGGTATTGTAAATGTCTCTCATGTGGCGTTCAACACACACACACACACACACACACACACACACACACACACACACACACACACACACACACACACACACACACACACACACACACACACACACACATGAAAAGCTCCATAATTGCACTATTTCATACTCTAAAATCTTCACTCTTTCTTTCAATAAATAAAACTGCAAGTGACCAATACCTTTACGGCACTGGACGAGTTGATGCAAAAAAAAAAATTCAAACAATGACACTGGAGGTAGAGCTGAAAAATAATAATAATAATAATAAAAAAAAACTGAGGTGGGATACAGCATGAAAATAACAGTAACGCGAATTAACGCTAACAACTCGAGCCACTACATCAGCATTAACACTGCCACAAGCACTGTTGGCAACAAATAGAGTAGTTCACTGTGGCGGAGCGCTATTACCGAAAGATAAATCGGTGACATCAACTGAAGCGCTTGTATCCACGGACAGAGTAGTGATAACGACAGACACACGACCCAGCCAGGAGCAACAGCCTTCTGACCGCTGACAACAGCCTACACTCCCTATGTACAGACCCCCGCCCCCCTAGACCACTAACGACAGCCTGCACCCCCCGCTGACAGCCCCCAGACTACTGACAACAGCCTCCACCACCCACAGAAAGCTCTCAGACTACTGACAGCTCTCTGACCGCTGACAACAGCCTCCTTCACCTGACGACAGCAACCTCTACTGACAGTCTTCGAAGCCCAAATGACAATGGACTTTAAGATATTCACATATTCGGCTTTTTATTCGATCCAAGAAGAATGATAGAGAGAGAGAGAGAGAGAGAGAGAGAGAGAGAGAGAGAGAGAGAGAGAGAGAGAGAGAGAGAGAGAGAGAGAGAGAGAGAGAGAGAGAGAGAGAAGAAAAATAGTGTACTTGTATTTGAATGGCTTCTTCCCAGCCCGTCACTCCTCGTCTGTGTATCGCCCACATTCCGAAGCGTCCCATGTCTGTCTGGCCACAGTCTTTACCACAGTCTACTTGGCCTCCTGGTTTAAGTGTATCCTGTACCTACATGCGCCGTGATATACATTTCTCTCAACCTCATAATGAACACAAATTAGAAAAAATATATTACTCATACATTTTTTTTGTACCTTATCCACTCACCTACTTGCGAGTGTTCATAGTGAGTTTGCTTGTAAATTCGTTCTGTTTTCATTAGTTATCGTCAGGAATTATTATTTTTATTTTTTTTTTATATATATACAAACGTAATTGTTATCAGTCAGGCTCACCATTCGCTTGTCCTGTTCACCATTTTCATTCATTCATCCCTTTCAATGTTTGTCTTTCCCATTCACTCCCCTCACGTCAGCCCTTCTTCACCCCTACACACACACACACACACACACACACACACACACACACACACACACACACACACACACACACACACACACACAGCCTTGCCACGCCTCATCACGCCCGCCTCCCTTAGCTTCACATCGGGTCCACTTCCCACGCCCAGCGCATCACAGACACCAACATGCGCTCAGAGCAAGTGACATTTGATGGTGCCCTTGGAAGAGGCTGGGAGGCAAACGCCCATCATCCCCATCTCCTCCTCCTTCTCCTTTTCCTCTTCTTCCTCCTTCTCCTCCCTCTGCATCACTACCATCACCACCACCACCACTACTTCCTGCCCCGCATCCTCCTTCTCTCCTCACTGCTTCGTCACCACCGTCCTGTCGCTCCACGTCCCTTCCTACGGTGGCCTCGACCTTGTGTCTCTCTGCCTCGTCCTTGACAACCGCCACTCCGTAATGACTCAACAACTCCCATGTCTCCTCTGTGCCAATAATCACAAACTGTAGGTTTTATCTATATATAAAGTTTTCCTCCCGTCGTAGTGTTGGTGGGTCAGTTCAATAGGTAATGAGTGATGAGGTGGCCGTGGAGTCAGCTTAGTGCGTGGGTGTGGGTGTGGGTGTGGGTGTGGGCGTGGGTGTGGGTGTGGGTGTGGGTGTGGGTGTGGGTGTGGGTGTGGGTGTGGGCAATTGCGACGTAGATGGTAATTTCTATAATAAAGGTAAACAAAAATCGTAGATATAGTCATTCAAATGTGTATTCATATATGTTGCTATAGATTGATTGAAAAAATATTGATAGATAGATATATGAAAAAGATAGCTTGATAGACAGGTAGATATATCGGTCCAATAACCTCACATTATTTAATGATTTATACCAATGCACTCTTCGGCTTCCCCCCGTCATGGTGGTGACCCGCTGTGCCGCCGTGTCAAGCTGCAGCCAATAACATGAACTGTCTGTTTAGTGTCATGTGCTATTGGCATGTTTGTTTATTCACTCATTATAGATATATTTTTCTTGTTAGAAGTCATCGTCCTACGTGTGTTGTAGCTTTTAAATAAACTTTTTTTTGTGTGTGTGTGCGTCTGTCTGTCTGTTCAGATCAAGCAAAAACTGGTGACAAATGATTTATGCAAAGTAATATTGCTACAAGGCTGCGCTAGTCAATTAAAAGCATGAAAAAAGGCGAGTGAAAGCGTAGCCACCATGCCCTCTGAGCCTCCTTCGTTGCCTTACCCCAAAAACACTCCTGCCTCGCAAAAGCTGGAGGTGTGGCGACCAAAATGTGTGCGTGGCTGTCTGGTGTTGACTTACGTAAGGTCACCCGGGGATCCAGCGCGTGTCGTCCCCGGAATGATGGATTGAAAGTGGACAACGATGGATGTAGCCACCGAGTTCCTTGTCTGGCCAGGACTTGGGTGGTGCTACCTGTGACTTTTCTTAATGTTGACCATCTTCCCTTTTTTCTGTGATTGCCTAGAGACTTTATTTTGCTGAGGGCGAGTAAATAACAGGATGTGCATTAGCTGGCGGGAGGTTAAGCAGCATTGGCGAACGTTAGTGGTGTGTCGAGGCCGGGGCCGACGAAGGATGTCCGTCAGCGTAGGATGGATCGCTCTCTCGTGTCATCGGTGAAAATCTAATGATGATGAAACGCCGCCTGCATCCTAGTGAAACGCTCAAGGGGAAGAAAACAGTCTACTAGTTATTTTTGGTGTGTGTGTCGAGGCCGTCACGTCTCAGGGGCAGAGAGGCTCGTCATGACAGCAGGTACAGAGGAAGGGAAGGGGCCACTATTAGGGATGCTACGGGGGATCAGAGGGAGGAGGAGGTGTGTTTGGATCCTTAATAGAAGAGTGTGTATTGTTAGTTATATTCTGGCTGTTGTGTTGTTATCATTGACTGGTTACTTATATTTACGAAAAGATGTACTCACTTCCCTTGAACCATCTGCTGTATGGCACCGAGAAGGGTTGCATTTTCATAACTTGCTGAGCTGGAAAAGAATATACAAGCATTGAATTGTGCTGAGGAGGCATGCGAAGGCGTGTAGAGAGTAACCTATAAGTAAACAAACAAGCGAGAGCTCGTGTATCAGATGAATGAGTCGGGTCTTGACAGTGCTATGTGGCCAGCAGGCATCAGGAGCGGCCTATTGTCGGCCTCTATGTGACAGATCGTCGAAGCGGTCCCGAGTAAACAGCGGCATGCCACGATCAATTTCATTAGGGAATGCCCTTGAGGTACCTGGTGGTGGAGGGGTTAGGGGGTTGGGGGGGCTTCCCACCCTCGCTGGCGTGATGTATGACCGCCGTGTAGTAGTGTGCGTTGACCGTCCGTCCTCCACCGCTGATAGCACCACCCGGGAACTACATTATTATGCGTCCACCACTCAATAAGATCACCGCTGTACCAACACTCCCACTCACTCAGTCTTGCAAGGGATAACAAGCCTACCTCTTAGGCCTCATTATTGTCACGTCATTCTCATTCAGCAAATTTGGCTCTTGTGTGTTTTATCCATCCCAGCTCTTCATTCCCCTTCCTCCACTCACTCACTCACCGTCTCTCTTCCTCTTACTCCCACATCCTCTCGTCCTCCTTCCTCTCTCCCCTCTTGCCTTCCCCCTGTGTGACGTGACTGTCAGAGCTTGACATGACAAATGGAATAACAGTGATTCATGTCGGCACAGTGGATCGGGGAGCAACTATATCTAAGCCAGACATTTCGTCGTTAGCCGGAAGATAGGAGGAGGAGGAAGAGGGACGGGAGAAGATTGAAGAGTAAGAGGAGTAGAAGGTGTACGGAGATAAGAAGAGAAGAGGTGATAAGAGGAAGAGGGGAAGAGGGTACGTACTGTACTTGTGGTGTGGGAGAAAAGAAACGTATCCATGAGTAGGAAGGAAGGAAGGAAGAAGGGAAGGAAGGAAGGAAGGAAGGAGAGTGTCATGGAGGTCGTGGTGAAAGGAGATTATTAAAGGTTCTCCTAAAGTGTCATACGAGTGAAAATGAAAATAGTGGAAAGAAGCACGTCTGATGAGGGTGACATTACATGATTCACGGTGACTTGGGTGTATGTATGTAGGGCGGCGTGCGGCGTCCAGAACAAAGGAAGTCAATACAGGCCTTGATATGTTACTTCAATCAGTCTAACCTAAGTAAGCCTTCCTTCATTCACTTAAACCTTACGTTCCACTTATATATACACTTGTTTTTTTATGTTCCGCGTATACATTAATTTATTATTGATGCAAGTCATAGTACACAGTTGAAGGGGTGGATGGCAGGGCCACAGTGTGTAG
Source organism: Metacarcinus magister (assembly GCA_029783475.1). Taxonomy (NCBI): domain Eukaryota; kingdom Metazoa; phylum Arthropoda; class Malacostraca; order Decapoda; family Cancridae; genus Metacarcinus; species Metacarcinus magister. The sequence continues at coordinate 2,761,485 of JAPQNM010000018.1, forward strand.
TTGATGGGGTGGAAAGGCGGTGACGGCAGCACAGCTGTTGACAGAAGGATGTGAGGGCAATGCTTGTACACTTGTGGCAAGACCAGGTGTGAGTCGTGCATGATGTCAATACTTATGCGAGTATATATGGAGGGGGTGATGGAAGGAAGGGTGACGTAGCAGGGGTTGATGACGCTGGGAGGATGGTGTTGGGGGGGGGGTGAAGGTATGAAGGTTAACTAGAGGTCATAAAAGAGATAAAAAACACAGGTGGATGTGATGTAGATATAACGTGAGCTTACTGTTAATCAAGGAGTGGATGGGATGGAAATGTGGATGGAGGTGGGAGTGAGTGGTGGGTGTGAGGTGGAGGTGTTCGTTAGTGTTGGTGGAGGTGGTGATGGAGGTGTGGAGTGGCAGTGGTTCAGGGCGAAGGAGTCACACACCGTCTTAGCGTAATGAACCGCAGTTTATATTCCGCTATGCATCACGTGTAATGTTATGTAATTATTTACTGTCGAGGCATTCAGCAGCGGAATGGCCGTGTTTTGTCCACGTCGCAGTCGGCTTACACCCCTGGGCCCCTCCTGCTCACTTGCCGCGCCTCCTCTCACACACACACACACACACACACACACACACACACACACACACACACACACACACACACACACACACACACACACACACACACACACACACACACACACACTCATAAATGACGCTAATTAATAATGGTGACCACGACGCGTCCCACAGATATCTCATACTACGTAAATGCGTTACATCACATACCCCCGACCTTCCCTTTTTTCAGACCAGCCAGAGTAGCAATAATAATAATAATAATGATGATGATAATAATAATAATAATAATAATAATAATGATAATGATAATAAACATAATGATCTATAGAGTTCAAAAGTTATGGAAGTAATTCAAGCTTCGAAATCGGAATTATCTTTGAACTTACTCCATTTATGTAGTGAAGAGAGAGAGAGAGAGAGAGAGAGAGAGAGAGAGAGAGAGAGAGAGAGAGAGAGAGAGAGAGAGAGAGAGAGAGAGAGAGAGAGAGAGAGAGAGAGAGAGAGAGAAAGAGAGAGAGAGAGAGAGACAAAGAGAAACAAAAGGATGCAGCAAACACACACACACACACACACACACACACACACACACACACAGAAAGGATGCTACATTTGAAGGGTAGGAGAGAGAGGGAGGGAGATACAGAGAGAGAGAAAGAGAAACTGCAGCGGGGATGGGTGGGGGAGAGATTAGAGACAGAACTGACGGGTGCCGCTTACCGTCACCGTCACCGTCACCGTCACCGTCACTATAGACCAGACCGTCCCCTCGCCACGTCGCCTTTGACTCGCCAGGGGAAACTAAAAAAAAAAAATGTTGATGTAATGAGGTTTTAGAGCGAGTCTCATCAGCGGCGGATGATGCAGGGAGATGAGTCGCGCCTCCCGGAGTGATGGAGGCTGAGTGCTGCTCGTTAAGGTGATGGCAGGCCCCCAGAAACCTACATTAACCCTCGGCCTACCCTTGGGCATGCCTTCATCACAGGACCGCTGCGTTAGGCCTGCGTAAAGCTCACCTCACCTCACCTCAGCTCACCTCAGCTCACCTCAGTCAAGTCTCTTCGCGGGTGGGTGGGTGTACATACATGGAGGTTGGGAGAGGAGGAGGTGTGGTGAAGGAGGTGAAGAAGGGGAGGTAAAGGAGGCTACTGCATGTTGATCTCCAGTAGACAAATTAAGATTTTGTGGGGGAGATCACTCTTCACCAATATTCTTCACGCCTCCTCCTCCTCCTCCTCCTCCTCCTCCTCCTCCTCCTCCTCCTCCTCCTCTTTGCGTCTTCCTCGCCTCTTCTCACCTCACACCCCACCTGTTTCTCCTCACAACCAATCTTCACCTCTCTTCATTACACTCACGCCTCCCCTTCTTGCCTCCGTCCTCTTCCTCCTCTCCTCTTCTCTCGGTCTCTACTCCACTTTTCATCTCTCCTCCTATCCGTCCTTCCTCTGCACTCTTTCCTTCATCTCCGGCCGTTCCCTCGCACCCTGACTCTCGCTCTTCTCACCACATTCTCTTTGAACGACGACCATCCATCAGCATCCCCGTTCACCTGGGCGTAGGTAATCTTATTAAAAGCAGACCAGTCACTAGTGTTTAGGTGTGAGGGTTTATCTGTGACGGACAACCCAGATGCTTATGAAGTTGGGTATAGATTTTGAGCGAATGTATGTGTACTCGCTGCTTCTATTTAGGTTTGAGAAATTTCTTTTAAGTTCGTCCCTCTCGTCTTTTGACCTTTAGAATGAGAGAAGTAAATTTTGGTGAGTTATTGGTGACCATTACTGTCACTTGGTGAATCGCGATGTTGATTGATCATTCACGCCTGTGTGTGCGTGCGTGTGCGTGTGCGTGTGCGTGTGTGTGTGTGTGTGTGTGTCTGTGTGTGTGTGTATATGTGTGTATGTTCTCAGAAAACGTCAATGTCTCCTCTCATATATTTCCTCAAGAACACAATCCCACTCACAGCGGCCTTCCTTTCCCTGTCATTCCACCCCGTCATACTTCACACCTTTTCATCCTCTCTCCTCATAAATATTCTCTCTTCCCTCCCTCTCTCTCTCTCTATCTCTGCTGCGTCCCCTTCTCAAGAGCCAACCAACCCAACCCCTCCATCACTCCTACTCCCCTCAACAACTCCACTCCACTCCTTCCACCCCCCCCTCAGAGCACACCTCCACTCGTTCGCCACTCCCTGTCTTGACATGAGTAAGTGGAGGTGCTGGTTATTTCAAGGCCACGTCTGTCTATTTGCATCTCGCCACAACTTTGCCGCAACACTTGACAGCAGATCATCATTGTCTCGTGAATCTGATAATACTTAGACTTAGTCAATTTTGTTTTTATTTTTCATTTTATTTTATTACCCAATCGAGACATTATTTTTCCCCCTTGTCTAAGTTACACCCGGATGTTTCTTGCGTGTGAGCCAGTTGTTATTCCTTCTCTCTCCCTCAAGTCTTTTTTTTCCTCTCCTCTCTCCCATTCTCTCTCTCTCTCTCAATCTTCGTCTTTATTTTCGTATTAAGGATGGAAAAAAAAGTACATTACGTGTCGTCTTAGTACGTGGAGTCGATGATGTATGATGAGTATGCGGCTCACGTGTTTCTTGAGGTTACTTGGAGTTGACTTCCATGCTTGTGCTATTAATCAGTTTAATGCCAAGGCCAGTCAGCTGCCTCCTCCACCTCCTCCACCTTCTCTACCTCCCTTAACATCCCTCCCAGGCCTCCTCCTCCTCCTCCTCCCTTCACCTCCACCTTCACTACCTCAACATCCTCTCTCTCTCTCTCTCTCTATTTCTATCTCTATCTCTCTTTCACTATCATCCTTCATCTCAATCACACTGCTCCTCCAACCCTCCACTTTTATCTCTTATTTCCGATTCATTAGTGATTAATATTTCTTCATCTTCTTCTTCTGTATATTCATGTCATTTTCTATTACTTTTTTCATCTTCTTTTATTGATGTTGAAACCCCTTATTAGAGTACAATTCCATCTAGTGTTGGCCCGAGTATCTCTTATTGTCTGTGTCATTTTTATTCCTCTGGATCTATTGTGGTTTGCCTGCTGTCGACTCTTTTCCTCGTAATATATTTCTTATTTTTTTTCTTTGCTTTTTTTTTTTTTATACATTCAGACATGGTGATTGCTGGTGGTGGAATTTTGGCCACATTTCCTCTTCTCTCTCTCTCTCTCTCTCTCTCTCTCTCTCTCTCTCTCTCTCTCTCTCTCTCTCTCTCTCTCTCTCTCTCTCTCTCTCTCTCTCTCTCTCTCTCTCTCTCTCTCTAACACTTTTACTGCTTCAGGTGTTTCCTCAGGTGCTTTCTGGTTCCGGCGTTCCCCAGGGCAGTTCAAGGTCCTCACGGGGTTTTATTATTTTATGGCGGTGAACCAGAATGGCTTGTGGCGGAAGTTTCATTTCTAAGTTCATTTTTTATGTGTTTTCTTCTTCGTTAACATTTCATGCGGTTGGGACTTTTCTTTTTTTTTTTCTTGCTATTTTTGTTCTTTTATATATATATGTTTTGTGATAATTGTATTGTTTGTGCTGGTGAACTAAGTGTGTGTGTGTGTGTGTGGGTGTGTGTGTGTGTGTGTGTGTGTGTGTGTGTGTGTGTGTGTGTGTGTGTGTGTGTGTGTGTGTGTCGGTGTTAATGTCAGCGAGGCCAGAAAAAGAAAGGAGGAAAGACCTAGGCTTGTTGTCGGTCTTTAGATTCGCTGATTATTTAAGCATTTTATATGAAAGACGCGGCGGAGTGTCTTGTCCTTCAAAGATTAATATGGACACACACAAAAAAAGGAGCAGGACAGCGGCGGCACCATAAAGGCTGACCGTCCTTGCCTCACCGCCTCGCGTGGGTCCCGCAGCACCCAGCACCCCGCCGTCTGCAGCACCGCCGCCGCCGTCCCGCTCATCGCTCATTAGAACTCACCTGTCGGGCTTGGTTAGTTTATGATCACGAGGTGCGACGCCGGTACAGGCTCGCCGCGCCGCTCTGGTATGCTTCCTCCATTACCTCCTCCTCCCCACGACGCCTCGCCGCTAGCATCTTAAAGACCCTTGACACCCACCACATCAAAACGACCGCCAGTGAGGAACAGAGCCACGCTAAGCCTGCCGTCACAAGAGCGATTTTGTAAGTGGTTCTTCGCAGGATTATGAGCCGTAGTGGATCCTTGCGTGAAGCGTTATCTTGGGGGAGGGAGGATGGATCGTGTCAGTGTCTGTGGTCGTCCCTCGGCGTGACCAGTCTTATCATCCGGGCTTCATATACCTGTCACTGGTGGCACCGACGCTTCCCTGTACCTCACTGACCTCCTCGCGGGGACTGACCTGCTGAGGAGGCTGAGGTGCTGTGAGTGGAAGTGAACCTATGGAGTTATTCAGATTATTTAGATGTTTTACTTTGTTTATGGTTGCCTTTATCTGTGGCTGACTCATAGAGAAGGTTGAGGGAGCGGATGGTGGGTGAGGGTGAGTGTGGCGACGCCCTGCACACTCGTTTCACTGATTCTTGCATGGAAGGTCGAGAGTAGAGCGTCCTCAGACGTAAACCACAACATCAAACAATACATTTATCTCTGACATATCAAAGAATTCAACTATTGTAAAATTTAATGTTCCGCCAACATGGTAAGTTTTATCAGCCAGCACTCAGGAAACTTTATAATTCTTTACATTAGTGTGGATGGAGGTGTCTCTTTTCATTATTGTTATTGTGTTGTCATATCCATCCTTGTTTTACAATAAAATGATGGACGCCACCCTTAAGGCACAAGACATTCCGTGCCTCAGTGAAATATGTGATGGCCTACCTGTCAGACATCAAATGGTCCTCTTCCTTACTCCTTTATCCGCCTGTACCACCCTCATCCACCCCACCATCAACTCCGTCCCTCCCCTATCTCACTACAACCTCCATCCACCCTCACCGTACTTACAACGACCACTTATTTGTCTTGCCCTGCGCCACCCACCGCAGGACATAAAAGTGATGCATGTAATTACTCTTGAAGGTCATGTCCCTAATGTTGTTTTTTTCTCCCTCCTACAGGTAAGTGTTGAAGGCAGGTGTTGTGGATTGAGTGAGACGTGCAGCTTCCTGGTCCCGTAAGTGTGAAGTGACCCTTTCTTCCGGTTCTTATTCTGTAAATGAGGGAGGCGACAAGACATTTCCGTCGCCTTGTTACGGTGTCCAATGGCGACAGTGGACACGAGTGATTTCTCCGTTTTTTTTTCTCTCTCTTTTTCTGTCGTCTTTTTTGCGAATATTCCAAGTTTCGTTAGTGCTCTTTTTTCATCTGCCATAATCGTACAAGAGTTTTCTATTATAAGTCCATCTATCTATCTATCTATTTATCTATCTATCTATCTTTCTATCTATCTCCCCATCACATCAATCACTTTAATTTACCTTTTTAGAATTAACATCTTAGCTCCTCCCCCCACCTTTAACCCCATCAGCTTCCCCTTCTCTTCCCCCTCCTTCCCTTCCTTCCCTGCTCCTGTCCACGAAGCAGCCCCACTCTCTGTCATTTCGTCAATAGGCCTTAATGGACGTCACTTAGCGGCGGGGATCTCGTGCGACAGACGGGGAAGTAGGTCGCCTTCTAGCGGGGTGACGCCCACCTAGATGGTCTTTTGAGGCAGGTCCATCCACACTTCTTGGGCCTGACGTGGAGAAAAAAAGAAAGAAAGAAAGAGAGAGAGAGAGAGAGAGAGAGAGAGAGAGAGAGAGAGAGAGAGAGAGAGAGAGAGAGAGAGAGAGAGAGAGAGAGAGAGAGAGAGGTATAAAAACTAGGAGAGGCCATGTGGGTCTTCACATAATGTTTCATTATACGAGGCTGCCGGTGCCATAAACGGCCCCGGGTGCTGCAGGCGGCGGCCAGGTGGCGGGAGGCGGCACCTGCGGGCCCTCTCAGGTTAGTTAATATTGGTGCTTAAGTAACACGGGGACGCCGATCACTACGGAAGACATTCTCCCCACACTGGCATCTTTGTGTCACGTGCGTCCTCTAGTCATCTGACTTTGTACCCTGAAACACCTAAGCTGCCAATTACCTGAGTGTGTTCCTTCACCTCCAGCCACCCCTTCTTTCCCCTGGTCGTGGAGAGTAACGTTATGGAAGGTCGTGTCTGCCGCAACCTGTACACTCTGCCAGAAAGTTTAGCGTGTAATGTGCACAGTTTGAGAATACTTTACATGACTGAACGTTTTAAATAACACTCAGTGGCGAGGCTTCGTGAGCGACACGTTCGTTTTTATGGCTGCGGCTTCCTCCTGTACCGGTTTGGGTCATCAGTGACGTTGTATCCCGCCATTGTATAGACGACCTTATGACCCCACTTAATCCTGAGGTTCATGGCGATGGCATCTAATTCCGTGTTGTCTTCTTGGCTTTTGTCGTGGAGGCTCACAGGGTCGTGTTCTGCGGCGACATTTGAGAGACGAAGTGACGACCTGCGGGCCACACACACGATGCCTCACTCGCTGATTCGTGTTGATCAACTCACACTAATCTACTCACACACTGCACGCCTGTCTCTTATAGCCCAAGTGTTGTTTTTTTTGTCCCCTCTTCCTCCTCTCCTGCCTCCTCCTCCTCCTCCTCCTTCTGCGCCTCCTCCCAACCTCATCGGGACGGAGGTCAGACGGGCTATTCAGAGGTTATTGAGGTTATTGCTTGAGGCATTTTTCCACGTGATGCCCCGCCGGATAGCACCGTGCATAGCTTTCCTTACCAGGCCTTGAAGGAGTGTCGCCGCGGCCCTTCACCTGCCCGACACCAGGTGGAAATATCAAGGCTCATGTTTATTCGTCCTTGATGTATTATTTCTATTATTATTTGCATCATTAATAATAACTAAGCATATCATAACTCAGGATATTTTTCAGTTCTCATTTTTCATAACTCTGTGTCTCCCTCATCCTCCCTGATCTTCCCAACCTCATCCACAACCACACAACCACACAACCAACCCCTATACCTTTACCTTTCCATTCGTCTCCTTTGTCCTGCACATTTACCGCTCACCCTCTCTGTCACCCTGCCACCCTGCCACCCTGCCACCCTTCACTCCGCCACCCTCCACCCTGTTGACCTGCGCCACCTTCCTCAGCAGTAAATGTCGAGAATAGCCTCAGATCACCTTTCCTAGTTCTCATTCCCTGTTTTCTCCTCACGACTATCATATCTCCTCTCTGGCCTCCTTCCTCTTCCCCTTCCTGCCTTCCTCCCATCCACAGCCTCTATAATCTCCCCCTGTTTCTATCCCTATGCTATTTGCTTCCCCCTTCTCATCTTCTCTACCGTCCTATCGTTATTTATTTTTTTTTGGTTGCGTTCTTCCATCTCCAGCCTCTAGTTATAACTCGTAAAATGTGGATGTAACTGAGCCACCGCTTCCCATTTTTTGTTGAGGGCAGACCGATGGTATGTATTGCCAGGCACATTACTTTTTTTTTATCAACTCTCTCTTTATTTTGTTTTCTTTCTCCCTCTCTCTTTCTCTCTCTCACATTCTTCATCAGTTACCTCCCTCGCCACACCTCATTTACCCTCCAAAACACCCCCTCTCGCTCTCTCTCTTTCTCTCTCTCTCTCCTTCTTTCTCTCCCTCCTCCCTCCCTCTCCTTCCCGCAGTATCTCACTTCGCCCTGTCATTTACGGTCTTGGTCTTGCTAATCTTCAATCCAAATGCATTCAGACCCTAACAATCCAGTTGAAGTCATAAAACGAAGCTCATTTAGGTCCAGCCGGTCACGTTTTGAGATCTGAGGGTGACGTAAACTTGCGGCAGGGGCAGGAGGGGAAGATGCCCGCTTGATACTCACTCGCCCGCCGCGTCTCCGCCCTCACCTCGCCTTGCCTCCACGCCTCAGCCACCGGGAAGGTTTGACATGATGGGTGGGTGAGTGTGCTTCTCCAACATGGTCGAGGATATTAATAAGACTGAAAAATACGTAGTGTTGGTTGGGAAAAGTATTTGACGTCGTGTGTGTGTGTGTGTGTGTGTGTGTGTGTATATGTGTGTGTGTGACTTTTCAGATGCCCGAGTGAATGCTTTGGAGGGCTCGCTACTTTAGCCTTTAGTGAGGTGCTGTGCAAGGGTCACGTGGGCGCTGGAACAATAACATGCTCGTGTGTGTGTCATAAATAAATGAAACTGAAGTGAGGAAACATGCAAGAACACTGGAATCGGGATAAGAACGATCAATGTTTTTTTTTCTTTTTTTTCTTTTTTTTGTTTCCTTGTGAGTCTTAATGTCGTGTCAGTCACTCAGCCCAAGTCTGGCCTGAGATTGATGGTGGATTCCAAATAAAGGCTTGGATAATGTTGTCTGGTAGGCTATGCTTGACCAGCCGTCTTTGGATCCTTCTCTTGTTCGTTCCTCCCATTGAAATCCCCGAAGTCATGATTGCGCGACGAGTTACCGCGGCTTAAGAAGTGTCTGTCTCCCTTGTTCGAATCCCCCATTGGATCGCCGGCGGTGATGCGAGGAAGTGTCGCAGTCTCACTAAATCCGGTTTTTTACGGTCAATTTTTTTTTTCCGGCTTAAGTTTTGAGACTTGGTTACCTCACTATGAGTGTTGCAGGACGCGAGGGAGGCAGCCACGCCGCCCCACCACGCTAGGCAGACCGAAAGGAAATGGCAGAGTGAGTAGAGTAAGGGAGTGTTGGTCATAGTTGCATCCACGGCTGTCACAAGGCATCGCTCGAGACTGTGTGTTTGTGTCAGAGCTGCACAAGAGCCGCCACCAGCCACGCAGGGACGGACGCAGCCTGTCCGTCACGCTCCCTTCCTTAGCACGTCGTATTTAATATATTCCTCTGACACTCTGTGCGTGGTCAGAAATCATTCTTTTACGAGTCCTTATGAGGAACATCGGCGACCCAAAGATGTCATGAGGGACCACAGTCGTGCCTGAGAATAGTCAGCTAATTTGATACGGAATTAATGACCCAAGACGTATTGTTGCCCACTTGTGGTGGAGAGCACCGACGATTATCACGTTTATGTTATTATATCCTAGAGGTGATTTTGTTTGATGAAAGTTCTGAGGCACCTTCATGGATGTGAAATCAAGTATTATATAATATACTCTCAACAATTTATTGGTGCTTTTAAGAAATCTTTAAGACTATTAGAATCTTACCCAACGAGGACACATTCAGTACTTCCTCCTCCAGGCCAGGCTATCACTCGCACACCTTTCTAGGAGCGGCACGATCACTCTCCATCTGACCTTCGGGAACAAAGCGTGGATGTCCCGGCTGTCCTCACTTTCTTCTGAAGAGTGCGTCGAGGGCTCTCCACTTCTCCCATCCTTTTGATCTTGACGTGACTCCACTCTTGACGGTCACTAAAGAGCACAAAGCAACAGTCCGGGAAAAGCTTCAAGGGATGTCGTACCAAGTCTCTCGAGAAGACGGGACTCCGCCGATACTCAGGGATATCCTCAGGTGCCACAAAGGGACGGGCGGCGCGCGTGTTGAGGCGTGCCCGACAGGTGCCAGGAAGGAGAGATGTTAGCACACAGTTCAGGAGGCGGAGGCATGAATGCATAGCG
>JAPQNM010000018.1:2781624-2799124 GCA_029783475.1 Metacarcinus magister
AAGTCTGCCAAGACGGATTTTCTTTGTGTATTTAATTGAGTACTAACAGCTAGTGGCATTAGGACGCTTCTTCTTCGTTCCAAAGAAGGCTAGGACGCCCCTGTGGCCTCGCCACTGTCGGGTGAACCATGATTACGCTGCAAAAGCTGGTCCTCGGAGTGACGTGGGGGGCCGGCCTCGTCATATTTGGAGTGACAGGTCAAGGGAAGCGGCAGACACTCACACTTTTTCCTCACACGTCACCACTCACGGGTCATCTCTCCTCACCTTGGCTTTAATTGTGGGTCTTATTTTTATTCTTCGTCAGCCAAATGTTCCTTAAATGTTATATATTTTACTCAGCGGTTGAGGTTATACACACAAGTGACGAAACAATACATAATTATATATATATATATATATATATATATATATATATATATATATATATATATATACTACATACAAATAGATAGATAACATATACTGAGCAGCCAAGATATAATTACCGACAATTTCAGTAGTAGCCTCGGCAACCTCCCCGCTACCTGTCGGCAGTCCTGGAAAAACGATACCTAAGGCGTTTGGGTCGCACTGCCTGCCTTCACTGCATTCCTTCCAGGCAGTTCTAGGCGTGTAGAGTGCAGCGCCGGTGACTTGGTGGAGTATCAGCCGTGGATGGTGGGCGTGGGAGGTGGCGAGGCGAAGGTGGTCATTGTGTGGTGTGCCCCACGTGCTGGGACTTCATATTCGGCCGCCAACACACGGTGTCCTCAGCTTCACCTGTTCACCTGGTATGATGAAGCGGCGGTGAGGCGTATCGGTGGTCCTGAGGAACTTTCCCGAGGCAGCCCAGCACCACCGCCATCTCAAGCAGACGCCGCTGATCAAGGGTACCGCTCCGCTACGGCCGCGGCTCATGTCAAGAAACTGTGACGTTGCTGATGAATCGAATATTGTGGTCATAACGGCAGACTTTCGACATAGTTCACGTTGATTCCATACCAGTAATGTGAAGGTGCAATGACAGCTGCACGAGAAGTCAGCTGCCGCCAACATTGCAGCAGGACAAGCCTTGTCGCCCGTACAACTGACGAAACTATGGCTGTCGAGGCCATGCACCTGGGCTGGACGTGATGAGGGCACAGAGAAGAGATCCCTGCAGGTAGCTACGGCAGCCGCAGATGGTCTGGGCACCTGTGACCTCCAGGACCTACCCAGTTGCGGGCGGTGCCGTGCCCTAATAAGCGGAAGGTGGATGGCAGAGGAGGCCGTGCCGCGAGACCATAGCCCGACACGGGAGGTTGAGCGTCGGCGGAAACCCGGCCGGGAACTCCCCTCTCAAGTACTCCAGTTAGAAGTTAACACTGAAGAGGGAGTTACGGTATAGCCGTCGTAAGGGTGGCAGGAGCAACAGAACAAGCAGGGAGGCAGCAGAGGGTTACAGTGTCCGGCCTGATTTGTGATGTAACAGTAGAAGCAGTAGTAGTGGCAACAGAAGCAGCAGCAGGAGCGGGACACACAGGCAGGAGTCGTGAAGCGGCGTGGCGAGGGAAGGGAGGGACGAGCCGCCTGCATCGATTAACAATTTGCATGGGAAGCACCCGATTAGTCCTGCCCCTCACACTGCCGCCCTGCACATGCACCTCCCCCACCTTCCCCTAGCCTGCGCCCTGCAACCTGCAATGCCAGACAGACAAACACGCCAACATACATACCCACACACTCATACATGCACGCTCTCAGCACACAACATTCTCACACATTTGGCGCCAACACTATCCCACGCCCTCTTGACTGGCTGCTGCAACTTGACAGATCATGGCCCACGAAAACAAACAGAAAGAAATATAGCGAGTATACAAACAAAACAGGAGAAGTAAGAATATACAGATAGATATCAAGATGTGCTAAATATACTTAAACCACACTGGCTATCGGGTTTCAGTGAGTGAAGACAAATGATGCTGCAAGACTTCAATGTGACGGCCTCGTTCTGTCATCCGTTGTTATAAAGGAAGGTGGATGACTTTGAGGGGAAAAAGGAAACTTCAAATAGAGGGGCGTGAGGTGAGAGTGAGGAATAGGAGGAAGAGGCCAGACAAGGGAGGGAAAGTATGAGGAGGAGGAGAAAGAGGCGAAGTGAGTAAGAGAATGAGGAGACAGAAGCGAGGGAGTGTGCGAAGGAAAAGAGGCGAGAGAGTTTATGAAAAGGAAGAGGAAAGGAAGATTGCAAGAAGGCTAGAATAGAGTAGAAAGAGAGAGAAAGAGAGAGAAAAAATGTGTGTGTGAGTGTGTGTGTGTGTGTGTGGTGGAGGAAGAGGTGATGGTGTGTGTACTAATTGAGCCGTATGTACACCTTTGGACGTGACACCTGTCCAGCTCCTCCTTCCAACCTCTCTTCCTTTACCACAAGATTAATGTTTTTTCCATCCACGTACTACTTTCAAATAATTATGATTTTTTTTTTCTCTCTTTGTTTCCTCTACTCTTCTTCCTCCTTCGTACACACATCACATCCTATAACCTTCCTTCACACACCGGCCGTCCCTCCCTATTTGTACAGGCAATGTATGTATGTATGTATGTATTTGTCTCATCATGCATAAGTAAATACATGTATGCGTGTATACATACATACAATACATACATATTCGCACGCAACTACACAGTCATGAGATAAATGTATGTATTTTTGTGTTGGGTTGGTTGCATAAAATATTTTCAAGTCGTTTTCGTATTCCTGCTTTCGTATATTTTTCCTAACTTTATTTTCATTCACGCTGTTCATCATCTCAACTACCTATCACCTCCTTCCTTTGCCTAACCCCCACCACCACCACTACTACCACCACCACTACCACTACTACCCCCTCCACAGCTCTCCCTTCTTTCTTCCTCCTCCTCCTCCTCCTCCTCCTCCTCCTCCTCCTCTTCCTCCTCTTAATTCAGCAGCAACGCCCCCTCCATCACCGCCCCCATTCTCGCCCCTCTCACCTTACCCCTCATTTACGCCACCCACTCACCCCATGCACCCTCGCCTGCGCGCCCTCACCCTCACCCTCACCCCGTCAGCCAGCTCCCCAGACTCAAGCTCCCCCTCACAGTCGTCCATCACCGTGAAGTTACTGGTGCGTCACACGTCTGCAGCCACAACTGTGTCAATATCCTGTCGCTACGGCCACCACGACACAGCAACACCACCGCCGCTGCACTCACGTCTCGACCCTCCTCCTCAACCCTCCTCCTCCTCCTCCTCGACCCTCCTTCAGCCACACACAAGCAACAGCAGCAGGATTCTCTCTCGCCACGATCCTTGTCTTGTCATCTTCCTCACGCTTCAGTAAAATGACTTGATCTCAGAATAAAATTAATACACAACACGTATGTTTGTATTTATGCATTAAAATAGTGTATTATGTCAATATTCTGGACGCGACTGATGAGAGGCAGATGTGTAAGGGTTAGGAAAAGATTCAAAGTAGTTAGTGGGAAGCTTGAAGGGATGATGATGATGATGATGATAGGCACTTCTTGGTTAAGGGGAAAGGAGGAGGGAAGGGGAGGAGAAGGGGGATGTGTCTTCTCTCCGGGGGGTTGGGTTGGGTGGGGGTGGGGGTGGTGTCACTGGCATTCTGTCGGCGGATGTGTCACTGCAGTCACCAGTAATAATGACACATCGTTATTTTTTATGTGTGCCAATCAATGGATAATGGCAGTGATCAGTTCGGTGCTTTCCGGTCCTATGTCAGGGTTGTCTAGCACGTATCCTTGGACGAACAACTTGGAAATTCCCCCTCCCCCAACACCCTCCCCCTAGCACCTCCCCCCAACACCCCATCCACCCATCCCTAACTGCCATCTCAAACATCCTTCTTTCCCACTTCCCCCATTTCCTTACTCCATCTGAAAGTGGTATCCCCTCCCCTCTCCCTCTCTCTCTCTTTCTCTCTCGCATTCCCATCCTGTCTTTCCTCCTCCTCTTCCTCCTCCTCCTCCTCCTCCTCCTCCTCCCGTCATCCCCTCCTCTATGTTGTCGGTGGTAAAAGTAAATTGTATTCGTATTTTTCTTATCTCTCCGTAACGTCATATCACCCTAGTGTATATGTCACCTGGGAGGATGTTACGGTCGGAGAAAAATTATGCATACATTAATAAAACAATCTTACCATCCATCCACTTCCTTTACCTCCCTCCCCTTCCTTCCTTCCTTCCTTCCTGCCTTCCTGCCTGCCTGCCTTAGCCCCCCTCCCTCCTCGCTTCCCTTCTCCTCCTCCTCCTCCTCCTCCTCTCCTATGCCAAACGTGTCAATAACTTCAGATTAGTCATGAGGGCTCAAAGTGATGTGGTGTCAGTCCTGTCTGTGTCTGTGTGCACCTGGCGTGTCACTTTCTCACACACACACACACACACACACACACGTAAAATACAAGTCAGTCCGTCACCATCACTATTCCACTGTCACTATTTTTTTTGACTTGGGGCAGTTATAGGTTGAGGTGATCCTTTGGTGTGTGTGTGTGTGTGTGTGTGTGTGTGTGTGTGTGTGTGGTGAGTGCGTTGGGCGTTATCACCAACCTCCACACAGATCACAGACGCCACGCAGCTGCCCTCCCTCCCTCCTTCCCTCCCTCCCTCCACTTCCCTCTCCTCCCGCCGCCTCCCCCTCACTCCGTTATCAGGGCCGCGCCGGGGGGTTGAGGGGGCTGGTGTGGGTGGTGGGGGCTACAGGAGGAGGGAGTAAACACGTGGCGAGGGGAAGGAGGGGGAGGGAGGGAGGTGGAGGCGTAGTAGTGGTCTGAATTCGATTAAAGCTTTAGAGATGTGTATGTGTGTGTGTGTGTGTGTGTGTGTTGAAACTTTTTTTTTCCTCTCTCTCTCTCTCTCTCTCTCTCTCTCTCTCTCTCTCTCTCTCTCTCTCTCTCTCTCTCTCTCTCTCTCTCTCTCTCTCTCTCTCTCTCTCTCTCTCTCTCTCTCTCTCCTTCATATCCTTTCTCCCTTTCTGGTTTTATATATTCTTTTTATTTCTCTTCTCTACGCATCTCTTTGTTCCTATTCTCTTTCTCTTTATTTTTCATCTTTTTCGTCCTCTCCTCTGGACTATGTTTTCCTCCTCCTCCTCCTCCTCCTCCTCCTCCTCCTCGTCCTGTTACTCATGGAGAAGCGCCCCCTTTCCTCTCCTCCATCTCCATCCCCCAAACCCTTGCTTTTCTCTCTCTCCTCCTCCTCCTCCTCCTCCAGCAGCATCCCCCTTTTTCAACCCCCACCCTCCCCTCACCCCCAACGCAGCCCTCACCCCGTAGACTGTTTACAGCTAGCATGACAAACTTGGGGAACTAACGACACTAATATCCCAGCGTGGCATGTTTATGATTTCCTGCGAACACTGATAGTTGTGCAATAAATCAAGAGCCAAACTTATGATGCTTATTGCGGGCGTCATGGAGGGGAGGAAAGGGGAACGGTAGGGGAGGTGAGGGGAATCGAAGGAAGGAAGGATGGTTGGGGGAGGGAGGGAGGGAGGGAGGGAAAGGGAGAAAGAGGGAGAGAATGGAAAAGGGAGGAAGGTAGAACAGCAGAGGAGAGGAAAGGAAGGAAGGAAGGGAGTGAGTGAGTGAATGGAGTGGAGTGTATATAGGGAAGGGGATTGGTGATGGAGGGGACTGGAGGGATCAGAGAGAAGCGCTTGGTTGGTGGGGGTGGCCAGGCAGGCGTGGGAGGGGATAAAGAATGACGAATGACGGACAGGAGGATGCGGAAGAGGGATGGAAGAGGGTGGGTGGCGTGAAGAACTAACACCCAGCTCTCCTTCCTTCTCTTGCTATTTACCTTTTTTCCTCTCCCAGGAGGCCACACACGTCAGCAGAGACAGGACGGACGCAGACTGTGACATTCAAATTACCAGCCTGCCCGCCTCCCCTCCCCCTCCCTCCTTTACACACGTCATTCTCTACAGTTCCATTAGTTGCATATATATATATATATATATATATATATATATATATATATATATATATATGTGTGTGTGTGTGTGTGTGTGTGTGTGTGTGTGTGTGTGTGGTGTGTGTGTGTGTGTGTGTGTGTGGGTGTGTGTGTGCTGATTTTACATGTGTGTATACTTTGTTTACTTAATTATTTATCTTTTATGTTAATTGAAAGCTACATAAACACGTCTCGGCAGCTGGGAAGGAGCATGGCGTCTCCAAACGCTAATTTTACCCTTGGTGCAGGTGTTCAATGTGGCCTCAACATGTAATCATTCACACATTCACACAAACACGAATTAACACATGAATACAAACTGACACACGTGTGCACACCTAACCCCCACACCTAACCCCCACACCCACCCACACACACACACACACACACACACACACACACACACACACACACACACACACACACACACACACACACACACAGCAGCGTGCGAGAGACAGGTGTGTACAAAAGCACCACGGAGGGTCGGCTTTATTAGATCACCTTCACTTTTATTTAGAAGAATCACGCGGCGTTGGTAATGCAGACTGACATGAGAATGATAATTTTCAGCTGGTTACCTCTGTAGTGCCCGCCGGCCAGCGCCACAATAGCCCCTCCACGCGCCACTCACGCTCACAAAACACACTGTCTCTCTTTACCTTCCGTCCCCTCTTCCTTATCTCCCCCTACCCTACCCTCCCTATCCTCCCTCCCTCTATCTATCCCTTCTTTTTCTCTTTTCTTCCTCCCTTCCCTCCCTTCTCCTCACGTCAAGCTGTTGTCTGTCTATTCGTTCATTCCCTCACTCTGATTTGTCTTGTTTGTCTTGTTTTGTTTGTGTTTATTTGTTTCTTTTTAACACTAAGTGAATGATCGACCCGCCTTGTTCCTCTTCTTCTGTGTCCGTTTCTTTTTTCTCTCTCTCTCTCTCTCTCTCTCTCTCTCTCTCTCTCTCTCTCTCTCTCTCTCTCTCTCTCTCTCTCTCTCTCTCTCTCTCTCTCTCTCTTTCTTTTGTGCTCAATCTTGATGTGTGTGTGTGTGTGTGTGTGTGTGTGTGTGTCTGTGTGTGTCTGTGTGTGTGTGTGTGTGTGTGTGGACGTGTTGATGTGTGTATGCACGCGTCCTATGAAGTGGCATTAGTCAGTTCAAGGCCACATATAGGATGCAGACAAGAACAGCCACGCCCAAGGACATGTACAAATGCGTCATGACATACACACACACACACACACACACACACACACACACACACACACATACACACATACACACACGCCTTTCATCACGCCAGTTCCTTCCGCCACATACGCACGCTAAGCACCTAAGCCCCCCCCCCTTCCCCCCCACTCCTCATCATCCCCCCCCGCCCCCCCCGCACGACGCAGGACGCACGAAGGCCACTGTGAGGCAGATGACTGGCGTGATTTATGCCTCATTGTTCCCTGTGTGGTGTCATAAGTGAGTTACGGCGTCAGTTAGCTAGTGACGTTTTACTGCTCTTCTCTTTCTCCTCCTCCTCCTCCTCCTCCTCCTCCTACTCCTACTACTCCTCCGTTTCCTCCTCCTACTTCTCTCTGTTTCCTCCTCCTCTGTTTCCTCCTCCTCCTTCTCCTGCACTTCCTCCTCTTATCTTCTTTCACCCCTTCCTCCACTCCCTTTTTTTTTCGTCCTCTCCCTCTCTCCCATCACCTGTCTTCTGCTCCTCCTCCTCCACCTCTTCCTCCTATCCGTGCTCCCTTTCCCCATCCGCCATGTATGCAGCTCTCAGTTTCCCTGTCATGCCACAACACCATTGTCGTCGTCACTGCTGTCACCACCACCACCACCACCACCACTGTCTGTCTGTCTGTCTGTCTGGGTGTCGTCTGCTACATATCAACCACACATGCTCACCAATGGCTTTGTATATAAACTCTCTCTCTCTCTCTCTCTCTCTCTCTCTCTCTCTCTCTCTCTCTCTCTCTCTCTCTCTCTCTCTCTCTCTCTCTCTCTCTCTCTCTCTCTCTCTCTCTCTCTCTCTCTCTCTCTTTATATATATATATATATATATATATATATATATATATATATATATATATATATATATATATATATATTGATGTATTTATTGGTGCACGTTATCACCTTCTGCGGGCGACCTAAATCACCACACACACACACACACACACACACACACACACACACACACACACACACACACACACACACACACACACACACTCTCTCTCTCTATGTAAAACGAGGACGAAGCTCAGCGTGTGGTGTCAGTGACGTCAGGGGTGTGGCCTGTCCTCGCCGGGCGTGTGGTGTGGTCAAGCGCTTGATTACTTACTCACTTACCTGGACCTGTTGGCTTTACACGAAAATAAGGAGACATGGTCAAGAACAATTTATTTACACAATATTCCATTACATTAACCAATCATTCGTGACGTGACGTGAACCTAAGAATTTACATGATATACAAAAAAACATCTTCCGTTTGGTGACCTCAGAGGATAGAGTCCCCACTCCGGGCTGGCTACTCGTGCTGCAGGAAATATAAATGGCTTTTACTCCCCTATAACCTCACTCCACCGTGACCACCACACCTGCGTCTGTCCATGGCTGGCCGCTGTCCACTACCACCACCACCTGAGGCTGCCGGGAGGGCCAAACCAAGGGGAGTGTCGGGGAAGAGGAGGAGTGAAAAGGAACATAGGAGAATGGGAAGGAGAAAGAGGGGTGGAGAAAGTGTTGGAGTGAGTAGATGGAGAGAAGGAGGGGCGTGGGGGAGTTTGGAGCGGTGGAGAGAGTGATGGAGTGGGAGGAAGTTAAGAGGCGTGGAGAGAGTGATGGAGGAGGATGGGAAGAAAAGCGAAGAGGGCGTTGAGGGGTCAGAGAGAGAGAGAGAGAGAGAGAGAGAGAGAGAGAGAGAGAGAGAGAGAGAGAGAGAGAGAGAGAGAGAGAGAGAGAGAGAGAGAGAGAAAGTGAAGGTTAGGGATCTTTAGAGAAAGGTGAACGAGGGTCTTCAAAAGATGGACAGACGTAGACAGACAAAAGAGTGAACACTGACTAGGAAAGAACGAGGGATGGGTGGGAGTGGAGGGAGGGAGGGGAGGGGGGGAGGAGAAGGAGTGAGGGGAAACGAGGGAAAGGAAGAGAGAAAAAGACACAGAGGGATGAAGTCAGTTGCATTTTTTTCCGTAATTCTTCGTTCTTCACCATAATGTCTCCTTCCTGAGCTTATGAGTCAGTCTTATGTAATAGTTTCCCCTCTCCTGCTCCCTCACGCGCGCCCCGCTCTCGCCTCCTCTCCCATTCCCCTCTGTCCTAACATTTAATCCTCTTCATCCTTCTTTAAATAGCCTGAGTTCCCTTTCATCTCCTCCCTTCTCATTTTCCCCGTGGCTTCCCACTTTCTCTTGCTCAGGGTCCCCTCGGTCACCCCAACGCCCCCGCCGCTCCCCTCCTCCCTCACTTCCTCATCAGTTTTCCCCTCTTACTACCTCGATTATCACTCATTACTACCTTCTGTTTATATCCCACTCATCGCACTTTTTCTCCCTCCGTTATGCTCTCATTCCCCTTAAAACCCATATTCTCTTATTCTCTCTCTCTTTACCATTCTCGTTTCTCCTCTGCGACTCTTTTAGTCTCCCTTCTGCGCCTCTCCGCCCCCCTCCCCGCCCTGCCTCCGCTCCCCTCGCCCCCTCCTGGCACCCGGACTGTCTGTTCCCGTTTTCTGTTCGGCCGTGACATGTGTCTGTCAGCCTCAGGCCCTAGCGGGAGAAGTGCCTCGCTTGCCGCACTTTTTCCCAACCTTTTCTTTAGTTTTCGTGGTGTTGTCTGCAGGGTTCAGGTGGCGTCATTATTTGGCCAGTGCCTTCTCCTTACCCATCGCCCTAGGCCTCAGAGGTGAATGAGGTCTCGTCAAAATGTTGGAAGAGCTACTTTCCGACCTTAGTCTAGCTGAGAGGAAGGCCAGAGAGAAAACGGAGGCGTCCTACACACACCAAGTAATCCAGAAAAAGACGGGTCATTTTGGGACGGGCGTGCCGGCTTACCCTCACTGGACATGTGTCTGTCAACCTCAGATCGCTTGGATGGTGGACGGAGCTTTTCTCAACGTAAACATTTTTAGGTCTAAGCACAAGCTCCTCCTTTTTCCTAGTCAACATTCCCTGATTAACACCATAGCGAGGGAAACCTTGTACGATGGAGGGAGGGAGAGAGGAGGGAGGGAGCGGGAGAGAGAGGGGGGGAAAAAAAAGGGCTGAGACAAAGAGGGAACTGGCATTACATAATTAACCCATTCCCCGAGAACTTTGCGAGTATTGATTGTAGAACGAGGTGGTGAGGGCGACGAGGGGCCTGTGTCCGCGGCCACCCAACAGCCTCAGAAGCTTATCGTACAGTGGCGCTGCGTCAGGCTGTGGAGGTAGAGAAGAGACTTGTCAGGGGGCGAAGGAGGAGTTGGTGGAAGGAGACTTGTAGTATTGCAGGGAGACTTAGGGTGTTGAAAGGAGACTTTTTTGTAGTGAAAGGAGAAGTTATAGTAGTTAAGAGAGACGACGTGAGGTAGTGGAGGATGACTTGTAAGGATGGAAGTGGATTCATGGTAGTGGAAGAGTACTTTTCAACGGTGGAGGGTTACTTACTGCAGTGGAAGGGGACTCTTAGCTGTTGATGGGGACTTTTGGTGGTAGAAAACAGGGATTTGTGGTGAAGGACGAGAGGTAATATTAGAGGACGACTTGTGTGGAGGTAGTAAGCAGACTGAGGCTTCTTGCTAAGTGTACCCCATAATGACGAAAATGACATCAGCTAGCTAACATTAAGGAAAGCTTGGCTGGAGACTCAACCCAACCCACTGCAATGTTGATTAGAACATAGAGAGACTGACAGCTGGTAGATAAATTCGCCTCTTATCTTGGAAATGAAGAAGAAGAAGAATAAAGAAATAAACCTGTAGTAGTGGTAACAATAGTCGGATACCTAATGAGCAGTTCTCGTGGTTCCAGAGACGTAATGGAGAAGGATGTGATTCAGTAATTACGAGTGTGAAATGGTGTGTGTGCGTGTGTGTGTGTGTGTACGTGTGTGTGTGTGTGTGTGTGTGTGTGTGTGTGCGTGTGTGTCTTTATAAACTGGTACTCGAGCTGTACTGCAGACATTTGATGGTCAGGAGTGATGAGACACGATCCTGCGGTGGTGGTCCTGGTGGTGGCGGAAAAGAAAAAAAGAAAAAAAAGACAGGAAAAAAAAAGAATAAAAAGATATATGAAGCAGCAGCTGTTGGGAGGTTGTCTGAGGAAAACAATCAGTACTAATGAAGAACACGTCCCTGCTGCTAGACCTGTAATCGGGGGTTGTGAGTGGTGGTTGTTCTCTTCAAATGAGAGTAAGAAAAATAATGATAAAAAATAGCTTAAACTAAATTATGGGGGGGGGAGACTTACAGTTGAAAAGAGAGAGAGAGAGAGAGAGAGAGAGAAAAAAAAAGAGTTAAAAGTAAAAGAGACTCCACTTGGGTTTTGAAGGAGGATCGAGGAGCTAGTATCTGTTAATTGTTCAGGTGGTGTTTCAGACGTAATTAGTGGTTGTGTCACTGTCTAGTCTCCACTTAGCTAGATTTCCTATTACCTTGTGGCTACTTGACAATAATCACGTGAGGCTAGTAATTCCCGACGACCCTATTAGGCGAGACCATTACTCTTCTAATGGTACATAATGTTAATTACATCTGATGAGACAAAATACAACGGCGACCATTCCTGTCCACAGATGATAGAGAGAGAGAGAGAGAGAGAGAGAGAGAGAGAGAGAGAGAGAGAGAGAGAGAGAGAGAGAGAGAGAGAGAGAGAGAGAGAGAGAGAGAGAGAGAGAGAGAGAGTGTGTGTGTGTGTGTGTCTAGCATGTTTTATCTCAGACAGGACTCGCTTTCCTATCACTCAGCAAGTCCTTATGTGGCATTTGTTTGTGACGTTTCATTCATAACTGTCTCTAAGAGCATCATCGGGACGAGACTCGCTATATATATAAACCTGCTGCTTCGTGGGCGTAAGGACGTGCGTGTGGGCGTAGGGGCAACACGCATCTTTCTTCTCCTTCACTAACTGGACCTCACCCTCAGCCTGTCTCACACTTCATCCCCTTCCCTTCCCTTCCCTTCCCTTCACTCCTCCTAAGCACCCCTTCCTTCCTTCCTTCCTTGGAGCTGATTTAATTTTGTTTGTGTTCTCGCTGTTTATCGAGAGATCACCTCGCCCTAATTGCAGGTCCCTCCCCTGGCAGCCCTTCCTGCTTCATAATAAACCTTCTCTACTGCAGTTCTCTTCACTCCCTTTCCTCCCTCTTTCACCCTTCCCTCTGCGTCACGAGGTTCTCCTCCTTTCATCATTCAAAGCCTCTCCTCCTCGTCCTCCTCCTCGTCCCCCTCTCCCCTTCACGGTCGCTACACCACTCCCCCTCACAGTTCTTGCATCCCTTCACCCTGGCCCCGGCTTCCCCTCACCCTTCACCCCGCCGTCCCCGGTATATAATCACAGAGAGACGCGGCCCCAAACGGTAGGAACAAAAGGAAGAGGAAAACGCACTGTGCCGCCTGGACTGATGACACTCCTGGGCATGTCAAGCCCGGCCCTCACGACCCGCCTGACACGACCCCATCCCCCCACCACCCACTCACCACCCACCTTCCTTACTACCCCTCCCTCCCTCCGTGCCTGCTTGCCTCCCCTCTGCCTGCCTCATTCCCTCTGTCTGCTTCATGTCCCTGTCTCACTCATTCCCCCTGCTAACCTTGCTTTCCCCTGCCTGATTCCTTCTATTCTTATCCTGCTGCATTCCTACTGTGTGCCTCATCCACCTATTTACTTCACCCCCTCCCCTCCCTTGTCTCCATGCCTGCTGTCCTTCCCACTTCAGTGCCATCCTTGTTTTCCTGCCTCACTGCCTGCCTCCCTTGCCTGCCTTTCTCTCTGCCTCAGTTCCTGGCTCACTGTCTTCCCCCATATTTCCATTCCCACACCCCTGATCCCTCCCCCCTCCACTAACACCACCAACAACAACAACAACAACAGCCTTCCTTTACTCCCCTCCCTCGCCGCCCATCGTCGCAGGCCCGCCACGCCGCCGTCATCCTCGTGCATTTCGAGAACACTGAGATTACTAAGACTAGACTGACATTTAGAGGACGAGGGGGACGGGTCTGCCTCCACGCCGCCAGGGTGGACTGCACGAGATTATAAGCCGGCTGGGTGACTGGCAAGGCGGCAGGGGAGTGGCTAAGGCTGAGTTAGAGTGGGAACCCGCCAACTCAAGCCTCACTGTGACGCCGGAATACAAGGCTGTGAAAGATGAATAAGTAGTAGATAAAAATTGAGGGAGAAATTGAAGTTGTTTTTCTTCTTTTATTTTTTTTCTCCTGGAAGTTATTAAGTAAAGTCAATGCAGATGGATATTTTTTTTTTTTTCTTTATCTAAAATTTCCAGACCTGACTGTTCGTATTTCAGTGAGCACTCAGACCACAGACACTATATAGCCTTTGTTTTATGCTCCTGCCTTTGTCGGTCTGTGTCCCCCTTGTCCGTTGTCTGTCTTCTCTGTCCTTCCATCTGTGTGTCTGTTTATTTTTTTTTTCTTTCTGTGTGTCTCTCTGTCTGTCTGTCTGTCTGTCTGTCTGTCTGTGTCTCGCCTTCCTCACTTTGTCTTTTCCTTCTCTAGATTCTCCTTCTTTACCCTGAGACATATTTTCACCTGTAGCTATATTTCCTTATCTTATACATATATTTTATTCATCGGTCCTTCTCCTTTCCTTCTTTCTCCATCTGCTTTTCCGTATCTTCATCTTTGTCTCCTTCCATCTCCTCGTTTGCTTCTTCTTCCTCCTTCTCCTTCTCTTTCTCATCGTTTTCTTGCCTCTCGTTATCCTGTTCTTCCTCCGTCTCCTTGTCCATCGCTTCCGTCTTCTTCTAAATCTCCTTCTGTGTATTCGGTAAGATCAAGTGGGCACCCATCACGCACCCTCGTCCTTCCCTTAGCATCATGTTCGTTAGGTGGCTTCTAAATGCCCTTTCTCCCTCATCATTATCCATCGTGGTCCCCTTGCCCTCACCTCTTCCATCATCACACTGGAAACTTCTTTTAAACATTCACTTCTCCTGCTCCCTTTCATCAACCTTCCCTCCTTACTTCCCGCCTTCCTTCCCTCTTCCCTCTTCTCTCTCTTCCCCTTCCATCGTTCTTCACTCCATCCTATCCTCGCTCAAACTACCGAATGTCTTCTTCTTCCTTCACCTCTTTCCTTTCCTACGCTACTGACTTATCTCTCTCTCTCTCTCTCTCTCTCTCTCTCTCTCTCTCTCTCTCTCTCTCTCTCTCTCTCTCGCTCTCGCTCTCTCTCTCTCTCTCTCTCTCTCCTCTCTCTCTCTCTCTCTCTCTCTCTCTCTCTCTCTCTCTCTCTCTCTCTCTCTCTCTCTCTCTCTCTCTCTCTCTCTCTACCACCAAAGAGACCTTCAGCCTGGAGGTCGAGGCAAAATCCGTAGAAAGAGAGAAAAAGAGAGAAAGAGAGAGAGAGAGAGAGAGAGAGAGAGAGAGAGAGAGAGAGAGAGAGAGAGAGAGAGAGAGAGAGAGAGAGAGAGAGAGAGAGAGAGAGACGAGGCGAGGTCTGCAGGGCATGTCACGGACCAGCCCGGGTTGAAGTCTACACCTGACAACTCAGGAGACGCGTTGGGTCTACAAGAAGACGGACTCGAGAAGGGACCAGGGATGAGGGGGGGCAGGGGGCGGCAGGGGGACACGAGGGACCAGGGATGAGGAGGGGGGGGGATGCAGGGGGACACGAGGGAGCAGGACGAGGGTAAGAAAAGGTGCAGATGGGAAGAGAGAAAGAGAGAAAGAGAGACAGAGAGACAGAGGGACAGATAGCAAGAGGAAAAAAATAGCAGGGAACAGATGAACAAAATAGAGTGAGATGGGATGGGATGGGATGATGGGGAGGACGAACACGAGAAGGGAAGGGGAGGGAATGAAGGGTCGCTGGCTGGAGGGAGGGAAGGGAAGGGAAGGGAAGGGAAGGGGAGTGAAGGGAATGGAGACGATGTGGTGGAATGGTATGGCACTGATATTGGGCTTCATGAGTGATGGAAGGGAAGGACATTCTGGAAGGGATAAGAAAGAGGGTGTTAGCTCGAGAGAGAGAGAGAGAGAGAGAGAGAGAGAGAGAGAGAGAGAGAGAGAGAGAGAGAGAGAGAGAGAGAGAGAGAGAGAGAGAGAGAGAGAGAGAGAGGTAGTGTTTATAGTTGGGGAAAGCGGATGAGCGCGTTGTTTTCTGGAGGGAGTGAAAGGGTCTTTGTTTGGGGAGAGTGAGGGGGCAGTAAGATGTGTGGAAGAGAACACAGTCTGGAAGGGGAGAATGGAAGGGGTTTTATCCTGCCAGTATAGAAGAGGGGAAGATGGGTGGGAGAGAGACAGAAGAAGAGGAAGAGCAAGGAGGTGGTGGTGGTGGTGGTGGTGGTGGTGGTGCATAGGAATGTGAAGAAGAATGAGCCTTTTCCAGGAGAATTATTACAGCAACGCCTTGGATGCCTCAAGCTCATGGCCACTAAACACTGCAGATGGAGATGCAAAGTGATACAACATTTTTTCGAAGATACTCGGTGTGGTGGTGGGTGCAGACTGGCAGGAGAGAGAGAGAGAGAGAGAGAGAGAGAGAGAGAGAGAGAGAGAGAGAGAGAGAGAGAGAGAGAGAGAGAGAGAGAGAGAGAGAGAGAGAGAGAGAGAGAGAGAGAGAGAGAGAGAGAGAGAGAGAGAGAGAGAGAAAACAATAGAAAACAAAACATAGACGTACAGTCGTACAGCTCGACAGACAAACAGATAGATAGACAAACACACACAGACACGCACAGAGACACACACACACAGAGGACCACCACCAAAATAAAATAAAAAAATAAAAAAAACAGACACAGAAATCATACAGAGACTTACTTACAAACGGGTAGCCAAACAGGTTCCCTCCTCCCTAACAGAAGGCAAGGCTGGTAAAGGGAAGGAGTTTGTGAGGCAGTTACACGCAGACACCTTGCATGCCGGAGTATAATTTCCTACCGCTGCATTTTTATTGCTGGAGATAGTAATAAGGTGGGAAAGTGGGTAGATTAGTAAGGGGAAGGTGGTGTTGGGGAGGGGTTAAGGGTAATAAGGGGAAGGGTAGAAGAAGGGTGTTTTCCGTCCTTCCCTCCCTCCCTTCCATAACGTCGCCTAAGGCCAACCAAGGTGCTTCCCCGCCTCCAGGCAGTCATGTAGATTAAAACTCTGTAGTATTGCAACACACACCTGCTTGCCTTACTAATATCCAATGGGTTTTTTCTTTTTTTATTAATTTAGGTTGCGAAGACGTTTTTATTTTGTGTGTGTCCATTCTTTCCTTTGGTTTAGAGAGGTTTATTGATGACAGTTTGAGAGCAGGCCAGACTAGTAGTAATTCTCTGTTAACACGTGAGTCTTGTCTCCTTAACACTTCAGGCTGTTCTAATGAATTTCAGATTGTCTGCGTTGAGCAATATCTTCCTCAATCAAGTTTTTATTTAACCTCATTCTAATGTTATTTTTTTCTCTCTCTTTTACAGGTGAGTTTGGCGGTGCGCATCAGAGTGTGCCTGAGAGGGCGTGCGGAGGCTGGGCATCACCCTTGTAATCTTCAGAATATAGTCAGTGTGATGTTCATTCTGTATTCCGCCACTCCGTCTTCAACATTCCTTTATTTATTTAGTTTTTTTTTTTTTTTTTCCTGCACCGGTGTTGCTGACAGGGATCCTCGGGCCTGGCTGGCTGGCTGGCTGGTGGGTGGGTGGGAGGGTGAGGCAACAGACGGGATTGTGCCGTGATGGAAGTGTTCCTTGTCCCCGTTGTGGTGGTGCTGGGCCCTGCTTAATGCCCTTGTAGAATGCTCTCTGCATGACTCGTGCGTGGAGGGGCCACGGCCTCGCCCACACTCATCAACATGCATAATCGTTGAATCCCTTAGCTATCGGCGCATGAAATTACAGCTACCACAGGGACGGCAGGCGAGCAGGCATCTCCGCGCCCAGCCCGCCGCCGGCCTGTTAACAAGGCGCCCCACACTTGTCTCTGTCACTGTTCTTTTCTTCTTTCTTAGTTGCCAAGGTCGCACTGAATTTTCGTATCGTCACCGTCCTCTAAAGATGACAGAACCAAACTACACCATCGCTGAGTTAGATTCAACCTGGAAGTTTTTCTTCATCAAGGTGGATTGTCTGTAGCCTATTGTAACACGTTGGAAGGAAAGATGGCTTGCAGTAACGTTGCTGGGAAGTAGAGGGAAAAAAATCTTGATTCTGCAATTTCATGGTTAAGATTGGAAAGCGGGAGGTGCCTGTTGCTGCCGTGTCACCCACAATCGTGACCTGCACCCGCCCCCCTACACCTGCTGCTGCCGGCTGCCGCTACGGAAATTAGCTTCCCCTGCTGTCTCCTGAGGCCTCAGCGACATTATCTTGGCCGCGCGTAGGCTGGCACCTCCACCTGAGC